>CM060851.1:23279299-23879299 GCA_030737835.1 Acorus gramineus | reverse complement strand
TGGTATATTTTTGTGTCGTTCCACAAAGCGAATGACATTTGACTTAGGGGAACAATTTGTTTAACCAAAGCAAAAGTTAAAGCTTTTTTTATATATATTGAGATTTAAGGGATCCTTTTGAATATCGATCACTTTTCAAGGGTTGAATGCATTTTTTTTAAAATAAAATATATTTTTTATTAAAATATATAATTCATTAAATAATTTTATTATTTTTAAAAAAATTAGCTGATTTTGTACGTAACATTTTTTACAAGAAAATATTAGGACTTTATACCTTCATCTGTTTCTTAAAATAAAAGTAAATGTTTGCGGGTGAGGATATCAATATTTCTTTTCCACCAAAAACCGAGCCAATTATTTTGGATTGTTTTGGCACAATCGAAGCACCTTTCAGGTTCATTATGTCGTGGACCTATATTTATCTAATATTATTATTATTATTTATTATTATAAAAATTGATGGAGTTTTTTGTGATTTAAAAAAAAAAAGATGGGCCTTGATAAATGTCAAAATTGAAAAACGAATTCACGTGATGCTTTCATGAAAAAAAAAAATCATGTGGTAACCATTTGTCGCATCAGTGACGCATGTAAATAAATATATTCAAATTCAGTTGCATTGGTTGCTGGCCATGTGAGAGGATGCAAACCTATAGCCTACATGGGGATAGGACAAGTTTGATCAGATTTACATGTTTGGAGATGGGAGGGTAAAACTTGGCTTTGATTGGGTTTCATGCATTCAATCCTACTATATATCAATAATCAATAATATTATTATGTCTCGTTTGAGCAGAGGAAGAGAGGGAATACGAAGGAATAATAAAGAACAATTATAAAAATATATTTGTTGGTAAGGAACATGTTGTTATACATAGGGCCTGTTTGATAATACGATTGGAGACTGATTCTGCTTTTAATTAAGCAGAAAGCTTAAGCGTGTTACTAACAGATTTTAGGAAGCTGACTTAATTAAAAAGTTACTTACAGTTTTAGTACAAAAGGATTGCTTCTAAAAAGCATAGAAAATGCATTTCCAAGGAATCAAAGTCTATTTAAGCTACTTCATTCAAAATCTTATTTTTTCAAACGTTTTTTCAAACGGGCCCTATAGTTTTATTAGAATAAGTGAAAATAAACTGGTATTGATATGGTATTTCAAGTCTTCTGTAATTATATTTTTTCACATAATCTATTCAACTAGTATAAATAGTTACATTTTAAATCATTTTTTTACTTTTTATAAACTTTTGTCCACCATATTGATATTTTTCTCACAACTTATTCATTGTCATCAATCAAATAACAAAAACTTTATTATTACATATCATAATAAAATAACTAAAATCACAATCAAATAAAAAATGATTTATTCCTTATTTATACTAGAAAATGAGAAGGGTCATGGGATGGGTCGTCACACTAGGGGTCGACAACGGGTCGGGCTGGCCCGTTGAAACAAGGCCCAAGCCCGGCCGTGGGCCTAGGCCCGCGGGAGTGCTTGGTTAACAGGTCCAGGCCGACCCGTGGCAAAAAAGAGGGCCCATGCCCTGCCCACGAGCCCAGGCCTGAATAGGCCTAACGGGCCAGGCCTGGGCTTCGGGCCTACGGCCCACATTTTAAACTTATTATTTCTTTTAATTTTTTAATTTTAAGTTGTTCATTTGTATATAGTGTTAACATAAAATTTTAATTATAATGTTAAAAAAATATTTATATCTATTGAATTTTCAACAATAAAAATATTAAATGAATTAATTATTTGAAAAACTAAATAACTACATGTAACTAACTAGGTTGGCACCTACATAAATGTTAATAATTTGTATAATTCAACCACAATTCAAATAAAAATTACATAAAATCACATGTGTCTCATTTATTTGATTGTCCCCATGCGCCTACGGGCTAGCCCAAACTGGCCCAGTTAGGGCGGGCCTTCAGGCCGGGCACGGGCCCTAGAATCAGGCCCAAGCTCGATCCGCCCTGAAAACGGGCCGGACTTTTGGGCCTCAGGCCTTTTGAAGACCCTTACCATATGAAGGAATTCTTGAGGGACCTAGCTAATGTAAGTCCCACAACAAGCAAAAATGTACCATGAGAGGTGAATCTATCATCAATAATGATTTTTGGGCCTCAATTGGTAGACTCCATCTCAAGCCCTATGAGGTGGCAAGATTGAAATATCCAATTTACCCTTAATTTGTAATTTGTGCATTTTATACCAAAACAGATCCCTTGATTTATAAGGTGGTTACGATTTGGTTTGTTCTTTCTTATTTTAAAAGCAATCAATTGAAAGCCATTACGATTTGGTTTGTTCTTTCTTTTTTAAAAGTAATCAATTCAATTAAAAATCATTGTTTACAATTTGATTGAAGGAGGGTGGTTATCGTCGACTGGAAAGAAAATCTCTGGTTCAGCACGCCGCCTTTACATGTTGTGACGATTGTAGTTGTCTTTTCCAATAGACGTGAGAGAGAAGTTAGTACAAATCATTTTTTCGATTCTAAATATCGAGCTAAAACTTTTCGATTCAGATTGATTCGGGAAATAGAAAACAAATATTCGATTTCAGTTTTGTGAGGATTAGAGAAAAAGAAAACAATTTCTTCAAATTTTTTTTTTTTTTTGCGACCTGTTTGTGGTGCAATCAATAATGATCCTTAACATTTTGATTTGAGTCGAAAATGTTTAATCTTTTATATTCATTTTTGAATCCTTATGCGCATTTGTGAGATCAGATTTTTAATGTAAATTTAGATACATGTCCACTATATTTGGATTTTATAGGCATTTTGTGTTTATGTATGATTTATATAATAATTTATGTTGTTGTTTATGTGTATAATTATGCATATTGAATCCTTCAGCATATTTTAGTCTTGCATAATCATTTTTCAACTCATATACATTTGTTTAATATAAATTTTTTAATGACGATTCCAAATACACGTAATGTGTATTTGAATAATTCAGATGCATGTCTGCTGTATCTAAATTTTATATGCATTTTGTATTTAGGTACGATTTGTATAATCGTTTATGTTGTTGTTTATGTGTATAATTATGCATATTGAATCATTCAGTATATTTTAGTCTTGCATTATCATTTTTCAACTCATATACATTTGTCTAATGTAAATTTTTTAATGACGATTCCAGATACACTTAATAATATGTATCTGAATAATTTATCGAACCTAATGTGTTGTATATTATGTTTGTTCTGATGATTTGATTAATGTGTACATGAATAATATTTAATTGTTTTTGACATGTATATTTAAAGATATTTATTAATCATATACATGTTTATAAATCACTTTTTTCAGATACAAAAGAATGTGCATAAGATACATATGTATTTGAAGAATTAATATAGGACTGTATCTAAATCTGTATTTGAAAAAACTAATATATTCATCTGTATTGAAATTCTAATATATTCATTTCTATTTGTAGCTGTATCTGAAAAAAAGTGGAGGTAGAGGTCGGAAGAAGTTGAGACCGGAGGAGGGCTCGAAAAGTAGCCGATCCACCTCTCACCTCTCATATGATAGAGGGTGACGAGAGGAATCCAAGGGTGGTGATGCCGGTTATCAAAGATGAGGAGGCCGGCCGAAATGAATTTTTGAAGTGGGAGATGACTTAAAAAAGTAAAAAAGAAATTTTCCAAAGGAGAGTGTGGTAAGGGAGAAGACGGTTATACAATTCCTATTAATGATAGATTATTTTTTTGGAGTGAAAAATTCAAATATAAAAATATGATAGTATTGTCTTTGCTCATTTTTATCTTTTTAAAAAGTTAAACAAAGACCAATTAGAAACATCTATTGGAATTTCTCAATGGAACTTAAATTTTGAGATACATGTAGCAAGACCCATCTATCATTCAATTGGGGCAAATATGGCAGGAATTTGCACCTGCACTCTTCGAAGATAAGCAAATGAAAGGATGAGCAAATTAAATGAACTGAGCTGCCCATTTTGGTTCTTTGATTAAAAACAGGGGGGCTCTGTAGAGTAGGGTATGAGCACAATATTCTCTCTTTGGTGCTTTCCCATTTTGTTGCAATGTAATGAACTACGAACTTGTACAAATTCTCACCATTACAGTAAATACTTTTAATTATCAATAATAAAAAAAAGTTATTTATCATATAATAGCTTATGTATTATACAAATGAGGGCTTTATGCATAACACACGAGTAATTTTTATTTGATTTAAAATTGTATATTTTATATAACAAAATATGTATATCTGCTTATTAAAAAAATATGTATTATCCTTATGAAATATGAAATATATGTTATAATGAATTGCATATATTCTCTTACACGAAACTACATGAATTATCTGACAGAGCATATAAATGCTTGTAAGTGAAATGACACTACACACAATTATACATGTAATAATGTCTATTTTTTTATCGGTCAGCGTTTTTACATTGAAAACGTATGGGAGGAGATGGTGCACTTCATCAAGGTTTGGGGCTACGTCCTCGTGGGACCTTGTGCATGTGGAACTAATTGGAGGGGGTGTTCCAAATAGACCCGGGCTGAAGAGGAGGAGATAGCTATCGCGGGCGACAGGGCTGGTCACACACTGCTTGTGTAGGGACGAGTTGTATGCCACCCCTCTTTATTTGTTCTCTCTCTTCCTCAAGTATCTTATCCTCTTTTCTCATTTTTTTCACTTCTCCCACTCGGCTCGCTTTTGAGCATGTCATTTTCAGACTTATGTAACCATTACATAGTTATATATAGTCTATCTTAGTTTTTTTTTTTTTAAAAAAATAATGTCTTTTTTTCATTTTGAAAATTTTAGGAAAGTCATTTGGTTTTTTATTTATTGACAGTTCATTTTTTAAACTAATCACAAAATTTTTGCACTAGTGCATCTAGAGGGATTCGAAACTTAAGGTCCATGAGAACAAACCCATGCACATTAATTATATTAAATTTAGCGATGGCTCTGAGAATTTTTTTTTATAGATGAGATCATTAAAAAAAATAGATTTCATAAATTTTAAAAAAATCTATTTTTACTGTATATTTATCAAAAGCATAATTTTTTTTTTGAAAATAGGACTACAATTTACATTAATAAAAAATAAAGAAATTAATATTTTCAGCCCCCATTGTAGTCTTAATTGCGGTCCACACCGTTTTTTTTTAAAATCATACACTTTCTCATTGAAGTACATGCATGTAGTTATATAAAATGAAGTATATACTGAGATACATTAGTATTTTTTTTTGTTGAAAAAATGACATTTTTTTGCATCATACACTAAGATAACACATTATATATTACATTATCACAGTGTATGGAGCTGCAAAACAAACTACAAAACGGACTGAGTGTATCAGCGCTTAAAAAATAAACCATAAAAAAATCAAGAAAAAGATGGTGGGCTAGTGGAGTCATTGGTAACGTGGTGAGGTCACTAGTGAGCTGAATTGTTATGATGACAGTAATAGTTTAGATTAAAAAAAAAAAATTGATGGGTAAAAAAAAAATAAAAAAATTGAAGGGTCAATTGACTCCATCACAATGTACGTGGCACTGCCATTTAAAGATAATTTTTCCCAATGAACCACGGAAGTTGCTATTTTTTTAATGTTATTTTTCTTTAGAGAGAAACTAATCAGAATTTTGATCTATCCTTAAAATTAGGAGTGGAGTGATCGAGTAATTTATATTGGGATGGATTGAACTAATTTTTAATAAAAAAATTATGCTTAACAAAAAACACTAAATAAATTTTATAACAAATCAATGTTATAATCAAAATCTAGTCAAGAATAACATCAAATTTTTTCGTGTCAAATCTGGGCCGGGCTATAACCCGGCCCAAGCAACACATAGATCCGCCCCAGCCTAATTAATATGTAAAGTACTAATGAAATTTGAGCTTACAACTCATTTAAATAAAAAAAACCAGCCCCCAAACTCAATTTCTAAATAGGATACTAAACCCTTTAAAATTTTCTAATAAGAAACTACATGTATTGTTCAACTTATTAGAAAAATATTAGACAATCATCTTCACAATCTTTTTTTTTTTTTTTTGATATCGGAGGGACCCCGTGGTTGACCTTGTGGTTTGCGGTCGAGCTGGGAAGACTACCTCTGCCTGTTTTTTTCGGTCTCACGAAAAATTCTTTTGAATAATCTCTAACAAATAGGTGAATAAGTCAACGCCAAGACTCGAACCCAAGACCTACCCTTAACACAGGTAAACCCTGAACCTACCCTCCACAATCTTTTTTATATATGATCCCCACCTGTTTTAAGTTTTCTCGATTTATATATACTCACTCAATAAAAAATGTACTTTCCATAAACTCCACTAATTGAATTTACTCCTTTAAAATCATATACTTCACATACTTCACCTTATAATGTATGTACTTAGAAAGGATTCAATGTAGTAACGATTCCATCTCAATGTCATTAGAAATCTAATTAAAAGTTTTACATTTTTTTTTTTGGTAACAAGGTTCCTACAGGTAAGAAAGCTGTTCATACATTACAATATCAAACTCATACAAATCTAACTGGCCATGTACCTAATTCATCTTGTCATTTTTTAATGCATGTTACTAACTTCGACACATAAAATCCTACCCATGAAAATGTGATGATTTCATTAATCAAAAAATGCTGGATACATATAACTGTCTACGTATTTGTCTTGGACATTCATTCTTGCAGTTATTTTTGCAGTTCCAATACTATTTGAATTTTTTTTTAATATATAATTGTTCAATGAAAGCTTTTAGATAGCTTGGCCTTTGATAATGAACAGCAGCACTTCAAATGGGCTGAACTTGAGATGGAAATCTGGAGGGCCAGGCTTTGAAATCCACTTGAGTTCAGCCAGGTATCAACTGCGTCCAACCTCTTATAACATCGGAAAAAGATATACGCATCCCCAATTATAGTCTATCCTATTTTTTTTTTTTCTAAATCATACACTCATCCTTTGAAGTACAGGCCGTTGTATGAAATGAAGTATATACTGAAATATAATAGTGTATTTTTTTTCATGGTGAAAAAATGAAAAAAAAATTGAGTCATACACTATGAATGAACCCCATACACCATAATAGTGCGGTATATATTACGTTATCATAGTGTATGGGGTTATAAAACAGACTATAAAATAAATTGCGTGTATCAATGCTTACTAACTTAAGATAAAACACTATTTTGGGCTGAGGGGAGGCCCAAGCGGGGAGGGGCCTAAAAAGCTTCTTGGGAATGTTCTGTTACCTTTTGCAAGTCTGATTTTTTTATGATTTTTTTTAAAATGCATGTTTATGTAAAAATATATATAATTTTACAAAATATAAAATACATATTTAAATAAATTGAATTCATATATTTTCATATTTTTTTGTCTAATAAAGTATCTACTCACACAATAAAATATATTTTATTAGACATTTCATACACTAAGTAAGGACAGTGGAAATGACTACAAGAATGATTGAGTATATGATCTTAGTCTAAAATACAACGTTAGCACAATTCTCATATGATTTAATTTTTAAATTGTATACTAGATCTAACAAAACATGTAATTTCATTAAAAATAAAATATGTACAATAAATTTATGTGCTCTGCATCAGTGCATCAGCACCCAACTTAAAAATACATTCCATTGACTTTTTTAGATCGCTAACTTCAACCTTCCATGCAAGCAAAATCTGCATCATTTTCAGGTCACTTGTCAATCATGGATCTGAAAGTGTTGCTTCTTATAACTCAAAACAATCACTCAAAGCATTAATTAGCATACCATTGACTCTAAAAGTCCAAGATGAACATGATTTAAATAGAAAGTCTAACATCACCAGGGAATGGTTTTGAATTGAATTTCTTTATTTGTCACAGTCAAGGTTCTATTCAAAATACAAAGTGATGTGGGGGCTCACACGCAGCTATTTATATGTAACGTATTTTTCAGGTAATGGTAGGGACAAAATAGCTTGCACGGCGTCTCTTATACATGTCCCTAGCAATATCCGAATATAAAGCCAAGATCAAAGCATCTGGTCATATGAATTATGAAATTTAATAAACACAATATCAAATAATCAAAACAAAAGAGATTACTTAGTAAATTATGACTTGTAATCATGCATGCTCCTTGATGCGCGTGCGCACGCATTATGGGATAGTTATGATTGAATTATGTTAGTAAATACACTCTTGTTATAAATAAAATTTAATTAGGGCAATTTGCAAACGTAGCCCCATGAATTTAAATATCAGCAACAATAACAAACTCCATCATTGGATTATTTACCAAAAAAAATGACACTATACCTATATAGTCTGCGTTGCCACATCAGCGCTTCCTTTAGTGCTGATCTTGGCACTGTCCAGTTAGGGGCAGCGCTAGCTTTGTTGAGCTGGAGTCAATTGTATATACCCATCAATTTTTTTTCAAAAATAAACAAGCCATTAGGTGGTGGGGGTCATTCAGGATTAGGCCTGTCAACGGGTCGGGTCCGGGTCGGGTCGGGGTGGACCCGGACCCGACCCGTGACAGGACCCGGCGGGTCCGGGTCCAACCCAGGACCCGGCGGGTCCAGGGAAATGCGGACCCGGACCCGTCGGACCCAGGTCGGGTCCGGGTCCGACCCGACCCGGATGGTTGGGTAAAAAAAAAAAAAAAAAGAGAGAAGAACTCATGTATTTGTTTGCCTTATCATTCTATTTGAAATTTTTTGTAATAAAACATTATTGTTAATGAGACTATGTTTGAATATAATTTTATACAATTCAAAAGAAGTAAATGAATTATTAAACAACATCTAAAACAATAATCACTAACATAAAAAATATATTAACCTAAATAATAAACATAACTAACCTAAACAACATTCAAAACAATATTAACCTAAACAACATTCAAAACAATAAACTAACATATTAACCTAAATAATAAACATAAATCATGAAACAAACTAATTAATCATACAAATTCAAAAGCTAATAAGTTAATTGTCCAAAACAAACTGATTTATAGACTTGTTATGATTATGATTTATGAACTTGTAGATATAAAAATAAGTTAAGTAAGAAATAAAATTATGTATCAACTAATACTAATGGTTTTATAATATATGAACATATATTAAAAAAACAGTCGGGTCCAACGGGTCCAACGGGTCGGGGCGGGGTGGACCCGGACCCGACCCGTTTGTTTGTTCGGGTCCGCCGGGTCGGGTCCAACTCGGGTCGGGTCCAAATCGGATCGGGTATATTACACGTGTAATCGGGTCCGGGTCGGGTCGGGTCCGGGTCTGGACCCGACCCGTTGACAGGCCTATTCAGGATGACCATTTATAAAGACCTATTTGTACAACTAAACTCCATTAAATTTTTTTTAAAAAAGAAATTGATATGTCCAGCCTTAATTGAAGTTCATACTGGATTTTTTTTTGTCGCATACTTTCTAATTGAAGTACATGCAATTATATGAAATAAAATATACTGAGATATATTAGTGTATTTTTTTCGCATTAAAAAAATGATACATTTTTTTTGCATCATACACTATGATAGAACTCCATACACTATGATAGTGCTGTATATACTACATTATCATAGTGTATGTGGTTGTAAAACATGTTGCAATACAAACTGAGTGTATTAGCTTTTAAGTGGTGGAGTCATTCAGGAGGCTCATTTATACAACCATATTTAAGTCACGGGACCTATTATAAACCATTTGATAATAGTAGATTTTTTGAAAATTTTGTAAATTTTTTTTTTTAATGACCCAATTTATAAAAATTCATAGAGCTGTGGAGTCGACATTGCATCCTGTGCTTTTATTTTAATTTTTTTTTAACAAAAAAAAAAGGGAAGACGCCTTATATAAAATGTGCCTCTTTCAATACCGGCAAGTGCCAAGCCCAATGCCTTTTTGTGTTTTGTCAAAGAAAGGGTCACGAAGGTGTTTTTTTTAGGGCGTTGTTATACTCAGTTTTTTTTGTCAACCAAAATGCAATCTTATATATCTTGTGTCAAATTTAGTGAATCATATATTTTGTTAGATGATATATATACCTTGTTAAATTTTTTCTTACACATACTAAAAATAAGTTAATTCAATTGATATACACTTTTTATTTAAATATAGACCTCATTAGGTGATGTTTACTATTTTTTTTAAAATGAAAACATGTGTGGTCTGAGTTTTGATTGATAAATATGACCGAGTCAAGTATATTTTTTTTTATTCAATTTTGCTGTTGTACTAAAAAAACATTATAATTACCAATATACATTCGTTTGTTCAACAAATTTACAAGATTAAATAACACAAATAGATTAAAATGTTGTCATAATAAAACATAAATTGAGTACGAAAAGTACAATCAATTTCTTTAAAAAATGCATTTCATTTATATTATAGTTGATTTTTTTTTTGAGTTAACTTTGAGCATTTTCATTTCAAATAAATTTAAAACAGACAATGTCCCAACAAAACAATGATAGCATATTATATTATAGTTGATTATTCATGTTCTCATAAATTTATTATATCCTACCTGTATATGGTAGCTTTGTGGATGTAAGCTTAGAAATAACCACATAAATTTTTGGATGTAGGCTTAGACAGTTTTTATTTTCCTTTCTTTCCTTTTTATTTTTATTTTTATAATTCAATGTTCATGGAATAAAAATGGAACCAGACACCCTTAAATGTTTGTTGTGATTTAGAAATGAAAATCGCCTTCGGATTGTGTACAAAAACGATTTCTGTGGCTACTTTTTCGCGAGAATCAAATATGATGAATCAAATATATTTCATACAAAGGAAGCCAAATAACATGGAAAGACAAAGTATATAAACACTAAATATAATTTTGTAAGAGATATTATAACGCAAAAGAACGTTGTTATACAACATATCTTTATGCATTAGATGACAGCTGATCCTTTAAATAAATCAATCCTAAAGATGTATTTTTGAGTCATGTTGGTCCCACGAAAAATTCTTTCGAATAATCGCTAACAAACAGATGGGTAAATCAGCACTAAAACTTGAATTCAGGACCTATCGGTAATACCGTTAAGCCTTGAATTATTGTGATATGACCACTGAGGACGATCATGTTAAATCTCTAAGATTGCATAGATTGTAATGAAATATTGAATATTGACATGTATTTTATTTTTTATTAATGAAGTATATGATGGTTACTAAGTCACCGTAAACACACAATTTTGATTAAGTGGGTTGCCTGGTCGACTTTCTCATACAAGTGGTCAATTTATGAAATATGGAAAGTGAGATGAGATGAGAAGTAGTACACTCACGACGCTATGAAATTGTTCTCTTAATTGGAGTCAAGATAAAAAATCATATATATATATAAAATCTCTTAGACAGATGTTGGCACATTTCATTTTTGTGGGCGAGAGACTCTTCGTAAGAGTATATAAAAAAAATTTAATTTTCAATAGATTTTCACGTCAGTATGTACTGCCAGTGGGTTTTTTTATATATATATATATATATTTTAAAAATGTGTCTGGGTATAGAATTGTGCTCACATATAAACACAAAATATCCATTCCATTAGATGATGTAGAACTAAATGTCTTACTCTCACTCTTACCCTCACCTTCACTTAATTCATGGACTTCTTGGAACTGTTAAACCTCTTATCTAGACCCGACCCGGACCCGATTACACGTGTAATATACCCGACCCGATTTGGACCAGACCCGGCGGACCCGAACAAACAAACGGGCCGGGTCCGGGTCCACCCCGCCCCGACCCGTTGGACCCGATTGTTTTTTTTAATATATGTTCATATATTATAAGACCATTAGTATTAATTGATACATAATTTTATTTCTTACTTAACTTATTTTTGTATCTACAAGTTCATAAATCATAATCATAACAAGCCTATAAATCGGTTTGTTTTGGACAATTAACTTATTAGCTTTTGAATTTGTATGATTAATTAGTTTGTTGCATGATTTATGTTTATTATTTAGGTTAATATGTTAGTGTTTATTGTTTTGAATGTTGTTTAGGTTAATATTGTTTTGAATGTTGTTTAGGTTAGTTATGTTTATTATTTAGGTTAATATGTTTTTTATGTTAGTGATTATTGTTTTGGATGTTGTTTAATAATTCATTTACTTCTTTTGAATTGTATAAAATTATATTCAAACATAGTCTCATTAACAATAATGTTTTATTACAAAAAAATTTCAAATAGAATGATAAGACAAACAAATACATGAGCTCTTCTCTCTTTTTTTTTTTTTACCCAACCATCCGGGTCAGGTCGGACCCGGACCCGACCCGGGTCCGACAGGGGTCCGGGTCCTGTCACGGGTCGGGTCCGGGTCCATCCCGACCCGACCCGGACCCAACCCGTTGACAGGCCTACTCTTGACTATTCTAACACACTACCTCTCAACAGGCTGTGCGTCACAATCACCCTCCTAATGGCCCACATGTCTTCGTGAGGAGTCATACCCACTATCGTATAATGTCGTGTGGGGTCATACCCACCATCTCATAATGGATAGGCTCTGATACTAACACAACGAAAAACTAGAATAATGATCCAACAAGCGTTGAGATCCTTCAAGAAACCACAATTCTCAAAAGACAAAATAAAAAACTGAAAATCCTAAATTACAAATCTCCATTTTATACTAAAAAAATACCAAAAATAGTAAAAATAAAAATTTCTTATAACTAAATCTACAAAATCCTAGAAGATCTTCAGAATTGATTTTAATTAAATCTAAGTTGTCATGAAAGAGATATTCAGAATATAAAAAGTTACTAAAAATAACAAAATTGCCATTTTGAGGGCCTACAAAAAGGAAAAAATTGAAAAATAAGCGCGCATTGTGGCATAGCGACAATCTTTGAAAATCTCCTCGATTTCTAGCTCCAGTAAAAATTTCAGGCGATTCCTAGTTCGGGACGTCTTTTATTTCTACTAGCCGATTTTTTTGTAAATACTTGAAAATCTCAAAATGGACTCTTTCAGGTTCATCGCTTCCAGAACGTGTCCGCTACCCGTTCTGTACCAATTGTAACGTTCCAGGCTCAAACAACAATAAATTGTTTGCTTTGCCCTTGAGTGGGCGCACGGCTTTAAAACATGTCTTGGTGTGTTAGAGTAATGCTCATAATAAGCACAAATTATCTTTTTCCATTAGGTGATGTGTGACTAAATATCTCACCCTCACATTCACTCAATCCATGGGCCTCTTAACTATCCTAACCCAACACCACCTCAACGGGTCGGGTGCCACATATATATTAAGGATCGAGCATGATTTGTCCCAGTCATATTAACCTGAGAAGATAACCGAATTTTTAGTCGCTTAATATAGTGGGCTAAAAGAGATCTCGGGCTAGGTGTACGTGATTACATACTGAGCTAAGTTCCTATGGTGGTGTAGTTTAAAAGGAATGACGTGATTCATACCAAATGTGTTTTTATTACTACTTAAGGAAAGTGAGTGAATGAATTCCTACTATGTTAGCCTTAACTTAACTGGTGCATGATAATTTGGCTCGCAGGTCGTACAGCTCATTTGCCCGTGTGAATCTTTTGTTTTTACTTTGGTGTGTGAAAAAAAAGAAAAAAGAATCAGGTTGATCCCATCATAAGCGAGTGGGAGATGTTGGATTAAATAGGTCCGGCACCCATGATGGGTTGACCCAATCCCGGCCCATTTGAAGAAGAAATAGGATCCCATGGTCTAGAAACCGTCTCACCCATTGAGAAAGTTATGCGGTTGACATAACTTCTCGTTTGATTCCTTCCTTCTCAAATAAAAGGTGGATCACAATTGGAGACATATTTCCCATTAAAAAAATAAAAAAGGGTGAATATCGGATGGGGGAGGCCAAATTCCCCTATTTCATTTAAGCCAAGAAGAAAGGCGAATCCACCCACCACTATTTAAAAGCTCAAAAAAATTGATAACTTGATAAATTATCCATCCAAATTAGTCATCAAATTACCATCCATCCAGCACAAAAAAATATTTTAAAAAATAAACTAATATTCAAATAACAAGAAAATTATAAAATATATGAAAAAAATGCATTACAAATGAAAATTCATTATAACAGTAGGATATATTTCATGTCAATATAAAATAAATTAACAAATCTATTAGTAAAATAATGCCAAATTAAAATATATGAACTTGAAACGGACCCCATACTAAACTGTACTAAAAAAATGAAAATATAAATCAATATAAAAGAAATATATATAATATTATAATGAATCATGAATATATTTACTCTCGAATGAAGAAAAAAAAAACTCATATAATATTGAATAGGTGGCTGATTTTAAAAGGGGCACTGATATTCCAACCCACATAGCTATTCACCCCACCCCTCTCAATAAATCAGAATGTGATTTTTTTAAAGACTGAACCCATCTCGACCCATTCGATTTTGTGAAGTTGTCCATTACATCACATGTTGACATCACGGAGCCGAACTGTCGCAGAGATCTAAAGCCCTACTTGTGGCCCATTCGACTTTTTGTAGTCGTCAGCAGTATACTTCGTTTGACATCACATAGTCGAACATGTCACATAAAACTAATGCATTATCTGTAATCCATTCGACTTTGTGAAGTCGTTAATTATGTCACAAGTTGACATCACATAGTCGAACTGATCACAGAGACCTAAGGCCCTCTCTATAGCCCATTCAACTTTGTGTTTTAAACAATATGTTCACGTGTTATGGTATTTTCAATGAAATGATATATTCAAACAATGGTGCGTTGTTTAGTATCATGAAGGACATATCACATGATGTAGTGTTTGGATATCTCTTTCTGAAGTTGTCAATTATGTCACAAGTCGAATGAGCTGTAGAGAGGGCCTTAGGTCTATGTGACCAGTTTGACTTTGTGATGTCAACCTATGACATAATTAATGACAATGTTTTAAAAACTGAACCGTTCAATGGATCAGAAAAAAAGAACGAGTCAAGAGTCACTGGTTCAACTGTTGGGTCAACCGGATTTTAACCGTGACATAATTATAATACTATAATTTTTTAATTATCATTACTAAATAAAAATATAAAATATTTTAGAAAATCTTTGCATAAAGATTTTAGTTACATCATAACATGATTATAGTATATAAAATTTAAATTTTTTTTATTAGATTTCATATTTTAACAAGTGATTAATTACAATTTTTACAAATAAAGAATCATTCGATATAATCAACCCGTAGTTGGTTCACAAAAACTGTTGATTAAACTGGTGGGTTAGTTGAGTTTTACTTGTTTTTTATATCATCGGGTTATAAGGGTACATAAACCGATCCAGAATTCAAAATGGGTGAATGTTTAATTGGTTCAACCAGGTAGGTAGGGTTGGGTTTTAAAACACTGCATAATGGATGACTTCACAAAATCAAATTGGTCATAGAGAGCTTTAGGTTTTCGTGACCTGTTCAACTCTGTGATGTCGAACAGAGTATATAATTGACGACTACATAAAGTCGAATGGGTCTGAGAGAGGGTCATAGGTCTCTGTGACCAGTTTGACTGTATAATGTCGATATGTGATATAATGATGATTTTACAAAGTCGAATGGGTCGGGTGGGTTCACCTCTTAAAACAACCACATTTTTATTTTTTGAGAGAGATGGGTTGAATAACTATGTGGGTGAAAATATCGATGCCCTTTCAAAAGACAGTTTCACAAATAAACAACAAATCTATCAAGTTCCAGATCCCAGTCTGCCCTATCCTATTAGTCTCATCACATGTTTTTAAACAGAGCCAAGAAATAGATGGAATCTTATCTAATAATAAGATTTGATTGATCAACATTGATGTTGCATTTCTTTCTCTTAACTATGTTTCAATGAATTTAGAAATGAAATCGATAGTAAATATTTATCTTTCTTAAAAAAAAAAAAACCTATGCTTCAATGAATGAAATATCAGTGACTGATGGCCTTTCCTTTTCCCGGTTACGTCTCAAAGTTATTAATCAAAACAAATCTTAGCTTTCACTAGAGAATCCGACCTTATATAATGATTTTTATTCTCATAGTAGGTCAACTACTTCTTTGTCTTCCAAAGTTCATCATACATAATTTTGAATTCCAATATCGACTTTTTAATTAAACATCACCATCATATATAATTTTAATTTATTGGTTCTCTGTTTGACTTTTTTTAAATGTAAAAAATACAGAGACAATACTACCCTTCTTTTATATTTGAATTTTTTATTATAAAAAACAATCCCTTATTAATTGGGATTGAATAACCGCCTTTAGCACTCATTCTTTGAAAAAATTTCTTTTTTACCCTCATAAGGCATCCACTACTTCAAAAATTCATTCCGACCGGCGTTCTCATCTCCGGCGATCGGCATCACTACCTTTGGATTGCTCTCGTCGCCCTCTATCATATGAGAGGTGGATCGGCTACCTTTCGAGTACTCCTCCGACCTCCATCTCCTCCAACCTCTACCTCCATTTTTTTCAGATACAGCTACAAATGAATATATTAGACTTTCAGATACAGATTAGTATATTCACATGAAACAATTATATTCTACCTGTTAATGAAGCATTGCTTAGATGATTAATAAAAATATTTAAATATACATGACAAAACAATTAAATATTATTCAGATACACATTAATCAAATTCATTAAAAAAAAAATAACAAACAATAAATTGAGCTGGGTAAATAATTCAGATACACGTGTATCTGAAATCTGAAATAACAACTTTACATTAGATACAAGTGTATCTGAAATCTGAATATGTTTAAAAATGAAACAATTATGGTTTATATACTAATGAGACATTGTATAGATGATTAATAAAAGTCTTTAAATATAGATGTCAAAAAATAATTAAATATTATTCAGATACACATTAATCAAATCCACCAAAAGAAAAATAACAAACAACAAATTGGGGTGGATAAATAATTAAGATACACATGTATCTGGAATCTGAATTAGCAACTTTACATTAGATAACAATGTATCTTGAATCCGAATAAGTTAAATAATGATCATGCAAGGTTAAAAATATACTGAACGACTCAATATGCATACTTATACACATACACAACAACAAAAACGATTATACAAATCGTACTTATTCAGATCTCAAAAATCGTACTGAATAATATTATGCAAGGCTAAAAATTCAGATACAGTGGCAATGTATCTGAATTTAAATTAAATTCGATCTCAAAAATGTATTGATAATTCAAAGATGAATGTAAAATCAGAATAATATGTTTTATTCAGATTGAAAAGCTTAACCTGAATGGATCGTCATTGTTTGCACCACAATCAGATCGCAAATAAAAAAAAATTACTAGAGTAATTATAATCTTCTCCTCCAATCCCCACCAAAACTGAATTCGATATTTTTTTCACATATCAATCTGAATAAAAAAATGTAAATCTTATTTTTTGGTATTCAATTGAATTAATTACTTTAAAAAGAGAGAGAATATCCTAAATCATAACCACCTCGAGATATTTAAGGAATCGGTTATGGAAAAAACTTCTCCATTTAGATAGGAAGGGTAAAGTGGGTAATTCAATCTTGCCACCTCATGGGGCTTGAGATGGGGTTTATCAATTGGGGCCTAAAAATCATTATTGTATAATTAAATATGAAAATAGTGTTGTGAGCAACAAATTAAAGTATTGTTTCTGTTTTGATTTATGGACATCCATGATCCTCCTATTTAATTAATGGCTTTAGTGCCTGGATAAGTATCAGCTAGCTGTGTGAATTGCTACCAATTGATGTGAAACCCATTCTTGCTAGGTTGGTGTTGACATGTAAAATCATTTGAGAAGCTATTTTTATGTGTGATTAATTAATAAATTAATTAAGTGTTCAATTGAAGCCAATGTTCTTACTATCTTGAATGCCTAGCCTGTGTACATTTCAGCTCATATTTGATACTATAATATATAACCTAGTTATATATATTTTTTTGTTTAAGAAAGTGGGTTCTCAAGTCCAATTAGATTGAGTTTAAAGAGTTTTTAGTGATTTTGCTCTCCCAAAAATTATATTTAATTTATGCTCGTTTTTAAACATACCCCGGTCCTGGCTTTCGAGGAAAAGAAAAAAAAAAAAATTTAGTTAAAAAAAATAAATGGAATTTAATAAAAATATATTTTCTGTGAAGTTATTTTTAAAAGCTCATTGAACACAAAAAATGTTTTCAATCCCATTTCCAAAAGAAGTCTAATAGACAAAATTAAAATCCAAGTAATTCACCAAAATATGAAAATAATAAAGAAAAACGATTGAGAAGGTGAGAAATTTTGAAATCAAAACCACAATATATATACAATTACTATGATTTAATTTAAACCGGAGATTCCAGCACACACACTTTACAACGCTGATATATGCAGGCCATAAATTGGTTGACAAAATCAAATTAATTACGAAGTAATGAAAATGACATAATTGTTTCAATAATTCTTAATTTTATATCTAATGCAATGTCAACGGGTGTGAAAATATACTTTGCTTCCGCAAGCCTGAAAGCATGAAAAATACATGTTTAGCATGTCTTTGGATAACCATCAATGAGGATGACCATCAAAACTTTTATTAATCACAATGGTAGCATCAGTGCTTCAATTTGTTTGCTAATAAGAGACCAAAGTTGAGGTGAGACCATGATGAAGGTACTCTTCTTTTTATTTGTCTAAATGAAAAATAAGTTAACTGGCCAATGAACCTTAGAGCTGGTTTGTTATTAGGATAAAGGGTTGGGATAAAGAAATAATTGGATTAAATCATGTGTTATCCTATATGGCATGAGAAAAAAGTTGGATAAAGCATAAACAATTGTCTGTATTTTGAGAGAAAAAATTAGGATATTTTGTTCTAGATCTTTATCCCAATTTTTTAACCTCATTTTGTAAAACATGAATAACATTTGCGATTGCTCTTAAAAAAAAAACAAAAATAAAAAACTTCATAAAACCAAAACCAACAATATTAATGTCCTTTTAATAAAAATGGTAGACTTGATATTTTTAATTTTTTTTTGAAGTTATCCCATATTTTACATCATGTGATCCAAATGCAAAGTTAATGATAAAAACAAAAAAAAAAAGATAACAAAATGCATTACCAAATAATCTCTGTGTATTTATGTGGGTTTGGGGTACAGAGACGAATCGAGCGTAATACCAGCTACAGAGGATTCCTCTGTTATAAAAAAAATAAAATAAATTGTTATACCTTTTTAAATTTTTATGAAATATATACTTGTCTTAACAAATATATGATTTTATAAAAAGTAAATTAAGTATAAAAAGTAAATTAAGTACATACACAAATTGATTGAATATATATTATTTATATATTTTTGTAAAATAGAGTAGATATTGACATATAATGATTACAAATACTATATTATATTATTACGTGACAGGTCATTTATGAAAACAATGGCAAAATTGTCTTGATTTTACATCACCCATATAATCATTTAAATTTCAAGCTAACAAGTCGTGTCGACCTATACATATATTTGTAGCCCAAGTTCACATACCTGGACTGTGCTCTTACTAATCTAACGACAGAATTTCTTTTTGCATAGTCACTAAACTTTTTTTCAAAATTGAGATCCGTTTGGATAGTAAATTTTACATTTGAAAAGCGAAAAGTTATCAAAAGTGAATCTAAACACATTTTTAAAATTTAATTTATTAACCCATATATCCTTACTTTTTCAAATAAAAAAAATCTAATTATTAAATAACTAACAAAATGACATTTTTCAATACTGGTCGCGTTTGAATGTGCGATTGAAATATTAAGATTCTTATAATCTCGCATTTTAAACTTAAGGTTTGAAGATTGTTGTTTCATTATATTTTCAATAGTAAGATTTTTTTGTTGAAAAAAAAAAACTTGGATTTTGATCAATTTTTGGTTAAAATGAGTTTGAGTTTCACTAATTATTTTTAATGGAAGCCTATTGGATTGCGTCCCTCTCGTCGAGGAGATGAACGTAGTATATTTATATTTTCAAAACCTTTTTTAGGTGAATGAGAAAATTGGATCCAAAGTTCTTCCAATAACATTGTGAAAATGGTTGGTGGTTGAGAAATAAAAAGCTATAGTCCTATATCGGTTGTTAGGAAAAAACATTGAGAATTTATAAGATATGTTCTTTGTACTTTAGTAAATTGTTTTTGGTGGACACCCTATAGTGGATGTTTGAAAATTTGTAGTGTTTTAATTTAAAAATCTAAAAATAAAAATAGAATCTACTTAAAACATAGATCAAAATAAGATTTGAAATACAATAATTTTAGGTATGCTTCAACCGCACATCTAAACGCAAAAAAAATAAAAAATTGCAACTTATTGTTTATTGGTGTTTGCTTGGATTTGTCAACTTAAAAGGTGATTAATCTACTGCCACTAGACCACCAACCTTGAATTTATTTCTTAATAATGATCTTCAACGAATATGACAGCTTTGATAAACTTCTGCAACTCATACATTCAGTTCATTTCGTTCATCATCTGCTCAGCTACACGCGGTACGCGCTTTTTGATTCATTTTCTCTTTAGCATGTATAGAAATTCATGGTAAAAAACATACAAGGAAATAATTTCAATAAATGTGCTTTCATTTTATATAAAAAAATACATGAGTTTCTCTGATAACTCTGCTACTTTTGCCTGATTTCTCCTAATCTAGCTGCTTCAATTCACTTTCTTTGTTCCATGTTCTTAATTGAGAGATTTTGTTAGAGCAAGACAACCATGTTAAATACAAGTCAAGAGATTGCTCTGTGAGAGACACATGAAGCTTTTTAAGTGATGCAATACATATATGATTTTCAAACTTACAGGTATTGAAAGAAGAAGAAAATCATATGTGATTTCCCACATCAAATCAACGGTCTCGCATTGGGTAAGTTTTTGTGCTTTATCTTATCATCGTCGACAGTAATAATTGATCTGAATTATATTGTTGTTGGTAATGAAGCCGACTCTAATCCTTGGCAGGCTGCACTGTCCTTCATTTAGGATGTCCCCCAATCCAATTTTTGTGTTTATGTAATTATAATAAAAGTTTGTCTTAATAAGTTTAAAAGGTTCCATTTTAGGAGTTATTTAAGATCCCATGTAAATATGTAATTCACCTGCATGCGTTAAAATTAATTTCATATCTAGTTTTGTGATCAGAAATGTTGGATGGTACAATAGAACCGAGCTTTATTGTCTTGTGATTTTTTGAGCATGAATGATGTAAGATCCATTTAAACTTTTTTTTTTCCTTCTTTTCCATGACTTTTTATGCTTTAATAAATTATCAATGAAAGCAGATCTCGTCAATAGAATATTAAAATGGCATAAAAAGATGAGTTGTTGATACACTCAGCCCGTTTTGAAGTCTTATATACTATAATAGCGTAGTGTATACTGCTCTATCATAGTAGTGTATGAGATTTTATTATAGTACATGAAGTAATTTTTTTTTTCCATTTTCTAAAAGAAAAAAAATACATTATTGTATCTTAGTATATAATTCATTTAATGTAACATTATGTAATTCAATAGGAGAATGATTATATATTAAAAAAATGGTCTGGGTTAGAAATAGGGCTGCACAAAAGGCTATTAATTTCCAAAAAACATATCAATTGATTTTGTTAACATTTCTACCAGTTTTTTTTTTTTCCCTTTTTGTGTCCATTTGTGAAACGGGGTTTTGTACTTCAGAAAATGTCATTAATCAGATGCTAAAGAGGTGTAATCAGGGAATCTTTTGGTGGATTCTTCACAAAATTTTGAACATCATTTTTTTTGTGTATACGAAATACATCTCACTCACTCACCAAAAAATAAAAAAGATTATTAGTTGTGTTTAATAACATTATGTGCACTTTGGCTGTTGGATGGTCACATGTTTTTACCCTTTATCTAGGCAGTTGACTGATTTTTAAGGACTTCATAGTGAATTTGTAGTCATAGAGAGAAATATAAAAGTACTAATATATTCATTGAAGACCCCCTCACCCAGAGATTAAATACTTATTTTATGCTTGTTTTCCTGACGTGCT
Source organism: Acorus gramineus (assembly GCA_030737835.1). NCBI lineage: Eukaryota > Viridiplantae > Streptophyta > Magnoliopsida > Acorales > Acoraceae > Acorus > Acorus gramineus. Next base: position 23,857,128 of record CM060851.1, on the reverse strand, counting down.
CTGTTAGTGCTGTTTTTGAAAGACTATAATATATTTTCCCACAAATTTTTTCATCTTGAACCCTCTTGCAGCCAGATGGCCTCAATGAGTGTACTGTTCAGTTGCTTTCTCAATCAATCTCTTCTTGAAACTATATTCTTCCGGCGTCTGAGGAAGAAAATAGGACATCTCAATACCTTAAAGGAAAATCTTAACAAGAATTTCGAAGATTTAAGCATATTCTGGATTGGGAGAATGAAATGTGCCGAGTATGAACTCTGGCTGAAGGAAGTGTCAGAATTCAGAAGCCAAACCACCGATATCAAGCAAAAATTCGAAAAATACAGCAGCAGCAATTTCTGCCCTCATGTGTCCTTGCTCATAAAGCTGAATAAAAGTGTGACTAGTGCAACCGAGAAGGTCATTATTCTCTCCAAATCACTAGATGTCAATGAAAGATCAACTCCGGATGTGCCAGTGGGTCTGATGACTGATCCAGGTGCGAAGGCGATACTATCAAACTACCCCACCATACTCAAAAAGGTATTGGAGATTGAGAGGGGAGACTTTCTTGACATATTCCCTGATAGTTCTGAAACAATGCTAGTCCCAAAATTAAGAGCAGGAACATCCACTGTTCAAATCTTACACATAATACTGGAGCATTTGAGTAGTGCAGATACACATATGATAGCTATATGTGGAGATAATGGCATCGGGAAGACGACAATGCTGAGAATTCTAAGAAGCCTACCAAAAACAAAAGAGATGTTTGAGATCATCATTTGGGTGACAGTCTCGAGGTCCCAGAGTACACGGAAGGTGCAAGATGAGATTGCCAAACAATTATCAGTAAGGGTGACAGCCGATGAGCCCGACGACAGGGTAGCTATGAGGCTGTTCAATCGATTGGTGGGGATGAAGTTCCTGTTGCTCCTTGATGACGTGTTGGAGGATATTGACTTGATGAAGGTGGGCATCCCGAATCTCATTCACAGTGCTGGTTGTAAGGTTGTCTATTCTTCTTTACATGTAGAAGTCTGCAGGAATATGGGAAAAGAAGAGGTGATTACAATGTTGCATCGATCTGAGGAGGAATCGTGGCAATTGTTCAATGATGTATTAGGGGATAGCATGGATAATAATATATTGGCAAAAGAAATCATAGGGAAATGTGGGGGCTTGTCGCTCGCGATTGAGACAGTGGGACAGGCTCTAAGGATGAGCATAATGAGATGTAACCCTCATCCATGGGATGAGGTTTTGAGGGAGCTTACTTCACCAGTCATCCCAGCGTTTGAGCTAGGGATCTCATCAGCGGTGGTTACATTGAGTGTCTTGAAAATTGGCTACAATCACTTGGGAGGTGACGACGCGAAGAACTGCTTCTTGTACTCTGCATTATACACTGATATGATCATTGCTGAAGAATTGATTGATCACTGGGTGATGGAGGGGTACATCGGCAAATCAGAGACACTGGCGAGATCTCGTGAATTGGGACACAACATGTTGCAACAACTCATCGAAACTACGCTCTTGAGGAGAGGAGGCAAACAGGGGCAAGTTGAGATGCACGAACTGCATCGTGACATGGCGTTGAGCATTGCCACTGGGTTCTTGGTGTGGAATGGAGGCAGTTATCCAGATGCAGCATTGGACGGACAATGGGAGTGTGCTAATAGGGTTTCGCTTGTGCGATGTGGACTACGAAACTTGCCCAATTCTCCAAACTGCCCTGAGCTTCTTACACTGCTGCTCCAAGGGAATCGGATGCTGAGGGTGATCCCTAAGGATTTCTTTGCTAGGATGCCCCAACTGTGCATTCTTGACCTGTCAGAAACGCGCATCATATCCCTTCCATGCTCTATTTCAGCACTAGTGAACCTGAAAGCACTGCTACTTCGGAACTGTGAGCGTCTCGCTTTGCTTCCACCTGAAGTTGGGAGGCTTACGCAGCTCGAATTTATTGATCTTTGTGGCACCCGCACTAGTTACCTCCCCGATGAGTTCATGAAGTTGTCTCGTCTGCGGACACTGCAAGTTACATTCTATGGTTATTTTGAGAATGAGAAGCAGCCTCAAATTATCCCTGATAATACAATATCGATTCTCCTTGACTTGGAAGAACTCTACATCCGTGTGGAGCCTGACGACATTCGATGGGAACACATTGTAGAAGCTGTCACAAAGGAGCTGAGCGGGCTTCAAAAACTCACTGCCATTCGCTTCTATTTCCCGACAGCAGAACTTTGCGGGATTTTCATCAAGGAAAGTGTGCCATGGCGCGAGGAGCGGCTGTTGAAGTTCCACATCACCATTGGGCGCCGCGTCAGACGGCTTGTAACTCGTGTCACTGGATTTGGGCGCTGGTCTGAGGGATGGGATCGGAAACTCCGGTTCACTAACGGGGATGGCCCTGTCCCAGATGAGGTCAAGGAGGTGCTCCGCCGGGCTAATGAACTCTATCTGGACAGCCACAAGACTATGAAAAGTCTATCTGAATTTGGCCTGGGAAACATGCGCTCGCTCAAAGGATGCCTTGTAGCAGAATGCGATGAGATAGAAGTACTTGTGAAGGAGGATGAACAGAGCAGAGATGAAATTGCACCAGAATGCGATGAGATAGAAGTACTTGTGAAGGAGGATGAACAGAGCAGAGATGAAATTGCACCAGAATGCGATGAGATAGAAGTACTTGTGAAGGAGGATGAACAGAGCAGAGATGAAATTGCACCAGAAATGATGTTTACCAACTTACAGTACCTCAGTGTGCAGTATCTTCTGAAACTAGTGAGCATCTGGCATCAGCCGATTCCAGGTGGGAGCTTCAGTGGCTTGAGGACGCTTATTGTGGGAGGGTGTTCAAACCTGGAGATAGTAATTCCTAAGGAAATGGCTTTGAATCTCAGCAACCTGGAAGAACTGAGAGTCTTTTCATGTCGGAAGGTCAAGATCATCATCAAGGGGAGCGGAAGTGAACCAATGCTCCCGAAACTCAAGTACTTAGTGCTCTTCTCCATGCCAGAGCTAAAGAGGATTTGTGAGGAGGCATCCAAGTGGCCATCACTTCAGGTGGTGTATGCCTCAAGCTGTCCTAAGCTTACGAGGCTCCCTCTGTTGCTTGACGGGATTCCCAGTCTTGGAGTGATCGGTGGGGAGGAGAATTGGTGGCACAGTTTAACCTGGGAAGAAAAATTTATGAAGGATGATCTTGAGCCCATCTTCTACCCTGTGTGACCTAAGTGAGTGTATATATATAGTTCTTTCCTTTTATAATGTGTTATATGTAATGCTTTTGTTTTTTAGAATTGAAATATCAAGACGAAACCATGCTAGAGCATGTCTGAGCTAGGCAGTATAATGGAGTAGGATTGACAAATATGAAGTTGTGTGTATGTGTGTGTATTGGTCTTAAGTTTTTACTTCTCTGCCTTCTTCTGGTGCAATGCAGGATGATAAAGGCATGTATAAAGTACCTTTGAGCAGGCAGCTGATTGAGACTGTGTGCAATGACTAGGCTCCAATCCTCTGCTCCTTTGGAACAACATATGTGATAGCTTCATTTGTTAAATTGTTATGTTTTCTCCCAACTTTCAGAGCTCTCTTTTAAAAATTTATTTGTAAATGATATACAGGGGTTTGAGAAACTGCATGATGTGTATGATCTTCAGAGCTCTCAGGTTGTTAGTACCTTGCCAGGAAAGGCACACAATGTAAGGAATATCAAATGTAATGGTTATTACTTTTTAGACTACTGCAATAGATCTCTTCAAATTTTTATGAATTATCCCAAGCAGTTATTTGATAATTTTTTTCCTGCTTATGAACATTAGATCTTTTGAACTATGTAACTTTCTTACGGTGTGTTAAAATATTGCTTAGATAATTCATTGGTATACATTGGATTTTACTAGTTACTAATAGAAGGAAAATAAAAAAATCGAGGTGATTTACAATGCTACGTCGACATTCAACTAGCCTTTCAACATGTCTATTTTGTGCCATCAATTTTACCATTTTAAAATAATGGAATTTCAGGTAAACATTGATAGACTTTCACAATGTGAAAGTAATAATTTTTTAGGTAAACATCGATCTTCTAATATAGAAGCAGTTCGTTAATGGGTTTGATGGCATCTCTTCCACATCAGACTATGTTAAAACAGAATGCCCATAAAAATAGGAGATTTGAATCCTTCACAAGCATTTTTATACAAGTTTATTCACTCGGTGTTCACTTTTTCTCTCAGCAACTTCTCCGGTTGAAAAAGTGATTAAACGTTGTATTTTTGTTTTTTTGGATATAAATAGAAGCAATTGTCCATTGCAAAAAAGAAAAAGAATAACCTAAAAAACTCTCCCCATCCTGATCAGCGATCTCCAGCCTCGCGGTGCGTCTTCTTCTTTTATTGCAGCTTTTCAACATCTTCTTCATCGCGGTATAATCGGCATCAGCACTGACATCCACTCCAAGAACTTTCACTGAGCCATGTTCATCCCGAACCTCAGCGATCCGAGGTCGGTGCGCTTCTCTCGACTCCACAGGTCAACCGCGTCGCCCGCTGTCCATCTTCCGATAATAGGCCCACCGCCGAAGAGATCCACCGCGAACACGCACACCCGTCCTTTTTATTTGTTCGGGTTCTCCACCCATTCGAAAGAAAGGAAGGTACCGGTGGTCTTTTATCCAAAAGATGATTCGATGGTTCAACATGATTCGGACCATATAATCTATTATATTATTATATGATTTTAAGATACAAAATTTATTCAAATTTTATAAAAAAAAATATTAGAATTTAATTGATTTTAATTTTAAAATTTGACAGAATATCTTAATCATAATGAGTAAATAAGATTGAATGATCACGATCACTTTGAATTATCAAATTGTCCCATACGTGTTAAATCTAACCTAGTCCCCTTTACCCATATTCTTCCACACATTCAAAAGGAAAATGTTACATTGAAGACTGAATTCCACTATAAAAAAAAAACCTCATACTGCACGTCGGATCCTACATGGACAACACTTGTTTTGTTTATTTTTAAAGGGTTATTTAGTTTCTACTCCTAAAAAAAAAGAGAGAAATTATTAAAAAAAAACCTCCAAAACTCAATATTATTATATAACCCCGTTTCCAATACTCTAAGAGATTTCAAGAGATTGAAGAAAGGGTATTTAAGATATTTTTCAGTAATGGAGAGAGTAAAATAGTCAATATATATACGTTAAGATGAAATATTCTCCTAACATTTTTAGTTTGTTGACTGTTGGGTTTTTTTTAACAAAGCCAAATAACATTTAAAAGGGGTTTATATTAATATTATGTTTTAAAGGTTTTTTTTTTTTTTAATAATTTGACTGTTTTTGGAGGGGTGGAAATTAAATAACCCCTTTTTTAATTTGACGGGCATGGTGGGTGTCTCAAATTTTGAAATTCATATGGTAGTTAAAAAAGTACTCTAATGAAAATTTCTAAAAGACGTTTTTAACAATATCACGTAGAGCCACTTGCTTTTTGAAAGCACAAATCCTAATACAACAATTAGTATATGCGTTTTTTTGAAAGACCATGTACTTCGATAACGGGATATGTACACTGTACCAACAAATTGTCTGTATGCATTGATTCTTTAGCCCCCGTTTGGATATGGAATTGCCTAGGGAATAAGTGAGAATAAAGCAGAATATGTGCTTTTTGTTGTTTAGATGCAGAGAATATCCTGATATAACCTATGTCAGAATAAATGTAAAAAGTGATATATGGATTCCAACAAACCCTTGGAATTAAGTTATTCCAGGTTATTCCATTTAAATAATATGTGGCTTTACTATCAAATTAACTGTCGTCACCTCTTATAAATCGTCTGTCAAATTAACTATCATTATTTTTCACATTTTATAAATCATTATCCACACTTTATTCACATTTTATCCAAACAACAAAATTTTTATTATTATGTTTCCCAACAAGAATAATTAAAACACAATCAAATACAAAATCATTTATCCTTATTTATATAATTGTATACCCAAGAATAAGTCATGTTCCATATTCAAACAGGGGCTTAGGGTTTTACAGTTCTAATGTAACTTTTTCTCTTTTTTTTTTTTGTTTTTCACAAAACACACAGTCTCTTTCTTTGACCAAATCTTTCCGTCTTCTACAAAACTCTCTCTCTCTCTCTCTCTCACCGTCTCTTATCTCTTCCATATGGTTTGGGGTTAGCATTAATGCTTTCTCCAATTTATTCCAAATCATTCATCTTCATTGGGTCCATGTGTTACTCCCTGGAACAGTAGTCCCCGGTTAATAACGATATTATAAATATCACGAATCAATACAAAAGGCCAATATGAACTTTAAATAGGAAACAACCATAATAGATATAAATTGTAAAATGATGAGGCAAATAGAATAGTCGAATAAATGTTGGAATCTTATGCTAACGAGATATATACTTATTTTGTGCACTAACTACACTGATAGTCAGTAAGATATATTTATTGTCATCGTGGAAGAACTATGACTGGTTATGTGGTTGTTGTCGTTGGAGGAGATAGAGAGCAACAATAAATGAAAATGAAAATAGAGGGAAGGAAAAATAGTGGAAAAAAAAATTAGGTTGGCAGTAAAAAAAAAATTGGGCGGAAACTTTGAAGAGAAATTTTTTCATGATCCCTTTTGAAAGCTAATGTGGAATAAAAAAAATTCTATGTGAATGGCTGATGAGAAGTCTGAGATTTAGGCTCTGTTTCTTTTACTTTTTAAAAAGTTAAAAAGCTAAAATCGTGCAGTCAAACGGGACAGCTTTTTGCATAATCGGAAGCTGGATTCCTTTTAATTTTTTCATCGAAATCTGTGTTTTAAAAAGCTCAAAAACAACGCTTTTTGATCGGAATCGATTTTTTGAATCGAAAATCAACTCTCTCTGCTAAACATTAAACTCCTTTCAAATATTGATTCATGATTTAAAAAAAAACATCCTAAAAAAGTCAAGGTCTAAAATCATCTTAAAAAACAGCTTTATTTCAAAAGCTACTTTTCAATCTGTGTTTTCAAACAGACTTGAATTTGTAACCAAGTGTAACCGCGCTTTATTAAAAATCATAGTGGAGGGCCCACCACCATTTGTTTGGAAAATCGGTGTACACCTCTTCTTTTGGTCCTCCAGATCCACCACATTCTAGGTAAAGAAGAAGCCCCACCATCCGAGGTGGTCCACAGTTAAGAAGCTTACCATCAGAGGCCCACAGTGTACTAGAAGCAACCCACCAGAGGGATACAGACACCTGACCCATTCCACCTGTGGGCCCTACCAGAGAAAAGGATGTCTAAAGACGACTAGTCCACCATCACCATATTGGGTCTCCATGTGCTCCACCAATGGATTTTGGTAACCCTAAACTTTATCTATTTTAGGCCCCGTTTGGTTGCGCGATTCGGCGCGCTTTTGCTTTTTGAAAAGCTGAAAAGCTAAAAGCGTGCAGCCAAACGGGGCAGCTTTTTACAGAATCGGAAGCTGGATTCCTTTTAATTTTTCCCTCGAAATCTGTGTTTTAAAAAGCTCAGAAACAACGCTTTTTGATCGGAATCGATTTTTTGAATTGAAAAGCAACTTTCTCTGCCAAACATTAAACTCTTTTCAAATATTGATTCCTGATTTTAAAAAAAGCATCCTAAAAAATTCAACGTCTAAAAATTATATTAAAAAGCAGCTTTATTCTAAAAGCTACTTTAATTGCAATGAGTAGTAGGGCTATTAGTTCTATAAAAAAAAAAATTTTTTTTTTTTATGTATATACCCCTCAAAAAACATTTTATTATCAAAATGCTCCTCGTCAAACTCTATTTCTAACAATACCCCTTAAAATGGTTTATATTGTGAATGCAAGCTTTTTTGAAGGGTATTTTTGCACAATGTAATTTTTTAAATTTTGTAATATCCCCTCGTCCCATTCAGGAAGAGGGCATCAACAAGGATGTGGAAAATGATCGGGAGCACATGCAGCAGAGCCAGCATGAAAAAATAGAGGAAAGTTGGGATGAGAGGGTATGACAGGAATCAGAAAGCCATCTGATGCTACTAATAGAAGTACGCCTCTCCCGCAAACCTTTCCCGATCCGGATGTGACTGCCGTTGGGAACTCTCTTCGCGGTGATGCCCCTCAATAGTGAGACCTTCTCCTCAACCATGTTGGGTAGCTAGTAGGAGAACACGAATAAAAATCAGAGACAGATGAAAAAGAAAGAAAGGGAGATCTTGAGGAAGACGACTGCGACTAGTCTTTCGTCGTATCGGCCATTGATTTATAGCCCCTAGTCTCGTTGCTTGGTATTCCAAGCGCCGTCCATCACACCAAGTGACCATTAACTCCATGAGTTGTTGAAAACTGAATGAGCAACACATAGGAAATGACGAGCAATAATGATGACGGGACTTTCACTATTCAACACGTGGCACCCAGGGACGTTTTTCACACTCGATCGGAAGGTGTTCTAGTCAAATGAGAAAAATGGGCAATTATAGGACCATTATTTCTGAGACATATGGCAGTGTGTCATGCGTTTACGGCCCATGATTCAAATAATCCACGATTCATGAGTCTGGCCCATCAACCTACTTGCATCTGTTGATCAATTAAATCCCAAGTCAGGATTGGGACCAAGTCCCTCAAATCTCCCAAAATCGTCACAAAATCCCAAAGATCATGGGATCTCCCCATGCAGCCGATCGGGGAGAAATCGACCATCGATCCTAGGGTATGGTTGACCTACACTATAAAAAGGGAATCAGCTCTCTAGATTGAGGTATGTGAAAAACTCTTTAAAAAAAAAGCCCTAATTGTCTATTTGGTTGACTTGGACATCAGAGGGCTTTTTGCAGGTCATCACCTCCATGTTTTCGAAGTTCGAGGACTCGAAGCATTGATAGCTTGCATCATCCAATCAGACGAGAGTGGAGCGGACGAATCTCAAGATCCGGATCCGGTTCATCGATTTCATCCCTTCTAATAAATTATGATAGCGCAATATATACTATGCTATCATAGCACATGAGATTACAAAACATGATGTAATATATACTAAGTGTATTCATTTTAAAATAAACAAGTCTATGTGGAATTTTTAAAAATAAATAAATAAATAAAATCTAGTAATGTAGCGTAGTGGAAATAAAAATCTCTTCTTTGACATAGGAGGGGCTTCTTTTTGGCATTCCAAATGGTGGGACTTGATACCACGAAATGTTAAAACACCTACCACGTGTTGGTGTGATGTTGCTAGCTAGTGGCTCTTAGAGCAACTCCAACCGTGCTCCATCTTTAAAATGGAGCACGGTTGGGCTCCAACCGGACGGCATTTGAGCCTCCAAATATGGAGGTTTAGTTTAGTTTTTATTTATTTTTAAAAAAAAATGTGTAATTTGTTATACATAATTTTAATTTTCATAAAATTAGTATAATTGGATTGATATCTTCGATACGATTCAAATGAGTCTAATATTGAATATGTTTAACATATGTTTAAAAAAATAAAAAAATCCAAATAACCCCCTGTAAACTATTTAAAATCCATTTAACCCCCTGGCCTTTCCTAAAGTTCATATCTGTCAATGAAAATCTAGCTCATGGAGTTATTTGTATTTACATAGATGTTTTAAGGGGGTTATATGACCTTTAGGAAAAGTTAGGAGGTTATATGAATTTCAAGCAATTTACAAGGGTTTATATGGATTTTTCCCTTAAAAAAATATTTACAATTTTTATTTATTTTTCATTAATATTAATTTTATTCTTATTAATTATTATTTACACTTATATACTAAAATATCATTTATTTTATATCCAAATACTGTTTTTTCGGATATAGATTTTAAGTTTGTGAATAACAGATAAGCTGATTATATTGTCTGGAACTGATAATATTAACTTAAATATATTTTTAATTTCTTAATATTTTTCAATTATGTATATTATATAAAAAAATAGGGATATTACAAATTGAAGTTTTATGAAAAATAATATATAAAATAGAATAGAGATAAAAATAGAGATTGTGGTTGGAGTTGATAAATGAATAGTGAGACTCTAAACTCACTTTTTGATTTTTTTAATATTTTTTTAACCTCTATTTTAGAGATCTCCATTGGAGATGCTCTTATGTTAGCAAATACCAACCGTTGACAAGCATTTTCTTAAGAGCCGTTGACAATCTTTTCATTATTTTTTATTAAATTTTTTTTTTTGGGTGAAATCCGTTGACAATCTTATTAACTATCCATTTTATAATATTGCAGTGCATTTAAAAGTTTTTGTTCCAATTTGTACTTAGACATAGTTGTTCTAATGTGAGAACACAGGGACATGATTTAATCAGGACTGGATTCGGTCAGTTCGGTCAGTATTGAATTGGACAATAGTCAGTACTGAATTGGACAATGTAAAAATTGAACTGCACTACTTATAATCGAACTGCACAACCAATTGTTAGGTGTATATTTCACTCTCTTATTGAATCCAATCAATTATTAAAAAAAATATAAATTTCTAAGTATCATCAATATCCAATAGGAAAGTGAAATATATACCCAACAATTGATTGTGCAGTTCAATATATAGATGGTACAGTTTGATTTTTATTTCGTTCAGTTCAGTACTGACTGAACTGACCGGATCCAGTTCGATCTCGAGAACGTATGCCTATCATTCATCTACCATGAAAATTTTAATTTTTAATTATAAATCAATATAATATTGCATTTATTATGGGTAGACAATCCAATGATCTTCAACCCAAAAAAGAAATTGAGGGTGAATTGCTCAAATGCCCCTCGATGATACACTCATTTATTTTAAAACTTTTTCTTATTTTTTTTCTTTACCTCTGCAGGCTGGTCCCATATTTTTGAGATTTTTATTTTTAAATCTCTTTAAACTATGCTATTTAATAACCGATTCATCTCTTTTTCATATTTTATTTTAAGTCTCAAACTTCAAACACTTTTTTCGGTTTTAGTCCTTAACAAACGTCCATTAGAATATTCCATTTAACGTTAGTTTATCAAATCAATCTAAATTTAGGGAATAAGTAGTTTAAGAATTTCAACTATTCGTTAACCTCAAACAGACAAACATTTTGTGAAAGGACTAAAAATAAAAAAAAAAACATTTCAAGTTGGGAACTTAAAATGTAATAGAAAGAAGGGAGGGATTGATAATTAAATAACATAGCTTATAAGGGCTTAAAAATAAAAATTTCAAATGATAGTTTAGGAATTTCAACTATTTGTTAGCCCCAAAGTGATGGACGTCCTGCGCAGGGACTAAAAATGAAAAAAACATAAAAAGTTAGGGACTTCAAATGAAATATGAAGAAAAGAGGTGTCGATCACTAAATAACATAGTTTACAATGACTTGAAATAAAAAAAATCCTATCTTTTTTACCCCTTACCAATGCCACATCATACTTTAATATCTAAACTACACAACTTGTGTAACTTTCCCCCAGAATCCTCTCTCGAACCCTCCCTGACCTAGAAGATCAAAGTTTGGGTTCCTTTTTTCATCTTATTTTTATTTTCTTTGGATTTCTGTAAATGTGGATTTTGTTGGGTTTAAATTTTTTTAAATCTTCGATGATTGGGTGATGTTTGAAACAAAAACCCTTTTTTTTTTTGTTTAAGGTATTCGTCATCCTCATATATATATTTTTTGTTTGTTTAATTTGATTTTTTTCCCACTTTTTATTACCCAAAGAAATATGTTAGTTTGCAAGGTATATGTTCTTTTTTCTTTTTTTTAAAAAAAAAATCTTGCTTATATTTATTTAAATGTAGATATTGGTTTTCTTTGATGATTCGGTGATGTTTGAAAAGAAAGCCATTTTTCTTTGAGGTTTCATTGGTCCTCATATTAGCTTTTTGTGCTTTTTATTTTTTTCTACTTTATATGCCTTTATGAAGAAAATGTGTTTGTTTGCTTCAATTGCATCACATATGTTCTATGATATATTTTTTATTTAGTTTTTGTTGGTGAATTTGAACAGAATTTAATGGAGAGGTTGGATTCTAGTTGTTGATATTTATACTTTCCAGTTTTGATTCATGCCTTTTCTAATGTTGTTCATATTGCTGAATGAAAATTTGTTTAGGTGTTTGACTGATTGTTGCATCTTAATGTAGCTTGGACAACACGTTATTTATTATGAAATACGTTGAATGCTTACTTCGGATGCCTCAAGAGGATATGAAGAGGATCAAGGGGGAGAAAACAATTGATTTCATTAGGATAGGATAAAGACAACGTCGTAATTTAAACAGTTGATGCATCCATTTTACTGACGTACACTTGGAAATGTATTTGTAACAATTTTGTATTTAACCATTTTGTGTACGTTGAATGTACTTGCCAATGATAATAGCATTATTTACCGTTCAGGAATCTATTATAATGATACTGAGAATGTATCTATAACCACTTTGTGTTTAACCATCTTTTGGTACATCAAATGTGATCTGTAGGTAACTATTAAATATTTAAAACTATGTGTATAATTTCTGTATGTATCACATTATATTTTTGTATTCAGTAACTTTGTCTATAAGAGGTAGTTTTGATTTAATGAAAAATCAGGGGCAAAAAAACAAGAATAAAAATTTCATGAGCATACAAAAATAAAGTTGTTGGTCCATGGATATTTGAGCAATTTACTCAAAAAAAATTATGCACATGCTTAATATAATGCCCATTATAGGTATGTCCCTTTCTTTGATCCATGCAATTGATAACCTAGCATTTGTAAATAATTATACCTACCTAAAAATATCAGGTTTGTCAATTTCTTTGATCCATTCAATTGATGACCTAACGCTTATAAACAATCTGAGAACCTGATATTCTCTAATATTCAAAATCTAGTTGTGTCCCTTCCTTTCATCCGTTCAATTGATAACCTGACACTTAAAAAAATTCCAGGAGACTAAAGTTATCTGATATTAAAATCTCATTTATAACCCTTTGATTCATTCAATTGATAATCTCACACTTGCGAATGATTCCAGAAACCTAAAATTATCTGAAAATCCATGAGTAGTTGAGCATACAAAAATTTCATGAGCATACAAAAATAAAGTTGTTGGTCCATGGATATTTGAGCAATTTACTCAAAAAAAATTATGCACATGCTTAATATAATGCCCATTATAGGTATGTCCCTTTCTTTGATCCATGCAATTGATAACCTAGCATTTGTAAATAATTATACCTACCTAAAAATATCAGGTTTGTCCATTTCTTTGATCCATTCAATTGATGACCTAACACTTATAAACAATCTGAGAACCTGATATTCTCTAATATTCAAAATCTATTGTGTCCCTTCCTTTCATCCGTTCAATTGATAACCTGACACTTAAAAAAATTCCAGGAGACTAAAGTTATCTGATATTAAAATCTCATTTATAACCCTTTGATTCATTCAATTGATAATCTCACACTTGCGAATGATTCCAGAAACCTAAAATTATCTGAAAATCTATGAGTAGTTGAATGACTCAGGATCGGGAAACCATCAGGAAATATATGTAGTAAGTCTAATAAGGTAATATGGTCAAATCAAGTGGTCAGGATTCAAATAACATATATGAAAAATCTGCGTTCTACATCTGCCTAATGAGATTAATTGATACAATGCAACACAAATATGGTCTGAAAATCAGAGGTTACTTTTCATCAGTCCTCCACAACTTTGATCTGGTTTACAGCAACACATCTCCAATGATGCAGCTGGGGCAAGTGGCAACACGTACACAACGAGACGAACATATTTTTGATCTTTGTACAGACTTATTAATTAAGAGATTTTATGATATTCATTAGATCAAATGAAATATAAATTGGATAAGATTTCTTAATAGATTATATGTATAATAAAAAGATTCAATTTTATTGGACCCAATTTTCAAAAAATATTCAGTATTAAGTTAAAATAAGATGATATTAAAAATCATTAACATATAAAAAATTGACTAAATCAAATAAATAAATAACACTACCTAATATCTATACCTTTTCTGTTTTAGTATACTTTTCTGTCAAAAATCTAAAAAAAATTCTGAAAAACATGTTCAATCAAATTTCTAATGAATAACATTCAACATCAGATTAAAACTATATGACTATATGAAAAATCATTAACATATAAGAAATTGAGCAACTAAAAAAATAAATACAAACAAAAAATAGAATTTAATATTCATACCTTTCTGTCTCTTTGTATTTTACTCTTTGAAAATAAGCAAATGAACACACATATATGGTTTTGCTTTAAGTGGTACCTACATTCAATATACATCAAATTTTTTGTATCATTAATATCCAAAAAATAAGTAAATAACAAATAAATGAGTAAATAACGAAATATCATGATTTAAAGATTTCACACCGAAAAAATATATTCCAAAATTCAATTTTAGATATTATAGCTTTTATAAATTATTGAGGGATCCATAGTTATTTATAGGCATGTAACATAACAGATGTACAAATCTAATTGTATAATTAAACCATAACAAATTCTTTTCAAATCTTAAACTTAGCCAACAAATAAATAATTTCCGAAATTATTCAAAAACTTGTAACTTTCAACTATAACACCTAAATTCATGATACAAGGAAATCAAGTATCACATTTTTACCGGATCAAAAAGAGAGATAGTTAACCCAATTTAGGTGTCTGATTGAACTTGACAAACCAAATAAAATAAAAATAAACTTGGAATCAGAGGCATATCAACTGGAATACATGTTACATGGATTAAGAAAGAAATCAAATAAAAAGAAAAAGAAAATGTAACCCTACATTTAGGAATCTGATTTGCATTTTGGAAAAACCTATTAAAGAGAGAGATCAAACTTTCCAACTAATTTTAGGGAACTCATAGAACTTGCAATCCTAAATTAAGTCACCGGTGAATTAATAGATCAGAAAAATATAAATAAGTATTTTAACATTAAATATTTAAAAATTTATAAATATATAATACATATAAAATAGTTATATCTTATATAAATTTAACTCCAACCACTCCCCATATTTTCAAATTTGAAAGGTGGTGTGCTTCAATCACCCTCCAAATCCACCTCCAATTATTTTAAAATTTTTCATTCATAATTTTAATTTAAAATCAAAGATAATTAATAGTTACGGTAAATCAACCTCCACCACCCAGACCATCACCATCTATAACAACCCCCCCCCCTCTTCCCCACCACCACCCCTCCTCCATCACCGTCCCGTCCCTCCTCCCCACCACCACCCCTCTCACTTAATAGTAGGGGATGTAACCCTGCCTAATTGGGGCTTCCCTCCCTATAATTCCGTTTTCACTCTCAGGCTCCTTGTTTTTACAAAATTTTGATTGAAATATGGATATTTACCCACCAAAAAAATGAGTTGTTTCCAATTGTGTGTGGAGATTTTAGTAGACTTATGCACATGAATTGATAATCATGTCACTATTGCTATCATACAATAAATAATATTTGAAAGCTATAGTTGCATTTATATACACTTGATTATGGTTCATTTGCTTGTTGCAATAGGTGATCCCCTTTAGGAAGGCATCTAATACTTTTGTCAACTTCAATTAATATATGTCCATTAAGCTAAGATGCCAATCAAATTAACCTGCATATAAAAATCAAGGGTCTTTGATTATGAGTTATGAAAAGTTCAACTAAGTTGTCTCAGACAAGCCCTCTTTCGGCCCGCATTTTCCTTCTTCGTCGTTATTTTCTTTGTTATACTTTCTACTCTCCATCATTTCAGAATTTGTAATTCGAGTTCAGCAATGAAATCGGATAGCAAATATCTACCTTTTTTTTAAAAAAAATTGTCTCAGACAAATGGGCCTTGCGAACCAAGCAATTTGCAAGACAATTATCAAATATATTAAGAAAAAAAATGGTATAGATCCCACTACATATTTCAAGTACTGGAGAATGAAAAATAATATATTAATGACAAATATTTTTAGTATCTTTGTTATTATCAAATATATTAAAATATGATTTCAGTTTTACACCATAATTATACAAGTTAGATGTAAAAAGTACCACTTTAACGCTTAATAAATATTGTTAAAGAGTTTATATATATATGACCTATTCAAGTAATAGTAATAGACTGTGACAAATGGAAAATGTGCGTAGAATCTTGAATTATTATTATTATTGAAATTTTTTGGGTGTTTTTATATATATATACCCCTGTTAGGATCCGCGTTTGTAGAAATACCCCCGTTAGAACAACATTGGCAAAAATCTATGTAGATCCATGTAGAATCTCGATTTGATGCATGACAGTCTCCCCCATGCGAATCGCAGTAGTAGTGGTCCTAGAGACCAACAAAGCCCCTTTCACAGAGTGCACATATCGTCTTCGAAAGCTTCTCCTCATCGATTCTTTGATTTGAAGACTCGTTGATTGATCAGGGGTTGATGTGGCTGGTTTGATTTGGTATCCATTTGGAGTGGATTTGGTTGGCAATTAGGATTTGGTTGGAAGTGTTGAGAGGGGTTAGGGCTAGGGTTTTTGTTGCAGACGAAATGAGAGGAGTGAGCGGGGTGAAGAGGCGAGGGCTTGTATTTGGGTCGGGTTAGGGTAGTTTAAGTTAGGGGTAAATGGGTAATCTTCACATGTGTAGTGGTTAACAAAGTAATCATGAACCATTCTGTTTTGCTTACGTTGAGTAATGGGGTACACATGCACTATTTATTGGTTTAGTAGCAGTATTTTTACCATTGTGGACCTAACGGGGGTATTTCTGCAACCCAAGATCCTAACAGGGATATGTATTAGGTCATGCGTTGTGTCAATGTTCTAATTTATACTTAAATCTATACCAGTCTTTAATTTTGCAATCTGAGGTGCCTAACATATTTCTGAGCCACAATACTTCTTCCATTATGGAGATTGATTGGTGTCGTTCCTGGTCATCTGACACTTTTATGAGCAAAAGCTGAGGAGTATATGAGGTATTTATTTGCGTTCTTTAACTTATGTTTTCCTTCGATACACTTACTGGTACTTTGTTCATTCACTTTGATTCACCTTATTATTCTG
Organism: Acorus gramineus; assembly: GCA_030737835.1. NCBI lineage: Eukaryota > Viridiplantae > Streptophyta > Magnoliopsida > Acorales > Acoraceae > Acorus > Acorus gramineus. The sequence goes on along the minus strand of CM060851.1, from coordinate 23,840,013 downwards.
TTAAGAACTTCTCCAGCGATATATAAAATTGTCAATGATATTGATTTTTTGTTTTGGATAATCTTAAAGCACATTAAGAATGCTAAAACCATAAATTTACAAAAAAAAACAAAAAAGAGTTATCAGAGTTTACCACATCTGGTATCACAGCAGAGCATGAATTCATGGAGGATCTACATTGGCACTCAGAGTCATCCTTCAATTCATGTCCACATTACTGATTACCAATAAATTAAGATGCAAATATCAATTTATGTCTTTAGATATGAATAAGATATTAGCAATATACCAATAAAAAAAAAAGATATTAGCAATATTCATCTTAATTCACCATGTGGACACTAATGAAATATGAGAGAGATTCATTCATAAATAAAATGTTTATTTTTGAAAAAATATCATAATCATAGCACAATAAAGATAATATTATCTTGTATTCAAAATAGGGAAAATGACAAAAAAACTTCTAAAAATTAGAAATATCAAAATTAGCAACTTTTAAAAATTATATAAAAAAAATCTCTTTTCACAATTTGAGAAACTTAAAAAACTAGCCTATTCTTATATAATTAGATCCTTAACATGCCTCTAACCCTTATTAGGTTATTCTACATCTCTTAATTTTGTTAAATATTCCATACCTCTTAATTTTGTTAAAGTATTTAACACATTCTCATGTATAACTTTATAGGATTGAGAAATTTATTTATTTTTAATAATATTTTGTTTATGATTGCATTTTCTGTACAATTGAGATTTTATGCAATAGTGTCACGGGAACAATACAAAAATTACAAGGTAATGTAGATCCTATTTTTGATACAATATATGAGGAATCATATATGTCTATGTAGACCCAGTAGATTTAGGAGAGGGTCAAGAATAATAAATATAATAAAAACTCCTTCAAAATCAAGATTCAAATAAAAATAGAGAGATTTTGAAAAATATTATGAATAATTTTAGGATTACGACAAAGTGATCAACCTCCATTGCCACACTTCAAAGGATCAAATAGCTAGAGCCTTTTTATTATTTATTTTTTAACGGGTAGGGAGAAAGGGGATTGATTTGGGTCATATAAAGAGAAAGATTATTGTTTTGTAGGAAAATTAAATTAGGTTTTTGGTGTGGAATAATCTAATAATTGTTGGAGGTATGTTAAGGATCTAAATACATAAAGGTAGGTTGGTCTTTTAAGTTTTCAGAATTGTAAAATGAAACTTTCTTTTGGTATAATTTTAAAAAGTTGTTGATTTAGGCATTTCTCACTTTTTGAAGATTTTTTTTTTTGTCATTTTTCCTTCAAAATATTGATATGAATACGGATAAAAATTATTCCACCAAAAAATATATATGTTTATATTTGTTTCCAATAACATTATTATATGAAATATATGGATTATGCGCATACCAAAAAGGATACCATTGGGGTATTCATAGTTGTTTTGGAGGGTTTTCTGAATTATTTAATGGTTTTGGAGGGTGGTTTAATTTCCTTACTCTGGTTAGGCATACCACACATTAACCCTCCTTCTGACCATTATAATTAAGTCATTGAGGATAAATAATTATACCAGCATAAATAACTATGAATACACTTGTTATAATTTTTAGTTATTATTGATAAGAAATTTAATAATGAAGTTTTATTGTTTGATTGATCATGGATAAATTGTAAATAAAAGATGAATGAGATGAAAATAATGATTTACAAAAAGTGAGAAAATGATTTGATTTGTAAACCTCGATTTATGAAGTAATACATGTGATTTGATATGTGAGTCCCTGTATATCAGTGAACCAGATTGGGGACTAATACAATTCCAGGAACCTGTTGAATACTCATACTACTTCATTGCCCCTATTTTGGCATATATAGCTGTACATGATTACTCCTGCTAAACAAACAATATCTTGCTTTTATTCCACCTTATCCACCCCAATTTGACTATCCCTCATGTTTCATTACCCAAACAAGGGCTAAGGCTACTTTGGCCCCATTTAGAACTAAAATTATGAAACAGTATTTTTTATAAACCAATGAAACAAATATATGGTTACATAATGTATATACCTTATTAAATTTTTTTATATTTTTTTAAAAATAGGTTCATTCAACTTAAATGGAGTGATATATATTTTTTTATCGAAGCATGTACCCCATTAAATAATGTGACTGAGTCTAACATTTTTCTTATTTTTAATTATATATTTATCCTGATCAACTTTGATGATGTCTCAATTGTTGGAAAGTTGTTGTGTTATAAGGTTTGGCATATGACAGATATTTTCTCTACCATGTAAGCTTGTCAATTATCTGAAAAAAATCCGAATCCGTATCTGAAAAATAAAAAATATCTGATATTCGAAGATCCGGAGTGCGGATATGGATATCAGTCTCTCCGATCTGACAAATATATGTATCCGACATACATTATAAAAATATATATATTTGTATTATATATTGCCCATATTGTTATCTTGTATGATTAATCACTAAGATAATATATTATATATTATTAAATTTCAATATATGATATCTGAAAGAGATGATAAGCCTTAAAATTTTAATTTTAATTTTGATGTCCCTCTAAAATATCACTTGATTATTCAAATTAATGTTAATATTCAAACATGTCAATTATTCAAAAAAAATATGTATTCGATCCGTATCCGAAGGAATCCGAATCCGAAAATTAATATCCGTATTCAAATCCGAAAGTTAGGATATGGATATTTACATATTCGATCCGTATCCGTCCGATTGAGATGCTTACTACCATGCCTTCCCATGTATGCTTTGGACCTTGGCATTGTTATTTTGAATAAAATGGCTCTTGCATGTCATTAAAGAATAATAATAAAAATTGTTCCATTGTATAAAGTATTGTGGAGAAATAAAGAAAACTTTATTGTTGTATAAACCTGCTGCTCTTATACCTTGTTTTGATGGTCCCTTTTTAATTCTGCTTTGCTATTTTGTCAAGATTGACATCACTATGGCAGGGAAATGGCACCTGTACCTGTAGTAGTAGTGCCTGTTATTGCTGCTCTACAATGTTGTAGTCAACATGCATTCCCCGGGGAGAAAGCCTCAAAAAAAATCTCAGGAAGCTCAATAGGGAAGCAGAGGACCTGTTCAAAAGAAGGAATGATGTAAATGAAGAGATAGAGAGGGAGAAAGTAATCAAAAAGGCCACAGACGTATGTCGGAACTGGCTCAAGGACGTGGGAGAAACTGAAAAGGATGTGAAGAAGCTAATGTCCAAAGTCAAGAGTACCTGGTTTCCGGATTTGGACCTTGGCAATAGGCAGCGAGGGAATGAAGAGGAAAACAGTACCGAGCAGGTGAAAGATAATGAAAAGAATGGGAGAAGCCGATGCTCGGATTTGGACCTTGGCAATAGGCAGCGAGGGAATGAAGAGGAAAACAGTACCGAGCAGGTGAAAGATAATGAAAACAATGGGAGAAGCCGACGCGGTTGTTGTTTGTTTAACATTTGCTTGCGCTACAAATATGGCAAGCAACTCGTGGAGAGAAAAAAAGAAATAGAAAAGCTCCGTGAGAAAGGGAATTTCCAGGGTGGTGCAGTGACCAATCGTGTGAGCCGGGTTCAGCTCATACCTGCACAGAGATTGGAAGAAGAAACATCCATGTATTACACACTGCTGAGGCTCCAGAAATGCATTTGCGATGACAGTGTCAGGATAATTGGAGTTTGGGGAATGCCGGGAGTCGGGAAGACTACATTGTTGGAGAACTTAAACAATGTCCCTGCATTGGAAAGTCTATTCAAAATCATCATCTTTGTGACCGTGTCGCAGAAATGGAGCCCAGAGGAAGTGCGAGGGAAGATAGCGAGACGTCTGGGGCTCGACATCGAAAGAGAGACAGTTGAAACGGCAAGAAGCATGGTGTTTCAGAAGATGAAGGACATGAAATATCTCTTGATACTGGATGACGTATGGGAAAAGGTGAATCTCCATCAAATAGGCGTCCCGATGAACAATGATAATACGAAAGGCAAGTTGGTATTGGCAAGCAGGTTTCTGGGGGTTTGTCAGGGCATGAATACTGAGGAAGACATTGGGGTGAAGCCATTGAAACGACAAGAGGCTTGGGAGCTGTTCGTAGAAAAAGTTGGAGAAATCCCCTCAGATATTGAACCGGTGGCAAAGGATGTTGTTGATCAGTGCGGCAACTTACCCATTGCGATTCTCGCAGTCGGAGGGCAACTGAGAGGGAAGCAGGGAATCCAGATATGGAATAATAAACTAAAGGAGCTTTGCTCGCCATCCAATACCGATATAGGCCTTAATGACGACGTGACCAAGCTATTGAAATTAAGCTATGGCTACCTCCTAGAAGAGCGCTTGTCCACACTTCAAGACCTGTATCTTGAGAACTGGAGGAGTTGATCGTTGATTCGGAGGGTGATCCTGCATGGGACGAAAAAGCGCAGGCCGTGATCGATGAGCTGGTCAAACTCACCGGGCTTAATGCCCTTCGATTCATCTTCCCGGATGTTGCCTGTCTTGAAAGCTTCATTAAAAGGAGTCAATCCTGGAGGGGACAGGGCTGGAGATCATTTCAGTTTGATATCGGCCATCATTATGGGAAACAACCTGACGGTGGGTACTCGATCGGGAGGCGAGACGGGCTCTTGAGGTTCTACGGTGGCATCAGCATACCCCAAGCAGTGGTCCAGGCCATCGTTCGTGCCGATGCATTTGAATTGGTTGCCCATAGCACAGCACATGGCCTGTCAGATTTCGACATGCAGAACATGAACAACCTGAAGAGCTGCCGAGTCCAGGAGTGTGAAAAGATGCGTTACATCTTCGAGGGGGACTCCGGGAAGTTGCCCAGCTTGGAGGAGCTGAAACTGGCAAAACTTCTTAGTCTGAAGGACGTGTGGAAGGTTCCTGTTCCAAGTGGAGTTCTTATGAATCTGAAGATCTTGCACATTAGAGAATGCCCCCTGACCAAGGTTTTCAGCGCCGCCGTGACTCAACAACTCCGCAAGTTGCAAGAACTCCGGGTGGAATCCTGTGTGCAAATGGTCGGGATCATTGAAGAGCAAGAGATCGTTGAAGAACAAGCAGGGTGCGAGATCGAGTTGGGATTAAAGATACTGATACTTGTTGGCCTTAAAAATCTAGCCTGCATATGCAAGAATGGCCGGTTGCGTTCTCTGGAGAGGCTGGAGGTTTCCGGTTGTCCATCGCTGAAGGAACTCCCCTTGGGGCAATACAACCTCGGCAGTCTGGTTGAGATAAGGGGGGAACGCATCTGGTGGGAGGACCTGACGTGGGAAAATGATAAAGTCAAAGAGAGACTCCAAGGCCGCTGCTATTTGGCCTGAAATCTTCCTTTGTTCATTTTCTGTTTAAATTTTTTTTTTTCACTTCATGCACTGTTTGATCTTGATTGTGCATCTGCCTGTTGAGTTACTATGAAAAACGTAAAAATGACTTTTTTGTTGTTTGGTTCATCTTGGATAAAGTGCTGATTAATGGTTGATAAGAGACAAAATAAGAGTTTATGATTTTTTAAATAACAATTATACTCCCTGGGAATAGTGTGAGAAATATATGATTGATTTGATAGATGTGACAGCTTTTGGAATCTGTGTGAGTATGTTAGGTGAGATAATTTTTTTAAAATGACAGAAAATGGTATTTTTATCCATTGACATAAATAAGTCTTTATAAACAATTCCACAATTTCTTCATAATAGTTATCAAGCCTTATCCTAGCTTATCCAGACTTAACTATCGATGTTTATTCTATCAAAACAAACAACTTTTTTTAGCTATTCTCATCTATTTTTTATTATTCTTGTCTTATGTTCCATGTTCAACGCCATAGAGGGGTTAATTAATTTGATACAACAATGTTCAGGCACGGCCGGATTTGCATTTGCTGTTATACTTGATGATTTAGTTGAGGCCTATTGTTCAAACCCCTAATTAATTTGACACAATATTGTTTAAGCATTGGTTTGCCTCGCTGTTATATATATTTGATGTTTAATTAGTTGAGGCCCATTGTACAAACCCCTGACTAATTTGACACAACATAGTTCAGGCATTTGCATTGTTGTTATGTTTTCCAATTTGGATATGGAATATAATTCATAGTTACTTATTATATTGAAGGAAAAAATCCATAAAACCCCCTGTAAACTGTTTGAAATACATATAATCCCATTATTTTTCCTTAGAGTCTATATAACCTCTTAAAAACACAAATATAAATCCAAATGGCCTCATGAGTTAAATTTTTTTTAACAGATTATGATTATTATACGAATATTATGTCTAATTAACCCTGACTAAAAACATAGTATACCAAAAACCTACTACAATGTGTTAAAAATGTGAAAAATCCTATATAAATGACATTTTATCCATATGGATGAGATTTTATAATCTTTCTGGAGTGATGAAATTATCATTTTTATAGAATTTTCTGCATTTTTAACAAATTATAAGGGGTTTTAGGAATATTGTAGTTTTTTGTTAAAGTTAACCAAATGAAATATTCATATAATTATCCTCATCTGTCAACTAAAGTTTAGCTCAAGGGATTATTTGGATTCACATAGATGTTTTCAAGGGTTTATATGGATTTAAGAAAAATTAGGGGGTTATATGGATTTGAGATAGTGTATAGTGGGTTATTTGGATTTTTCGCTTTATTGAATTGCTATTCATGCCACATGTCCAAGTCCAACCCGAGTTAATTCTAGCCTACCATGTGTTCTCATCAAATCAACCATAGTGCGCCATCTGTTCTGAATGACCCAATTGCAACCCAACATGTGTCCTTGATGAATCCCTTGTCTTCGAACTTATGCAAGGGCTTATTCGGACGAATACCTCGGATCATATCCCACCGGATCCCACAGCCCTTGATGAGAGGTTGTGGATCCGAAGTGAAATACGACACCATCAAAATGACAATTGACAATAAAAAAGAGAAAGAAACCTAAAAGAGATATTTGATTTAAATAAAAAATAAAAAAATTTAGAAATATATTGACCTAATTCCGTCGAAAGATCTTTTGCAATTCCATCATAGAGAAGGAATTCATAGAGTAAAAGCATTACCCCGACTGAAGCAGCAGTTGAGAGGACGTTTCACGGAGTTCGAATCATAGAATGCTTCAATCATATTACGTTAAGCAGATAATACATATATCTTCTCTATTTCTCAATTGTGTTTCTCTAAGTTCATCATTCTATTTTGGGCATCTCAAATGATCATAGTCTATTCATTGTTGTTTCTTCGTAGCTCGCAACTCAGAGAAACAAAATCAAGTGGTTGCATCTTTCTGTGATAGGAAACGTTCAATCCTGTTAGTGAGGGGCTTAGCTCGATTCCACTTTTATTGGTTATGTATTTCTAATTCTGCATATCTTTTTATTAATGCATATTATTATTTAATGCATGCAATTCTACTGCAGTTCTCGTATGATTCGATTTTTAAATTGTATACTCGACGTAACTAAACATGTAATTTCAATAAAAATAAAACATGTACAATAAAGTTTTCTGCTCCACATGAATGTATCAGCAATTAGCTTAAAAATCCATTCCGTTGACTTTTTTAGATTGCTAGTTTCAACATTCCATGCAAGCAAAATCTGCATCATTTTCAGGTCACTTGTCAATCATGGATCTGAAAGTGTTGCTTCGAATAACTCAAAACAATCACTCAAAGCATTAATTAGCATACTATTGACTCTAATAATCCAAGATGAACATGATTTAAATAGAAAGTGTAACATCACCAGGGAATGGTTTTGAATTGAATTTCTTTATTTGTCACAGTCAGGGTTCTATTCAAAATACAAAGTGATGTGGGGGCTCACATGCAGCTATGTATATGTAACGTATTTTTCATGTAATGGTAGGGACAAAATAGCTTGCACGGCGTCTAGTATACATGTCTCTTAACAATATCCGAATATCAAGCCAAAATCAATGCATCTGGTCATGTGGTCAGAGAAATTTTAAAACACACAATATCATCAACAGCAGAAGATATTACGTGTAAATCATAATCACTTATAATCATGCACGCTTATTCATGCGCGCGCGCACACATGGAAATTATCAATGGGACTTTGATTCTACCAAATAAGTTCTTACATATTCAATTTCAAATGGAAATTTTAGAACTTCAACTTTTGATTCTAGATTTTGTTTTTTATATCTTAACTGTTAACAAAGAAAGTTTTATGAAAAAACCGATTGAGGGTAGCTTTCCATAATCGATTGTTTTAATCAATTTAGAGCATAAACATTTACCAAAAAATGGTTCCAAAGTGTGGCCTAAGTTAAATGAAATTGGGTTTAAGACACAAGAGGGAGGAAAATGAAAGAGGCTTTTAGTTATAAGACCTCTTGCCATATTAACTAAGAGCTCGCTTAGAAGTGTGGCAATAGATGAAGCTTGCGTTCTGAAAATCTTCGTCTTAAGCGTGAAATGCATCCAACACCAAATGCCTAAGTTCATTTGGATCCGTGATGGCATTTTTCTAACTTTTTCATTACAAAATCCATCCCACCACGTATCCAAATGTGATCTATGACTATTATGAATTTAAATTTGGTTATGCGCTCCACCGTTATTTTCTTTACGGTGTATTAATGTCATAATTTTCATAATTTTGTTCTATTTTATGCTTTTAGTGATCTATGAGAAGGGTTCTTTTAGGTGAATGCTCCATTTGGAACAAAATTTTAAAATAGTTTTTACTATTAAAATAATTGATTCATTAAAAATTACTTTAATTGGCTTTTACAATACAAAACCCAAGATCTGAAATAAAAAAGAACAGAAGTTTAAAAATACTTGTTGAGAACTGATTATTTAAACACTGCATTTATAAAAGTAAAATCTGTTTGACAATTAATTAAAAATACGATGCCTAAGTATATGTTAAAGATGTTTAGAAAATGGAAAACAGATTTTTGTGTTGAAAATACAATGAAAGTGTTTGTCAATGAGAAAGATTCTCAATTTTCCAAACACAAAATCCGCAAAGAATTGTCTCTAAAGACTACATGCTGGCATTCATTGAACATCTCTAATAAGATTGCATAAATAGTGGAGGGATTGGACATTAACGGCAAATGTGTATTTGGCTAAACAGAGCTCACTGTGCTTGTTACATTCCTACCATTCATGAAAAATAATCATTCAAAACATATATATATATATATATATATATATATATATATATATATATATATATTAATTAGACATCTCTTTTTATCAGGATTTTAAAAATTTGTTTTTGTAACGTGTTTCCTTTGTCTTTAAACTTGAAATCAAGGAACTTGTATAATAGTAAACTTGGGGATGCATAAAAGAAAAATAATGTTAGGGAAAGTTCGTGATAAAATCCTATAGTCAATCTGCACGCATTTTGATTTTTTTGATTTTTTTTTAAAATAATCAATCTTGTTTAGCGAGTTATATATTTTTATGAAAATTTATATATACATTCATAATGTATTGTATGTTCGAATCTATTGGATGGAAAACATGACAAATTATTAATTAAGTACTACTTCGCCTAAAGAGTTATATACATCGTTGGATGACTATCAAAATATATGAACTATCCGCAAAACTATTTTCTAGGATTGCGTGTAATAGCACTCATAATTAAATATGACTAGGATTATGGGATCTTATTAAAATATGGGTTAATTGGGTTTTACTTGATTTTATATCATCGGGTTATAAGGGTAGATAAACCGATCTGGAATTCAAAATGGGTGAAGGTTTAACTGGTTCAACTAGGTAGGTAGGGTTCAGTTTTAAAACACTGCATAATGGATGACTTCACAAAATCAAATTGGTCATAGAGAGCTTTAGGTTTTCGTGACCTGTTCGACTCTGTGATGTCGAACATAGTATATAATTGACGACTACATAAAGTTGAATGGGCATGAGAGAGGGTTATAGGTCTCTGTGACCAGTTCGACTCTATGATGTCGATCTGTGACATAATAGATGACTTTATAAAGTCGAATGGGTCGGGGTGGGTTCACCTTTTAAAAAACCACATTTTTATTTTTTGAGAGGGATGGGTTGAATAACTATGTGGGTGAAAATATCGGCACCCTTTCAAAAGACAGTTTCACAAATAAACAACAAATCTATCAAGTTCTAGATCCCAGTCTGACCTATTCTATTAGTCTCATCACATGTTTTTAAACAGAGCCAAGAAATAGATGGAATCTTATCTAATAATAAGATTTGATTGATCAACATTGATGTTGCATTTCTTTCTCTTAACTATGTTTCAATGAATTTAGAAATGAAATCGGATAGTTGGGTGATGTATTTTGTTGGGTTTAAATCCCAAGTCAGGATTGAGACAAGTCCCTCAAATCTCCCAAAATCGTCACAAAATCCCAAAGATCATGGGATCTCTCCATGCAACCGATCGGGGAGAAATCGACTGTCGATCCTAGGGTATGGTTGACCTACACTATAAAAAGGGAATCAACTCTCTAGATTGAGGTATGTTAAAAAATGCATACAACTCTTGTTAATGATTGTAAAAATATTTAAATACGAAGAACTTATGATTATAGTAGCTCGTTCTTTTACGGCCTCGGAAGTATATTGTCCATCTTTGTTATGTCTGGCTTTCTTCCACAAAAAGCTCCAATCCATCTCTTCAGTACACCCTAATGAAACCTACCAATCATAATGAAGAAGATATGAAATTTAAGTATACATTGTAATGTTGGTTCAATAGATGAGAAAGAAAAAATAGCTTACCAATTCTTCCTCAAGGCTGGCATAACCCTTTCTACTTAAGTGATGACGATACTTGACTTAACGCCTAAATGCCATGCAAAAAATAATAAAAAATGATACTTAAGTGAACACTTGAGATAATATTAAATATCATAGAACACCATAATTACATGTACCTGAAATTCACTAGACAGTCAACCGCGGACAAAAACATCCCAATCATCCTACTTGATAAAGGGATAATCAGATGGTGGATGTTTTAATGCTTCTGGACTATCTCTCATGGGACAGATGAATTTTTTGTTCAAATCTTTTTTGAAGGTCCTCCACTTATCAGCGGCTGAGGAGAACACATGTTCCTTCTGTTATTTTTTACTTCATATTTTGTCTACAATGAAAATAATAAGTCAAATTAGATTCATCTAATACTCATAATTTCAAAGAATGTTGGTATATTCTTGTATAATACGAAAGTAAGAATATAAATGAGATGAATTGTTCATATGCATACCAGTAATCATGTCCATATATTCTCTTTGGTTTCCTCTGGCACAAACAACCAACTTTTATATGTAATGGGGACCATGCTCCGAACCAATACACCCAGAAAGCTAGACATTTCTTTGTATACATCTCCATGAGGTACACCCTTATCATTGTATGCTACAGCCCTTTTTTCATCTTCACTCCTCTTTACAACTTTTGGGAGGGTTGTTGGACCTCTCACCTTTTTCTTAGAGGTGTTCGTGAGATTTAGTGCTTGAAACCAAATGATATACAAATGTTACAATACAATAAACATGAGAATACCACAAGAATATATTTATATTGATCTAACAATAAATGATTTTTAAAATATGAGACACATCATAATCATACAATAACATAAATCAATATCATTTCACATAATTTTATAATTAATTGGAAAAAAATATAATGCTTACCCAAGTCTGATTAATTAGATTCATTATCGATCCAAGTTCCCTCACAATCAACTCGCATATAAGATGATGATGAATCATCGGTTAATGGGTCGATCGTGTCAACATCGGGCAATCCTTTAGTGAAGGCATGATCGCCCATTACACCATCACAAACATCACGATCGTCATCCATATCTCCATTGTCTTTTTGAGGAGTTGATAAAACTATTGACCATCTTGGAACAAGCTGATCTTGCACGTAAAATACTTGATTGGCTTGGGAAGCTAAAATAAAAGGATCAGCCTTGTGACCCAACCTTCCAAGATTAACTAATACAAAACCGAGCTCATCTATTCTAACACCATTATTGTTGTCAGCCCAATCACACTTTAATAATGGAATCTTGAATAGATTATAATCGAGTTGCCAGATCTCTGTAATAACGCCATAATAAGAGATGTCGGCAAGTATTGCATTCTTATCTTTTGCACCAGAGATATGAAATAATGTGGCCACTAAACTGACTCCACTATTTTGGTTCACTCTTGATTTATCACAATCAATTGTGTGAAAATGACATCCATTAATGATGTATCCATGGAATTTTAATACTTGGAATCGAGGTCCATTTACAATCCATTTCAAGGTATTCGAGATGGTCTTATTTGATTCCTTCAATTCATCTGCAACCTGTGCATATATGTCAGGCATACTAATTAACTTATTATATTTAAATTGTATATCTTACCAAATTATATAATAATTTACCTTTTCACGTAGCTAATAAACAAAGGTGCAACTATGTTCATCTTGTAGCCCACTTTTGTTTTTTAGATTGTCAAGGATTTCATCGTCTCAGCCAATTCATATGTTCACTGTTTAGTTATGAATAAAGATAATATTATGAGCTACAACATCAATCATTATACAATATATTTGAATTAAAAAATTATAGTCATGAAAACTCTTGAAAATTGGCTACAATCACTTGGGAGGTGACGACGCGAAGAACTGCTTCTTGTACTCTGCATTATACACTGATATGATCATTGCTGAAGAATTGATTGATCACTGGGTGATGGAGGGGTACATCGGCAAATCAGAGACACTGGCGAGATCTCGTGAATTGGGACACAACATGTTGCAACAACTCATCGAAACTACGCTCTTGAGGAGAGGAGGCAAACAGGGGCAAGTTGAGATGCACGAACTGCATCGTGACATGGCGTTGAGCATTGCCACTGGGTTCTTGGTGTGGAATGGAGGCAGTTATCCAGATGCAGCATTGGACGGACAATGGGAGTGTGCTAATAGGGTTTCGCTTGTGCGATGTGGACTACGAAACTTGCCCAATTCTCCAAACTGCCCTGAGCTTCTTACACTGCTGCTCCAAGGGAATCGGGTGCTGAGGGTGATCCCTGAGGATTTCTTTGCTAGGATGCCCCAACTGTGCATTCTTGACCTGTCAGAAACGCGCATCATATCCCTTCCATGGTCTATTTCAGCACTAGTGAACCTGAAAGCACTGCTACTTCGGAACTGTGAGCGTCTTGCTTTGCTTCCACCTGAAGTTGGGAGGCTTACGCAGCTCGAATTTATTGATCTCCGTGGCACCCGCACTAGTTACCTCCCCAATGAGTTCATAAAGTTGTCTCGTCTGCGGACACTGCAAGTTACATTCTATGGTTATTTTGAGAATGAGAAGCAGCCTCAAATTATCCCTGATAATACAATATTGATTCTCCTTGACTTGGAAGAACTCTACATCCGTGTGGAGCCTGACGACAATCGATGGGAACACATTGTAGAAGCTGTCACAAAGGAGCTGAGCGGGCTTCAAAAACTCACTGCCATTCGCTTCTATTTCCCAACAGCAGAACTTTGCGGGATTTTCATCAAGGAAAGTGTGCCATGGCGCGAGGAGCGGCTGCTGAAGTTCCACATCACCATTGGGCGCCGCGTCAGACGGCTTGTAACTCGTGTCACTGGATTTGGGCACTGGTCTGAGGGATGGGATCGGAAACTCCGGTTCACTAACGGGGATGGCCCTGTCCCAGATGAGGTCAAGGAGGTGCTCCGCCGGGCTAATGAACTCTATCTGGACAGCCACAAGACTATAAAAAGTTTATCTGAATTTGGCCTGGGAAACATGCGCTCGCTCAAAGGGTGCCTTGTAGCAGAATGTGATGAGATAGAAGTACTTGTGAAGGAGGATGAACAGAGCAGAGATGAAATTGCACCAGAAATGATGTTTACCAACTTACAGTACCTCAGTGTGCAGTATCTTCTGAAACTAGTGAGCATCTGGCATCAGCCGATTCCAGGTGGGAGTTTCAGTGGCTTGAGGACGCTTATTGTGGGAGGGTGTTCAAACCTGGAGATAGTAATTCCTAAGGAAATGGCTTTGAATCTCAGCAACCTGGAAGAACTGAGAGTCTTTTCATGTCGGAAGGTCAAGATCATCATCAAGGGGGAACCAATGCTCCCGAAACTCAAGTACTTAGTGCTCTTCTCCATGCCAGAGCTAAAGAGGATTTGTGAGGAGGCATCCAAGTGGCCATCACTTCAGGTGGTGTATGCCTCAAGCTGTCCTAATCTTACGAGGCTCCCTCTGTTGCTTGACGGGATTCCCAGTCTTGGAGTGATCGGTGGGGAGGAGAATTGGTGGCACAGTTTAACCTGGGAAGAAAAATTTATGAAGGAAAAGAAAAAGAATAACCTAAAAAACTCTCCTTATCCTGATCAGCGATCTCCAGCCTCGCGGTGCGTCTTCTTCTTTTACTGCAGCTTTTCATCATCTTCTTCCTCGTGGTATAATCGGCATCAGCATCGACATCCACTCCAATAACTTTCACTGAGCCGTGTTCGTCCCAAACCGCAGTGATCCGAGGTTGGTGCGCTTCTCTCGACTCCACAGGTTAACCGCGTCGCCCGCTGTCCATCTTCTGATAATAGGCCCGCCACCGCTGAGATCCACCATCGAACACGCACACTTGTCCTTTTTTTTTTTTCGGGTTCTCCACGCACTCGAAAGAGAAGAAGGTACCGGTTAGACTTGTCAATAGGTCGGGTCAGGTCCAGACCCAGACCAAATTACACGTGTAATATACTTGACCCGATTTAGACCCGATCTGATTTGGACCTGACCAGGTGGACTCGAACAGAAAATAGGTCAGGTTCAGGTCCACTCCGCCCCGACCCGTTGGACCCGAGACCCGGCTGTTTTATTAATATATGCTCATATATTATAAGACTGTTAAATTAGTTGACCCATAATTTTGTTTCTTTATTGTCAAGTTACAAGTAGGCCTGTCAACGGGTCTGGTGCAGACCCGGACCGGACCGGACCCGACCCGGACCCGATTACACGTGTAATATATCCGACCCGATTTAGACCCGACCCGGCGGACCCGAACATACAAGCGGGTCGGCCCCGCCCCGACCCGTTGGACCCGTTGGACCCAACTGTTTTTTTTAATATATGCTCATATATTAGTATTAATAGACCCATAATTTTATTTTTATTTATGAAACTATTAGCATAGATCTTAACTCATTTTTCATCTAGAAGTCTAAACCCATTATCAACCAAACCCACCACACCAGTCCACAAGTCATCCACCAAAAAAAAATGAAAAAATAAAGCCAAAAGTTAATAAACCTAGCCCACCAAAGAAAATTTGGTGACTCACTGACTCATCACTCATGCCCTAAAGTGAAAATGTGCCCTAATTTACTCCGCAGCGTAAATGTGTCTTTCTCATCGGTCTCACTCTCTGTCTCTCTCATAGTCTCTCTCTGTCTCTCTCATCGGTCATTCCACACGACATCCATTCTGAGCGTCGGCCACTCCGCGCGAGCGACAGCCATCCGTAAGCCACTCCGCGCGAGCAGCACCCGTCCGTCTCTGTCTCTCTCACTCGGCCGCTTCATCTCTTCTCTGTCCAAACCGCGCGAGTGACACCTTCCGGACCACGCCTTGGTCTCCGACTCTCCGCCTACACCCGGCATGTTTCAACCAATTTCAGATCAAGGTAATCTTTTTTGTAGACCCCTATCTTTTATTTCTATTTTTTTTATCACACTGTGTGTTGTGAATCTTGTGATTGATGGTTTTTTAAGAGATTTTTTTTGCTTTCATTTTGATTAGGGTTTTTGTATATTTGAATGGATTCTGAATCTTGTGATTGATGGTTTTTGAAAAGATTTTTAATGCTTTCAATCCTATTAAGGTTTTTGTAATTAATCTCCGTATGGACCGTATCCAGTCAGCCAGTCAGGGCATTGAATCTGTGTTAGATTGCATTATTTGAATGGATTCTGAATATCTGATGTTTGTGTTTGTTTTTCTTATTTTTTATGACAAATTTTAGGTCTTTTGATATTATTTGAATGGATTTTGTTGGGCTTGTTGATTTTGTGTTTAGGTGTTGAGATATCTGAACCTAGTGCAACAAATGAACATGTTATTGAGGTTGAGGACAGTCATGAGTTAGAATCTTCTTCTAATAAAAGAAATTTAACATCTCAAGTTTGGTTGGAATTTGATAAAGTTATTAAGGTGAATGGGACGGAATATGCAAAATGTAAATATTGCAAGAAGGAGTTAACCGGATCATGTTATATATGTGTCACTTTTAACCTGCTGGTAACCGTTGGAGCGTTCTGGCAGTTTTTCGTTTTTTCAGTTTTTCGATCGGAACCGCTAATTTTTGGACTGTTAGCTATCGTCCTGAGTTAGAGGACTCCGATTGGAAATCTAACTACATATTTGGTGTCCTGGTGCCATTTTAGGTATCTCACGAAAATTTCATCGAATTCCGGCAACGTTTTCGAAATTTCACAGTTCCGGGGCGTATCTGGGTTTTTAAGTCGCTCACTATATATATGTGTGATCTAATTTCGAAAACACTATTCATCATCCCTACCAACTCATTCCCTCTCTCCTCTCTCTCCTTTTTCTCCCTTTTGAAGCCCTTAGACCCCTCAAACCCAAAAACCTAAAGCACAAGAAGTGTAGATCGGGTCCCGATCTACACCCCGGTGCTTTCAAATCCCGATTCCGGCGATCCTAGCCTCCCCATCCACCCTCTTTTCGCCTCTGATCGGAGCCATTTCGGAGGTGGGAGTTGACCTCGGTGGTGGAAACCCTTGGAGAGGAGTTTCGGTGCGCGGAGAGCTACCGGACATCCTTTCCTCCCCTCGGTAAGCCTTCTTTCCCTCTTTTTCATGCTTAGATGCTTGATAGGGGGGGGGGGGGTTTGGGGTTGGGTGGTGGTCGGCGGCCGTGGGTGGCCGTCGGAGGGCCGGGGTGGTGGTCGGAGGTCGGTGGGGGGTGGTGAGGTGCTCGGGTGTGAAGGGGGTTGATGTTCGGGCATCAGGCCGCACAAGCAGCACCGGTAGCAGCACAGCAGCGCGGCAGGCTGGGCGCGCGCGGGCGTGCGCTCGGGGGAGCTGGTGGCCAGCAGAGCGCGCGTGCAGGGCGTGCTGTGCGGGTCGTGCAGGGCGTGCGTGCTGGTCGTGTTGGGCGTGCGGGTGTTGTGCTCGAGGAGCTGGTCAAGCGGCTGGTGCAAGGGCTGGTCGAGCGGCTGGTGCGGGGAGATGTGCGAGCGGCGATGCGCGCGGAGTGCGTGCTGGGCGCGCTGGATGGGTTGGCGGTGCTGGGCGTGCGGGTGCTGGGGGTGATGGCCGAGGGCAGGGCGTGCGGGAGGTCGTGCAGGGTGCGCGCGGGGGCGCGGCGAGGCAGTGGTGGTGCGCGCGGGGCGCGGCGAGGCGGCTGTGGTGCGCGCGGGGCGCAGCGAGGCGGCGGTGGTGCGCATGGGGTGTGCGCGGGGCGAGACGCTGCGCACGGGGCGTGCGGGGTGCTCGCGGGCCGGCGCGAGGCGTGCGGGGTGTGCGCGGGCGGCTGCGCTGGGGCGCAGGGGGCGCGCGGTGCACCCGGGAGGTTAAGCAGCGTGTCCAGGCGGCGGGGCGCGGGGTGCGTGGGCTGTGGCGCGGCGGTGCACCCAGGCGGTCGGGTGGCCGTGCGGGTGGTTGCCGGCCGTGCGGGTGGTTGCCGGAGTGCTCGGGCTAGCGTGCGTGCGGGTCGTATGCACGTTTGCCCGAGTGTTGGGTATTTATTTGTGTGTTTTGTGTATTTTGGGGTAATTGTGGATTATACTCACCCAGTTGATATCCTGTCTTGCAGATCTCGACGGACGGTCGCGCATCGACCCGACTTCCGGTGAGTGGGACAATCCAACCTAGTAGAGAGGCGTTATACGCGTTTGGGCGTATACCGACCTCTCCTGGGGCTCCATGGATTCATATTAACCTGGTATAATGTGTATTCCATGCGAGCATGATTTAAATGTAGAATGCATGCCACCCTAGCCTTTGCATGTTAGGGACTTGCACCCTTAGGATATGTGTATGAGCCATGCATCATGTCCCCCTGTTCTCATGTTAGGAAGCCTTGGCCTATGCATATGTCCTACTAGTTTATTTATTAAATTAAATGCTAATGTATGATAAACTGCATGCCTTAGATGATATTATAGGGAGGAGCCTTGCGAGGTCAACACTGAGACCCGGGTTAGGGTACTCCGTGTTCCTTGTTTGGTTGTCGGGGTGTCCTGTATCGGGAACTCACGCTGCCCTCCAAGGTTTCTTGTCCCAATAATATTATAAGTAATGTTATACCAAATTATATGATTATTAGCATAATTAGTGAATATTATAGGGGAGGGGCCTCGCGAGGACAGCGGTGAGACCGGGGCTAGGGTACTCCGTGTTCCTTGTTTGGTTGTCGGGGTGTCCTATATCGGGAACTCACGCTGCCCTCCCAAGTTTCTTTCCCCCAATGATATTCCACCCTTGCTAATTATTGTGTATGTTCCCCGTATCTTGGTTATGCGCATTGGAAGAATTCTGAGGAATTCAGGACATTAGAGTTGTAGAGATGTGTTGTCGGCGGATCCGAGTGGATCATATGCGTATGGATAGGCTGTTCTATTTCCCTTCATTGGATCTGTGTAGAGACTGCCCCAGCGTTAGAAAGGCCGTCCCTTCCAAGGGTTCCCATCAGTAGGCGCCTCCTGATTTTGGTTTCGGACTGTGCTGAAGTTGTGGGTGAAAGCCAAGCGGCCTACTGAGTGGAGGAGAGACTATCGGTGGACCAAGGGTGACCAACAGCCTAGTTAGTCCCAAAATCCTGTGTCACCCGTGGTAGGGTGATGGTGAGGGTGTAGTGGGTTGGCGATGAGCGACCCACTGGAGTTGTGATTGGATGATTATCAGTCCCAATAGCCTATGTCACCCATTGATGGGTGAGGGTGAGGGTGTGGTGGTTCGGCGATGTACGAACCACTGGATTATGTTGTTATGCCACTTAGAGGTTGGATAAATAATTGCATTGTGGTCAATATTGTCTGTGATGCATGGGTTGTGCTGTTCACTGAGCGTGTGGCTCACCCCTCGCATATGTTTTCCCCAGTTGCCACTGAGCCTGAGCTGGAGCCGGAGCAGCAGTTGGAGCTTTATGAGGGATTCCTTCAGTAGCGGAGCAGCGCCACGTTTCCGCGAGTACCAGAGGTTATCAGCATCCCTTCTTGACTGTATGTATTTTATTTCCGTGCTTGGCACGCGTCTGTGTATATTCAGTTGTATTTGTGTATATTGGCTCTCACAGGACAGATGATTGAGTATCGAGTCTGTAGTATGTTTATTTACAGATTCAGTCTTTTGCTTCCGCATTTGGTGTATATATCATGTCAGCCTCTTTGTTGTCTGTGTGTCATTCTGGTTGTTTGTGTATGATATATTATTGACCTCCTGTGTAGATTCTGATATTATATATACACTTGCCGCGTCCCGGGGACGGCCGCCCTGGGGCGTGACAGATCAAGTGTTAGTGGCACTTGACATCTTAAAAAACATTTGGGCAGATGTAATGGTCGAACTTATAGAACTATGGGCCAACAAATGTTACAAGTGGCAACTAACGCAGTTGGGGCATCCGCCAAAATAAAAAATTTCAAGTTTGACCAAGAAAGAAGTCGTTTGGACTTAGCAAGAATGATTGCGAAGCATAATTATCCATTTAACATGGTTGAACATGAGTTTTTTGAAGTTTTTTTGAATAATCTTCAGCCACAGTTCAATCTTGTTTCCCGAAATTCAGTGAGAGCAGATATCATCAAATTACACAAGGAGGAAAAGGAAAAATTATATATCCATTTTGATAATCTTTCTTCTAGGATCAGCCTCACTACTGATATGTGGACATCAGATCAAAATATTGGGTATTGTTGTTTGACTTCTCATTATATAGATGATGCTTGGCAATTGCACCATAAAATTCTTGGTTTTCCCTCAGTTGAATGTCCTCATGATGCTGAAACTCTTAATAGAGTTGTTATGGATTTGATTTTGGAGTGGAATATTGACAAAAAGTTATTCTCATTGACTCTTGATAATGCTTCCACTAATGATGCTATGGTTAGAAGTTTGAAGTCTTCTTTGACAGATAAAACCTTGCTTCCATTGAATGGAGAGTTATTTCATGTTCGGTGTAGTGCACATATCTTGAACTTGATTGTGCAAGATGGACTTGAAGAAATAAAAGAGATGATTCAAAAGATTCGGAATAGTGCAAAATATGTTAAAAGAACAACTTCGGCTAAACAAAAGTTCCAACATGCTTTGAATCAAGTGAAGATGCAAGGTAGAAGGAAGGGGGTGAGTCAAGATGTTCCAACTAGATGGAACTCCACATTCTTGATGTTGGAATCTGCTTTAGAACTAAAAGAAGCATTTTTTCGCTTGGAAGAAATAGATCGGCAATACAAGTTTTGTCCTTCGCATGAAGAGTGGGAGATGGCACAAATCATATGTGATTGCTTGAAAGTGTTTTATGAAGCAACAAAAACCTTTTCTGGAACAAACTTTCCCACATCAAACTTATTTTTTCCTGATATTTGTGATATCCAATTGCGTTTGAATGTATGGGAAAACAGTGAGCATGCATTTCTTCGTTTATTGGCTGCTCCAATGAAACAAAAATTTAACAAGTATTGGGAAGAATGTAGCTTGATATTGGCCATTGCAGTTGTTCTTGATCCAAGGTTTAAGTTTGATTTGGTTGAATATTGGTATGTCAAACTTTATGGTGATGAAGCTAGCCGATACATCATGAGGGCTCGTTCTTCTCTAGTTGATCTTTTTACTGAATATGAGGCAGGTAGTCCTTTTACCTTGATTGCATCTTCTAGTGGCAGTTCTTCAGCTCCTTCTGTTTCATCTCTTGGTGACAAGCATAGTGAATTTGATCAGTGGAGAATGAGTGCCAAGCCTACCACCATTATTCCAAATCAGAGTTAGATCA
The DNA here is from genome assembly GCA_030737835.1 of Acorus gramineus. Classification (NCBI taxonomy): domain Eukaryota; kingdom Viridiplantae; phylum Streptophyta; class Magnoliopsida; order Acorales; family Acoraceae; genus Acorus; species Acorus gramineus. The sequence goes on along the minus strand of CM060851.1, from coordinate 23,818,929 downwards.
GTATTTGGACGAGCCTGTTTTTCCTAGAACTGAAGACTTTAACATTTTGCATTGGTGGAAAATCAATAGCCCTAAACTTCCAACACTTGGAAGGATGGCTCGTGATATTTTAGCGATACCAGTGACCTCAGTTGCTTCAGAAGCGGCTTTTAGTGTTGGAGGGAGGATTCTTGATGACTCCCGTCTTTCTTTAAATCCAGATATTGTAGAGGCATCGGTAACTGTGCAAGACTGGGTGGAATCACGTAAAAACAAAGGTAAGGTGGTCAAATTTTTACATCAGCCATATTTCATATCATTCGATGTTATTACTAATAGTTATCGGTTGCTATTACTCATTTTCAGATTACGTTGCATCGGTTGTGAATCCAGAATTCACAAGAACTAGTTAAAGACTTTGAATATCTCATTTTGGACAAGTTTTTCATCTAGTTGTTCTTTATCTTAGTAAGTGCATGTTGAATAGATCAGTTTTTTTTTTTTTTACCTTGAATACCCTAGTTTTTCAAATTTGTACAAGCAGTATAGATCAAGTTGAAGAAAAAATAATCTCATGCTATTGTTTTGACTTTTGATGTTGCAGGTATGTGGAAATTCTGCAAGCCCAGCATTCAACATTAAACTTCTACTCATTAGATGATTTAAAACATTTTTTTCGTTTTGTTGATGTTGCAACTTGCAAGAACTTGGTTGTTTAATATGTAGTAAACTTAATAATGTATTGTCGTTGGTTTGTTTTGGACAATTAACTTATTAGCTTTTGAATTTGTATAATTAATTAGTTTGTTAGATGATTTATGTTTATTGTTTAGGTTAATATATTAATGCTTATTGTTTTGAATGTTGTTTAGGTTAATATTGTTTTGAATCTTTGTATAATTAGTTATGTTTATTGTTTAGTTTAATATGTTGTTTATGTTAGTGTTTATCGTTTTAAATGTTGTTTAGGTTAATATTATTTCGAATGTTTGTATAATTAGTTATGTTTATTGTTTAGGTTAATATGTTGTTTATGTTAGTATTTATTGTTTTGAACGTGGTTTAGTAATTCATTTACTTTTTTTGAATTGTATAAAAGCTTTTGCAACAATGAACACTCCCATTTTTTTTAACTAGCCATCCTGGTCCGGTCGGGTCGGGTCGGACCCGGGTCCGACGGGTCCGGGTCCACTTTTCCCTGGACCCGCCGGGTCCTGTCACGGGTCGGGTCCGGGTCCACCCCGACCCGGCCCGGACCGGACCGGACCCGTTGACAGGCCTAGTTACAAGTATAAGTTTTAACTTATTTTTTTATCCATAAGTCCATAACCAAGCCCATAAACCATAACCAACCAAGCCCACCCGTTGACAGGCTTTATTAGCTTATTAACTTTTGAATTTGTATAATTAATTGATTTTTTTCATGATTTATGTTTATTGTTTAGGTTAATATATTAGTGTTTATTGTTTTGAATGTTGTTTGGGTTAATATGTATTGTTTATTGTTTTGAACGTTTACTTTCTGACAAAATTATTCTAGACTAGTTCATTGTTATATTGTTTAGATTTCTGTTTACTTTGAATGTTATATGTTAGTGTTTATTGTTTTGAATTGTATAAAAATATGTTCAAACATAATATCAAGACACCAGTTTAGAAAGCTCAAAACTAATGTTTTATACAAAATTTTCTTAATAGAATGATAAGGCAAACAAATTCATGAGCTCTCCCTTTTTTTTTATTAACCATATTCGGGTCGGGTCAGGTCAGATCCGTCTGGGTCCGGGTTCACATTTCTAAGGACCTGCGGGATCCTGGGGTGGACCCGGACCTGTCGGGTTTTGCCATGGGTCGGGTCCAGATCTATCCTGACCGGGCCTAGACTCGATCGTTGACAGGCCTAGTTCTGGTGGTCTTTATCAAAAGGTCTTTGGTCCAGGACCGGATTATGTCCAATACGCGTTGGACAAAATGATGGTTCAACATGATTGTGACCGTATGGATACAAAATTTATTTGAATCCTAAAAAAATGTTAGAATTTAATTGATCTTAATTTTAAAATCTGACAGAATATCTCAATCATAATGACTCAATAAGATTGAACGGTCACGATCACGTTGGACTATATCAAATTATCCAACACGTGTTAGATCTAACCGGATCCCCTTTGGTGCAGATTCTTCCACACATTCAAAAGGAATATATTACACTTAAAACTAATTTTCACTATAAAAAAAAAAACCTCGTACTACACGTCGGATCCTACATGGACAACACTTGTTTTGTTTATTTTTTAAAGGGTTATTTAGTTTCTAAGATAAATTATTAAAAAAAAACCCTCTAAAATTCAATATTATTATAAACCCCCTTTAAAATGTTACTTGACTTTGTAAAAAACCCCAACAATCAACAAACTAAGAATGTTAGGGGAATATTCCATCTCAACATATGTATATCAATTATTTTGCCCTCCCCATTAGTTAGAAACGTCTTATGGGATCAATGTGATGGAGTATTGTATTTTAGGACTACTGGTTTCTATTTGTATTTTATCAAATGAAGCATTCTTCTTGAAACTCTGTTTATGTCAAAAATAAATTTTCAGCAATTTAAGAGATTTCAAGAGGTTGAAGAAAGGGTATATTTAAGATCTTTTTAATTAATGGAGAGAGTAAAATATTCAATATATATATGTTAAGATGAAATATTCCCCTAACATTCTTAGTTTCTTAACTGTTAGGTTTTTTTACAAAGCCAAATAAGATTTTAAGAGGGTTTATATCAATATTATGTTTTAAAGGTTTATTTATTTTATTAATAATTTAACTGTATTTGGAGTGGTGGAACTAAATAACCCTTTTTTTAATTTGGCACGGTGGATGTTAAATAGTTGTTAAAAAGGTGTTCTGACACTTATGAAAAGTTTGAAAAGATGTTTTTGACAATATCACACAAGGCCACTCGCTTTTTGAAAGCACAAATCCCAATACAACAATTAGTACATGCATTTATTTGAAAGACCGCTTTTTGATATGTACATTGTACCAACAAATTGTCTGCATGCATTGATTCTTTAGCCCCCGTTTGGATATGAAATTGCCTAGGGAATAAGTGAGAATAAAATAGAATATGCGCTTTTTGTTGTTTGGATGCAGAGAATACTTTGGTATAACCTATGTCAGAATAAATGTAAAAAGTGGTATATAGATTTCAACCAACCCTTGAAATTAAATTATTCCAGGTTATTCCACCAAAGAATATGTAGCCCTACTATCAAATTAATTGTTGTCATCTTTTATAAATCACATGTCAAATCAACTATTATCATTTTTTCATCTTTTATAAATTATTATCAACACTTTATTCACATTTTATCTAAACAAATTTTTTTTTATTATTACGTTTTTCAACGAGAATAAAATCAAAACACAGCCAAACACAAAATCATTTCATCCTTATTTATACTCACTTTTACATGAATAATTGTATACCCAAGAATAAGTCCTATTCCGTATCCAAACAGGGGATTAGGGTTTGATCCCTAAGTCTTGATCACTTGGAACAACAATAAGAAAATTTGATCCAAAAAAAAATTAATGAACAAGAAAAGACACTTTTCCTTAATATTGATGCAACATGGAAATAAAGGAAGGAGATTCAGCTTTCTTACCTTATACAAAATCTCACCACGCACAATTATTTGGATTCAACACTACTGCACGAAGAAAGGTTCACTCTTATCTATAATAAAAAAAATTTGCGGATCAGAACAAATGTGAAAAAATTGCAAAATAAATCAACCACCAAATTAATTTATGCATTTCGAATAACAATAACAAAGTTTGATAAAACATTAATTTATGAACACAAAAAACTTAATGCATTACCTAACAAAGCAGTGGAAAGAAGATGAGGCATCATCTTTAGCAGTCACATGCTATAAAAGTAAAGAAGGCATGTAAAAACATAAAATCAATATATTAAGCATGTTCTTCCACCTCTACTACCTAGAGTGTCAATATTATTGCTAAAAACCATTCTATAAATTTTCTTAACAGATCTTGTGAAGGGTAAATTTTTGACACATTTTACATCATGTCTACACAACAAAACTTACCCCACTTCATGTCTACACAACAAAACATAAATTAGGATTGATACCAAATAACTGAAATCAAATACTCAGTTTAATGCACACTATAGATTAAATCCTAATTACTTATATCTGACAAGATTTTTAAATTTTTGTATATGCAGTGGACCAATTTGGCAAGGGGGTCTTTCAGTTATACATTTTGAGGATATCATGTCAATACTGAAAGAGGATGAAATTTCCAGTAATGTGAGTATTTGCTTGTAAATGTAACAACTATTGGTTAGATGTAACAATTGTGAATATTACAAACTATATGTAACATATAATATATTTACTTATAATTTCTTAGGTCATTGATGGGTATACAGAAATCTTATATGATGAACTAGGAGTTCCAATGTGGATCAATCGATCTTCATTTTTCGTTTCTGCAAACATCTCTAAGTCACTGCAGAATGAAAAATAACGTCACCTCTTCAAGGTGCTAGTCAAAGATAGGATAGATCTCAGTCTGTATCAATTCATACACTTCCCTCTGCATAATGAAGGGCATTGGACTTTGGCGGTGTATGACATAGTTGAAAACACATGGAGACACTATAATTCATGACTTCAGGAGTATGCAGACATGGACACACATTTGCAGATGGTTAAGAAATTGGTAATCACTACTTAAATTTTTTGACCATAGATATGTTTAACTTAATTTAACCTCTCATTTATATACATTGTAATTTACAGATGGACACATTCATTGAACATTACGAAGGAATTAAACCTGGACAGATCATCTCTGTCCAGAACGCACCGCAGCAGCCTGATTTTTCGTAAGTTCATTTACTTTGTTAGGTAATTTCATTATAGAATAAAGGAACATACTGATTCAATTTTTTTTTTCAACTGCAGCATAGAATGCAGAACTGTGGTCATACATGTAATGACCCAATATGCCTTTCAAGCAGATATATCATCAGTAATGACTCACCAGATGTGCAGTAGTACCAGAGCCCAACTAATACATAAGTTCATCAACGACAGGAAAAGGACGTACACAGAAGAGGATCACGGGTTGTTTTCATTGAATATTGATGATTGAACTCTTAATGTTTTCTTTTGTCTATGTGTAAATCGAATAAATAACAATTTTGGATGTAAACAACTTATAACAAATGTTTTGGGAGCCATGAAATAAAAATATAGAAATATTTTGTCTGTTGCTAAGTTGGGATTTACTATTCATGTGTTTGCATGTAGCATGTGTTGTAATAACGTTTATGTAATATAACAGTCAATTAACAATGCAAAGCATGTTACTGTGTTTATATAAATGTAACAAGCCAAAAATGTCACAATCTGATTATAGTAAATGTAATTACAATGATTAAAATGTGACAGATACCTCTAATGCAACCAGCTTATAATTCGATTGTAACACAAATAAACACTGTTACATATCATTAAAATTGTTACATCTTAACTATGTAACAAAAAACCCAGAGTGATTCATATTACAACATAATGAATATTAAATCTGGAAACTACAAAACAGAAATCACTTATGCATCAATATGAATTTAAAAATGGGACAGATGTCTCTGATGCAATCAGTTAATAACTCGAATGTAATACAAGTACACACTATCAATGTATTTATATTTGTTACATCTTTCAAATGTAACAACAACCCAAGACTGATCCATTGTTACATCATTGTGGAAATTAAACCTGAAAAATATAAAAAGAAAATCAATTGAGTCAGAACAAATCACTTATGCATCAATTTGCACATTGCTTTCTGTATTCTTCACGTGCTTAGTCTTCGGCCTGTAAACCTTTGCTGCCTTCCTTTTTGTCGGTGGTCGCCCTTTGCTTCGAACTTTTTTAGGTGAATGTACACATCTAATCGACAATGGTGTTACACCAACAGAACTGCAGTTAGCATTCCCAGATGAAAAATTCAACAAAGAATCGTGCAAAGAATCCATGTATTGTGTACAAAAGACATTTTTCTTCAGATACAACTGTAGCCTCCACAACAACTGAAAATTTGGAATATAATTCATGATGCCTCGACATGTGATCATTTGACATGTTGTCAAAATAACAATTCTTCAAGGCATTATGAATTCTTTTGATGCCCTTCCGCCAGCGATCCATAATGTAATATGAAGAAACTACACTCGTGTTTGTATGTATCAAAACTTTAATACAATGCCTACATATGATACCCAAGAACTCAAATAGACAACAAACACATCGAAACTCCTGTTTCAATTCATCAAACTTAACCTCATAAGTTGTTTTCTTTGTTGCTCCATCTTTGCCTTTTGAAACATCAGTGACAACAAAAGCTCTCACGCCACCTTCATCCGAAACTTCTACCAAATTGCAAAAAATCAACCCCTTGATTTCATTATGAAATTTCCTAAACATATCATGTGTATATGCTTCTTCAAACTGCCTCTCAAACTCAAAATCAGTAAGCAATGGAATGCTTGAGTTAACCGAGTGAAAGTCAGCCCTTTCTTCCTTCTCAACCTTACTTCTCAGTGCATTATCGTATTGTTCCACAAATTGCTTCAAAGTCGTTTTTGAGTTCACATAGTCATCAAAAAAGGCATTCATACTTTCACTTCTCTGAGTAGTTGACATACCAGCCCAAAAGGTTTCTTTAACGTATACAGGAGCCCATCTTGTTCGATCGTTGAATAGACATGTGAGCCAGACATTGTTGCTCAGACCATGATCCAAAATCATTTCCATCCACTGCTTGTCGAAAACATTAGCAATTAAAGACTCGTAAACTATTGCCTTCAAGCATTTCTTAATGACATCATAACTCTTGCAACTGCAAAAATGTATCAACAAATTAAATTGGAACCATTATAAAAATGTAGAACTTCATCTGCAATCAAATGACAATGAATATTGCACTGCTAATAACATGACGTAAAAATGTAACAATAATCAAATAAATGTAACAAAAACTAGTAAAAATAACAAACCTGCCCAGTTTCTCAGGAATCTTCTTCATGATATGCCACAGGCACAATCTGTGGTGAGAATGAGGAAAAACCTCTGACACAGCCCCTTGTATGGCCTTGCATTGGTCAGTCACTGTAGCATTTGGCATACGTCCATACATGCACTCCAACCATGCTTTGAATAGCCACACGTATGTTGCAGTATTTTCGTTGGATAATAGACCACATCCAAACAAGACTGATTGTCCATGATGGTTTACACGAACAAAAGGTGCAAATGGCATATCATATTTGTTCGTCAAATATGTTGAGTCAAATGAAATAACGTCTGAAAATGACTCGTATAATGCTCGTGATCTCACATCAGCCCAAAAAATATTTCTTACTCTGAAATTCTCATCAAAATCAATAGCATGAAAAAAATTTGGGTTTCGCTTTTGCATGCGCACAAAATAATCACAAACAGCTTGTGCATCGCCTCCACCAAGCCTTCCAATTCTAGTTTTAGACAAGTAATTCCTTGCATCTCTCTCCTCGTATGATATGCAATCGTATCCCCCAGCTTTAATAACAAGTGAATTAAAACTTTTTGATGTTCTGATCCCTGCTTGGTCATTTATATCCAGCACTCTTTTTGAAAAATGATCAATTTCCCTATGGCAAGCAAAATGCCGTGACTTAAGTGGACTCAAATGATGGTTATGACCTAAGACAACCTTTGAAATAACAAACAATTCTCCATCCTTCACATTAATGTTTATCCTAGCTCCGCACCCAGACTTGATCGATGACCTTCCACTGAAAACATTCCTCCCTGTTGGAACATGCTTCCCATTCCGACAACATGCAAGTGAAAAAAATCTTGGTCGCCCATTGTCATCCTTTTTACCATGAATCTTCGCAATGCCAAAACCTTCACTGTGAGCAAAGTTTTTATAAAACATCCTAACATCATTTTTCGAGCAAAATGACATTCCAACACTTGGAACAATAACTTCAGTACTTTGCTCGTCAAAAACATCGATTTCACCTTCTATTGCACTGCCTTCCAAAGAAAATGTAGCAGATTCCCTTGCAAAAGTATCTACTTCACTTTTACATTTATGCATAATTTAAATTCAAGTGTTTAAAGAAATGCAGTACACGGTGATCGTTACATGTTGGACATCCCCTGCAACAGTATAAACTTCATTGTTACAATTACATATAATTTCTATTTGCATAGTTGAAAAAAATGCAGGACACGAGTGATTGTTACATGTTGGACCGTTACATTTATGAATGTAAAAAAATTAGAAAATGTGTATTCGAGATCAGGATTGAAATATTAACATCACACAAACCATTATGTATTAAATGTAACGATATCAAAAGTTACATTTATGAAATTATATCGAAACCTAATAAAAAGATGCGAAATAACGATCAATAAAGAAACGAGTTTACATGTAACATATATTGAAAAATTGATCATCACAAATTTAATTTTAATTTCGAATGTTATTTTCATTTCAAAAAGGTCAAGATATGAGGGAAAACAATTCACATACCAGATCCAGTAGGCGTTGATTGGAGATCCAACTCCATAAAGAACAAACAATGTTTTCGAACTTCACAGGATTAAAAAATCCTATAGAGCTACAATGGTTTCACCGTATTCAAATCGGTTTTGATTTAATTTTAATTTCGAATGTTATTTTCATTCCAAAAAGGCCAAGATATGAGGGAAAACAATTCACATACCAGATCCAGTAGGCGTTGATTGAAGATCCAACTCCATAAAGAACAAACAATGTTTTTGAACTTCACATGATTAAAAAATCCTATAGAGCTACAATGGTTTCACTGTATTCAAATCAGTTTTGATTTGTTTGTGGTTGACGATGATCTGCAATTACATAACCAAAATGATCGACAGTTGTAAATCTCCCCAATATGCGGTTAGGATATTAATTAATTGTGACGCCATAGTCGGATCAAATCTGTAACTGTCTAATGATCCCAAAAAATCATAAAGGGTATTATGAACGATGTATGCATACCATGTCATGGGGCCTGGTTTGGGGCCTGTGAAATTAGGGCTTGGGAATCATTATTGATAATAAATAAACAATAATGATTCTTAGGCCTCAATTTTTCAGGCCCCATCACAGGCCTCATGATGTGATAAGTGTACATTGTCTATTATACCATTTACTTGATAACTACCTTAACATGTATCCCTATGATTGTGGAGTATCATTTAATTCTGAAAATTCTGTATTTATTCACCATTAATGGATTCTTAAAATCTTGTAACAATATTTGAGAGGGACCGGAGAAACCATTGATGTTGAAACAATTAAAAATCTGTCTTGTATGTAAAATAAGAATGTTTTGCATTACGGAATTGATTTTGTTTATGAAGAATACGTGGGAGCAAATCGAAAATTCTATTTTTGAGGAGAAGACACGAAATCGTTTTTTTTTTTTTTTCGATTTGGATCTCACATCAATGTCTCTCAGATCAGGTTTGACATTATTAGATTCGTAAAAAAATTGTGTTTTGCCTTTTGTTTTAAATATTTAAACACAATTTTTTTTCATGTATTGAATGTCATTTATCACATTTTAATTTGTTTTTGTTTCAATATTTAAATGTAACACTCGATATCGTTACATTTTATATATGAGTAGTTTGTTTGATGTTACTGCTACATTGTTGACAATATAATTTTTCAAATCTGTATTATTTTTGTTACATTCGTAAATGTAACAGTCAACCGCATGCATGTATTGATTTATATTTGTTACATTTATGAATGTAACATTCATTCGTGTATTGCTTTTGTTTCAATGTAAATAGTAATTTATATTTATTACATTTATTACTGTAACAGTCAAATACATATGTTTGTTAAATGTATCACACAATAAAAAAAGTGTTTGACATTTTCTATAAAATGTAATTGACTATTGAAAATATAATCTGTTTCTAAATTGTTTAAACATTGCATAGAACCTAAAATATTTAGGTATTAAAATGAAATTGTTTGTTATATTTATGTAAATGTAACAAATCTGATGTAAATGTAACAAATCATTGTGAGAGATATAAATATTTAATAGAGGTATTTGATGTAACTAATTCATATAGTAACGATATGTGTATTCACATGGAAAGGTAATAACGGAATAGAGAAAAAGGGGGGATTTGGGTTAATGAGACAGATTTTTAATGAAGGACATATTTGTATTTTGTCATTTTATCATTTTTAAAAAGTCAACAAGTCAACTAATAACAATTAGGGTTAAAGACATCTAAGTCCCTACAAACATGGAAAAACCTATATAAGTCCCTACTAAAATTAGGACAGACGTACGAGTCCCTGAAAACTCAGAAAAATCCAATTATCATCCCTGAGTTAAATTTCCATCCAAACTTAACGGAATATTATCAGAATATTCAATCACATATAATTGTATAGACATTGAAGTCCTTATAAACAGTCATAAAGATAAATTAGTCCCTACAAAAGACAAAATTGCACCTGAAAGATTTTTACATTTAATTGGATAAACATTATAGTCCTTATAAATAATCGTAAAGACAAAATGGTCCCTGTAAAAGACCAAAATGCCCCTGAAGAATGCATTCTACCGGTTAAAATATTAGTTTTACATCCAAATTGTGATCTTCAGGTGGAGTATGATTGATAGGATAGAAGATGAAAAAATAAATAAAAAAATTATATTATTTGTCTTTATGATTGTTTATAAGGACTGCAATGTTTACACAATTAAATGTAAAAATCCTTCAGGGGTATTTTTGTCTTTTACAGGGACCAATTTGGCTTTACGATTGTTTATAAATACTGTAATGTCTATTCAATTAAATGTAAAAGTCTTTCAAGGACAATTTTATCTTTTGCGGGGATTAATTTTCTTTATGATTATTTATAAGGACAGTAATGTGTACACAATTTTAGGGATAATTTTATCTTTTGCAGGGATTAATTTGTCTTTATGACTGTTTATAAGGACTTCAATGTCAACACAATTATATGTGATGGAATGTTATAGGAATATTCCATTAAGTTTGGATGAAAATTTAACTCAGGGATGATAATTGAGTTTTTTTGAGTTTTCAGGGACTTGTACGTCTGTCCTAATTTTAATAGGGACTTATATGGGTTTTTTCATGTTTGTGAGAACTTAGATGTCTTTTGTTAATAAGGTGATAACACCTCATGTAGCTTGTTATTGAAACTTATATTTTAGAGCCTGAATATCAACACTCATAAATAAATAAGACTCTTTTAATCATTAGAACTTAACGAATCAACAAAAAATATACATGTGATGATATATGGATCCAATTGCAAACCCCAATCCAACTATATAATCAAAACCCCCAAATAGAGACGATGGAGGACATGGGGCGGCAGGGCTGCAGTAGAGGGACGGCGTGAGTTGTTTTTCAGATGGTGGGTCGGCAGATGATGGAAGGCCTGCGGTGGTGCAATGGAGGAGGTTCTACAGCGGCCACAAAAACACCCCCTACTCAAATTTAGAAATCCCAAAACTAAAATCACTCCTTAAAGTTCCATATCCCCAACCCATCCAAACCAACCTCTCCCAACACACACTGAATTTAAATCTCGCTATTGCAAACTCAGACACCCACCTGGAGCAATCAATAACCGCTCTTTTTTCATTCGCTCCCAAAAACATTACAACTAATACACATGAAATTCAAAAATAACCAACACATCAAATACAAACTCATCGGAGCTTCAAATGGACGAATCAGACACACGGATTGATCGGGCGTGAACACGGCGGAGGGCCTGGGCGGGGCCGCGACTGCGATGGGGGAGGAGGCCGTGATCGACGTTTCTAGGGATTTGAGGGAGAGCTTGGAGAGGAAGACGAGTCTGATCTTTGGGCGTCAGAGGGCCGAGATGGACATGAAAGGGTCTCGAGAATAGATGATGAAAAAGGGGAGGGTTTTCAGAGTATTCAAATTTCGGTTGCATATGCGATTATGAGAGGAAAAAAAAGTGAGAGCCGAAGATAAAACAAAAAAAAGGTGGCTAGGGTTTTTCCCCCCACGAACGCACGATCCCTCGTTTCTGAACGTTAAACGGGCAACCGAACATGAATGAGAATCTGATTGCCCGTTTAAAAAAAGTCCGTCGCCAATTTGTGACGGCTATAGTCCGTCGTCAAAAGTCATGATGACGACTGCGATTAGGGTTTCGTTGTACGGGCCATTAATTTATAGCCCCTAGTCTCGTTGGTTGGTCTTCGAGGCGCCATCCCATCACACCAAATGACCATTAATGTCGAGCAGACATTAAATCCCCCTCGTAACTCTACGAGCTGCCGAAAACCGAATGAGCAGCGCACAGGAAACGACGAGCAATAATGATGACGCGACTTGCACTATTAAACACGTAGCACCTCAGGAACGATTTTTCACACTCGATGAGAAGGCATTCTGGTGGTAAATAGCTTAAACAAGTTAAGCCAAAACTCTAATCAAAGCTCGACTCGAACTCGTTTAGCTAAAAAAAGAAAACCTTGTTTAACATTTGAGAAGTCACATTTTACATGTGAAAGTAAAATAAGCTCGGGCTCCGCTCGTTCTCTTTTTTTATGTTAAGTAAACGAGCTTGTTTATGCTCGGGCTCGGCTAGTTTACAAACTGAGCTTTAAAAATTGTTGAAGCTTGACTCGTTTGTCTAATCGAACGATCCTGAATGAGCTAGAGCCCGAGCTGCTCGGCTCGTTTACCAGCCCTAACTTCCAGTCAAATGGAAAAAATGGGCATTTGTAGGGACCATTATTTATGAGGCTAATGACAGCGCGCCACGTGTTCACGGCCCACGATTCAAATAATCCACCATTCGCGAGTCTGGCCCATCAACCTACTTGCATCCATTGATCAATTAAATCCCAAGTCAGGATTGGGACCAGATCCCTCAAATCTCCCAAAATCTTTATAAAATCTCAAAGATCATGTGATCTCCCCATGCAATCGATCGAGGAGAAATCGACCATAGGAGAAATCAACCATCGATCCTAGGGTATGGTCGACCTACACTATAAAAAAGGAACCAACTCTCTTGATTGAGATACGTGAAAAACTCATTTTTTAAAACAATAAATAAAAATAATTGTCTATTCGGCTGACTTGAACGTTGGAGGGCCTTTTGCAGGTCACCTACTCCCTGTTTACGAAGTTCGAAGTACAGTATACACTATGCTATCATAACACATGGGATTACAAAATAAATTGTAAAACATACCAAATGTATCTGTGTTTGTTTCAAAATAAATAAGTCTGTGTGGAATTTTTAAAAATAAATAAATAAAATCTAGTGATGTAGCGTAGTGGAAATAAAAATTGCTTCTTCGACATAGGAGGGGGCCGAGGTGCTTCTTTTTGGTATTCCACACGGTGGGACTTGATACCGCGTATTGGTGTGATGTTGCAAGTGGTCCTTATGTTAGCAAATACCAACCGTTGACAAGCATTTTCTGCAGAGCCGTGGACTGTTTTTTGGTGTGATGTTGCAAGTGGCTCTTATGTTAGCAAACACCCACCGTTGACAAGCATTTTCTTATGAGCCGTTGACTTTTTTTTTTCTTTTTTCCTTTTTTCGTAAAATCCGTTGACAACATTATTAACCATCCATTTTATAATATTCGAGTGCATTTAGAAGTTTTTGTTCGAATTTGTACTTAGACATAGTTATTCTAATGTGTGGACGTATCATTTATCTACAAAGAAAATTCTAATTCTTAATTATAAATTAATATAGTATTGCATTTATTATGGGTAGACAATTCAGTGATCTTCAACTCAAAAAAAAAAAAAAAAAAAATTAAGGATGAATTGCTCAAATGCGCCTGGATGTTGCGCTAATTTTTTTTTGGAACTTTTTTTAAAAAAATTTCTTTACCTCTGCAGGCTGACATGGTTCCATATTTTTTGAGAGTTTTATTTTTAAATCTCTGTAACTATGCTATTTAATAATAGTTTAGGAATTTTAACTATTTATTAGCCCAAAAGTGATGGACGTTTAGCGGAAGGATTAAAAACGCAAAAAAACGTAAGAAGTTGGGGGTTTAAAATGAAACATGAAGAAGAGAGGTATCGACCACTAAATAATATAGTTTATAATGACTTAAAACAAAAGCAAACAAAACTATTTTTTGTACCCTTGACCAATGCCACATCATACTTTGATACCTAAACTACCCCACCTCCCCCCTCCCCCCACCCAAAAAAAAAAAAAACTTGTGTAATTTCCCCCCAAAATCTTTTCTCGATCCCCTCCATGACCTAGAAATGAAGATCAAGGTTTGGGTTCTTTTTTTCATCTTATTTTTATTTTCCTTGGATTACTGTAAATGTGTATTTTGTTGGGTTTAAATTTGTTTTAATCTTTGATGATTGGGTGATGTTTGAAACAAAAACCCTTTTTTTGTTTAAGGTATCCGTGATCCTCGTATTGGTTTTTTTTTTGTTTAATTTGATTTTTTTTTTCCACTTTTTACATATTACCAAAAGAAATATGTTGGTTTGCATCAAGATATATGTTTTTTTTTTTAAAAAAAAAAAAAAATATTGTTTATGTTTATTTAAATGTAGATGTTGGTTTTCTTTGATGATTTGGTGATGTTTGAAAAGAAAGCCATTTTTCTTTGAGGTTTCAATGGTCCTCATATTAGCATTTTGTGCTTTTTATTTTTTTTTTACTATATATATGTCTTTGTAAAGCAAATGTGTTTGTTTGCTTCAATTGCATCACATATGTTCTATGATATATTTTTTATTTAGTTTTTGTTGGTGAATTTGAACAGAATTTAATGGAGAGGTTGGATTCTAGTTGTTGATATTTATACTTTCCAGTTTTGATTCATGCCTTTTTTAATGTTGTTCATATTGCTAAATGAAAATTTGTTTAAATGTTTGACTAATTGTTGCATCTTAATGTAGCTTGGACAACACGTTCTTTGTTATGAAGTATGTTGATTGCCTACTTCGAATGTCTCAAGAGGATATGAAGAGGATCAAGGGGAGAAAACAATTGATTTAATTAGGATAGGATTAAGACAACGTTGTAATTTAAATAGTTCATGTATCTATTTTAATGACGTACACTTGGATATGTATATGTAACAATTTTGTATTTAATCATTTTGTGTACGTTGAATGTACTTGCAAATGATAATAACATTATTTACCGTTTATGAATCTATTGTAATGACACTGAGAATGTATCTATAATTATTTTGTGTTTAACCATCTTTCTTTATGTTGAATGCCCTCTGTAGATAACTGTTAATTATTTCTAACTCTATGTATAATTTTTGTATGTATCACATTATTTTTTTGTATTTTTATAACTTTGTCTATAAGAGGTAGTTATGATATTATGAAAAGTCAGGGGCAAAAAAAAAAAAAAAATTAGGAGCATGAAAATTGGGGTTGTTGGTCCAGGGATATTTGAATAATTTACGCAAAAAAAAGTATGCACATGCTTAATATAATGCCCATTATAGGTATGTCCCTTTCTTTGATCCATGCAATCGATAACCTATTGCATTTGTAAATAATTATACCTACCTAAAAATATCAGGTTTATTTATTTCTTTGATCCATTCAATTGATGACCTAACACTTATAAATAATCTGGGAATCTGATATTCTCTAATATTAAAAATCTTAGTTGTGTCCCTTCCTTTCATCCGTTCAATTGATAACCTAACACTTAAAAAAATTGCAGGAGACTAAGATTATATATCTGATATTAAAATCTCAGTTATAACCCTTTGATTCATTCAATTGATAATCTCACACTTGCGAATGATTCCGGAAACCTAAAATAATCTGAAAATCTATGAATAGTTGAATTACTCAAGATCGGGAAACCATCAGGAAATATATGTAGTAAGTCTAATAAGGTAATATGGTCAAATCAAGTGGTAAGGATTCAAATAACATATATGAAAAATCTGCGTTCTACATCTGCAAGAGCACGTCGGATGTCTTGACTCGTTCACAAAGGTAACGAACCATGGCAAACTATTTGCCTAATGAGATTAATTGATACCGTGCAACACAAACATGGTCTCAAAATCACAGAGGTTATTTTTCATCAGTCCTCCACAACTTTGGTCTCAAATACAACAACACATCTCCAATGATGCAGCTGGCAAGTGGCAACACGTACACAACGAGAAGAACATACTTTTGATCTTTGTACAGACTTATTAATTAAGCATCTAAGAGTTCTCACTTAATAGTAGGGGATGTAACCCAGCCTAATCGGGGCTTCCCTCCCTATTGTTCGGTTTTAACTGATCTCAGGCTCCTTGTTTGTACAAAATTTTGATTGAAATATAGATATTTACCCACCAAAAAAATGAGTTGTTTCTAATCGTGTGCGGAGATTTTAGTAGACTTACGAAAATAGATATTCATGTCACCATTGCTATCATACAGTAAATAATATTTGAAAGCTATAGTTGCATTTATCTACACTTGATTATGGTTCATTTGCTTGTTGCAATAGGTGATCCCCTTTAGGAAGAGGCATCTAATACTTTGTCAACTTCAATTAATATAGGTCTTTGATTATGATTTATGAAGAGTTCAACTAAAAGTTGTCTCAGACAAGTGGACCACGCGAAGCAAGCCATTTGCAAGATAATTACAAATCCAGCCGAGTTGGTGACCCACTTCGCAAAATCTTTGACGCCCAATTTAGCAGCCGGTTGGCTAAGAAAAATAAATGTTATAGATCCCAATACATATTCCAAGTACTTGAGAATAAAAAATAATATATTAATGACAAATATTTCTAGTATCTTTGTTATTATCAAATATATTAAAATATCATTTCAATTTTACACCATAATTATACAAGTTAGATGTAAAAGTATCACTTTAACACTTAGGGTCCGTTTGGAAACACAGATTGAAAAGTAGCTTTTGAAATAAAGTTGCTTTTTAAGATGATTTTAGACCTGGACTTTTTTAGGATTTTTTTTTTTAATTCAGGAGTCAATATTTGAAAGGAATTTAATGTTTGACAGAAAAATATGTTTTTTAATTAAAAAAATCGATTCTGACAAAAAAATGTTGTTTTTTAGCTTTTCAAAACATAGATTTCGAGGGAAAAATTAAAAGGAATCAAACTTTGGATTCTGCAAAAAGCTGCCCCGTTTGGCAGCACGATTTTAGCTTTTCAGCTTTTCAAAAAACAAAAGCCCGTCCAAACGCGCAACCAAATGGGTTTTTAGAGTGTTTTTTATATATATACCCTTGTTAGGATCCGCATTTTCAAAAATACCCCTGTTAGATCAATGTTGGCAAAAATCTATGGCCCCGTTTGGTAACACGATTGGAGGGATGATTCTGTTTTTATTTAAATAGAAAGCTTAAACGTGTTATCAAATGGGTTTCAAGAAACTAGCTTAATTAAAAAGTTACTTTTTCACGGAGCTCACATATCATCTTTGAAAGCTCCTCCTCATCGACTCTTTGATTTGAAGACTCGTCGTTGATTGATCATGGGTTGATATGGATTTGATTTGGTATCCATTTGGAGTGGATTTGATTGGCGATTAGGATTTGGTTGAAAGTGTTGAGAGGGGTTAGGGTAGGGTTAGAGTTTTTGTTGCAGATGAAATGAGAGGAGTGAGAGGGGTGACGAGGGAAGGGCTTGTTTCAGGTCGAGTTAGGGTAGTTTAAGTTAGGGGCAGATAGGTAATCTTCGCATGTGTAGTGGTTAGCAAAGTAATCATGGAACCATTTTGTTTTGCTTACGTTGAGTAACGGAGGGGTACACTTGCACTATTTATTAGTTTAGTAGTGGTATTTTTACTATTGTGGACCTAAAAGGGGTATTTCTGCAACCCAAGATCCTAACAGGGATATATATGAGAAAAATCCAATCTTTAAAAATGTATTAGGTCATGCGTTACGTTGTCTCAATGTTCTAATTTATACTTACATCTATACCAGTCTTTAATTTTGTAATCCGAGGTGACTAACATATTTCTGGGCCACAATATTTCTTCCATTATGGAGATTGATAGGTGTTGTTCCTGGTCATCTGACACTTTTATGAGCAAAAGCTAAGGAGTATAAGAGGTATTTATTTGCGTTCTTTCTTATGTTTTCCTTTGATACTGTTACTGGAACTTTGTTCACTCACTTTGATTCACCTTATTATTCTGCTATGAACTTCCCCAGCGGGATATATAAAATTGTCAATGATATTGATTTATTTATTTTTTGGATAATTTTAAAGCAAATTAAGAATGCTAAAAAAACCATGAATTTGCAAAAAATTGAGTTGAACCCATACATAGTTTACCACATATGCTATCATCACAGCAGAGCATGAATTCATGGAGGTTCTACTCCCGCTAAACAAACAGTATTTTGCTTTTATTCCACCTTATCCACCCCAATTTTGCTACCCTCTGTTCCGCCTTTTCCAAAAAAGGGACTAAAGGCTACTTAGAACTAAAATTTTGAAACAGTTTTTTTTTTTTTGTAAACCTACTTTCAAAAGTCTGCTCTAAAAGAAATAATGTTAGTCTTTTTGACACATGTAAATAAAAAAGGGGAAATTGTTCAAATACCCCTTGACTAAGGGTCTAATTTTTTTTTTACCCTTGAATTTTTTTATTTTTTATTTACTTTGAAATCTGGTCTTATTTTTTTTTTTACCCCTAGATCCGTGCCACTTCATTTTTTATACCTAAATCACCCCATCTATAAAATAGTATTACATTTTTGTAATTAATCGTTATATTTCTGTAATCAGTTATTACATTTCTATGATTTACATGTCCTTAATTTAGTTCTATGTATAATATTATTTATGTGTTGTGTAAATTATAGTTTTTGTAATTTCTATTTTAATTGTTATAAGAATAATAGAAGATATTACATTTCTATTATGTAAATACTAGATTATGTCATTGAGCATCACATTGATAGTTTTTGTTGTAATTGTTATGTAAATATTAATTTCAGTAATTGCTAAGTACATGGATCAAGAAGTAATTTTATTAAAATATTACAATTGTTCATAAATTTTTAGTTTAGATTCATGCTATTACTAATTTTGTTCATATTGCTAAATAAAAATTTATTTAAGTGTTTGATTGTTGTATTTTTTATATAGCTTGAAAAATCCGTTCTTCGTTATGTCTAATTCGATAATCTTGTTTCATTTTTTCCAAGAGGACATAAAGAGGATTAAGGGGAAGATAACAATTAATCACTTGAAGAAAACGTCGTAATTCAAACAATTGATGTATCTATTTTAACGAAACTTTGAGATTGTATCTATAACAATTTTGTGTACACTGAATGCATTTACAGATGATAATGTAATGACATTGAGAATGTATATATGACCATTTTGTATATAAATATCTTTGCGTACTTTAATATTTTTATAGATAACTATTAAATATCTGTAATTATGTATATAATTTTTATATGTATCACATTATATTTCTATAACTCTGTCTGTAAGGGATAATTCGGATATTATGAAAATTCAGGGGCAAAAAAAAAAAATAGGATCAAATTTCAGGAGTAAATAAAAAATAAAAAAAGTCTAGGGACAAAAAAAAATTTGATACTTAGTCAATAAAATATTATAGCAAAGAATTGAAGTAGAAAAATACTTGCTTGAAAATTGAAATTAATATTTTTGCGAAAGCAAAACAAGTTTGAAAGTTTGTTCCAATGGAACCTAAAGATATATATGTTTGAAAATAATTATAAAAATAATCTAAAAAGACTGCTTTAAAAAAAATCTGTGGATCACATGGTTTGTCCACTTAAATTACGTAACAAAATTTTTTAAAACTTGTTCAGAAAATAGTGCTTGGGAAATATCCACAGCATGATATATTTTTGGATTTGTTTGCATATATACCCCTCTTAAAATCCTTTATTACAAAAATTCCCCATCTTATGTTCTTCGTTTCAAACATACCCTTGTTATATCCATAAGTCATGCAAATGTACCACTCCATTAGTCACTGGTCGAAACCGCTCCTGAACCATAATTAGTTTCTTAACCTTGAAAGGTAAAATTACTTATGTACCCCCAATTAAACATCTAACCCTAACTGCCCCCTTGTGTGTGTTGGTCCCTCTCTCTCTTTCACATCTTCTCTCTTTTTCCCTTTAAAAACCCTAGCTCACCCATCTTCTCCCACTGAAAATCATCTCACCCAAACAAACAAAATCGATCAAGAATCGAACCCAAATCCATCCCCTAAATAATCTAAACCAGAAAAAAAACCCATTGAAAACCCAAAAAAATCATTGAGGAGTAAAAGAAGTAGATTTGTGCGAATTGACTGTTGGAGACCAGAAATTCATCGAATCCGAACTCTCAACGTGCATCTTCTTCAGATCCATGGGATTTTTGGCCAAAATGACAAACAAATAAGAATGTTGAAAATCTGTTGGGTTTGGCCAAACATGATAAGGTTTAGGCACACAAGAAGAGGAAGAAACAAAGAAGATTGAAAGAGGGAGGAAGAGATGGAGATTGGCCATTTTTTTGGCTTGGGGAAGGGTATTTCGGACATTTCACGAGTCCCAAACGGTGACTAATGCGTCTCTCCTAATCAAATCTCATGATAACTAACCTCAGGGGCATCGTTGCATGACTTATAGATATAACATGGATATTTTTTGTAATGAAAGAAATAAAAGGCATATTTATGCAATAACCAAGTTTAAAAGGGGTACATATGCAAAAAACACAATTATTTTTTAAATGTTTTTTTCAATGTAGAATTTGAAGGGAGAAAATTATTTTTCTATGATCACATTCAATATTTAGAGGGAATGGATAGGCCCATCACCCATATTTTTCTATTTTCACATTCTATACTTAGAGAGAATGCAAATTCTTTGTTTAGGTGGTGGAGCCAGGGGGAGGGGGAAGAGAGAAAAGAGGGAGAAAGAGAGAGGATGGTGAAAGGGGCAGTAAGAGGACAATGGCGGACAAAGGATGCCGGAAGAGGACAGTCAGGGAGGTGGAGGGAGACAGAGAAAGAGAGAGAAGCAAGGGAGGGACGGCCACCCTCATCCTCAGCTTTCATTTACCCGCAGCTGCCTCTCTCTCTCTCTCTCTCTCTCCTATTCTCCCATATACCCTAAATAAGTTGTGGGTGGTGCCGGTGGTGGGGAAAACTTTATAGAAAGTTCTTATTGATAAGAATAGAAAACTAGAATAACATTATAATACATCCGAATGATTTTACTAATTTTATTTTTAGAATAACATCAGTATTGCCTACATCTTCCGTACTAAATTAGAATGATGAAAAAGACTTGATTTTCATTGCAAATATGCTTGTTGGATCTAAAATAATAATATTATCAACATAAAGGTACATGATCATAACAATATCTCCAATAGTACTCCTGCAATATACACATTATATGGTATTTAATAATGAATTCATCCTCAGATACAATAATATTTTTTTTCTTCATTCATTGCTTAGGAGCTTGTTTTAAATTATGCAGGACTAATGTTGATTGGCCAAAGGATTCCTACCTAAATTCCCTTTTTAATGTTTGAGTTGTGCATGAAAATAATAAAAGAATTTGATTTAAATACTCAAATTACTCTACTAACAATCTCGTACATATTTTTGAAAATCTATTGATTTACTTATATCACAATTATAAAGAGTAAATAATAGTAATATAATTGTTACACTCCAGAGAAACCGTATCCTATACGTAATAGTAAAGCTATATTCAAAATATCATTAAAGAGCCCAATATGGAATTATGCACAGAAGAATGATAATATGTATGAATCGTATGAAACAAAGTACTTCAGTGAAATATGCAACCATACAGAAGAGAACTTATATAACGAAAGGCAGTGGCAATATATATAATCGAGGATGACAAAGGCCAAATGGTACATTTTTATCTTATAATGTAATAATACAAATTTGAAGATAAAATCAATATCTTGTGAGAACAGGAGGTCTAGTGCAATCGCGAATAAATCATGGCATAGAAAACTAACGTGTACTGCACAAGAAGAAATGATCTCCTGGCTCACTGATGATGGTGATGTTGGCATATGAAACTCTCCAAGTATCGCTCAGCAGAATGATGGATCATCCTTTGAGATAACACTTGGATGAAATCTCACACCAAAAGGGTGGTCCATTAAGCTAAATGAGGGACCAAAATACAAGCACCATGTATATTAATAGAAATATTTGATGCCAAAAACCAACTGAGATCAAGATTCTTATGGAGATCTCAAAAAATTCCCAGAATTAGGATGAAATGACAACCAAACAAAGAACACATGATACCCTAGCTTAGGTTACCTCTAGATACCAACATGAATTCCAACCTCATGGATGTGACCCTTGGGTGAAAAAATGACGAGCTCTCAATAGGCACCACATATCATGAACACACAACACTCTTCAAGATGTACTTTTTTTTTAGACCTGAGACCCCCCGAATCCCTACCCCCTCTTTTGGCCCCTCCGTCCAATGCCGGCGCCGCCGGCCCCGGTAGTCCCCTCCCCCTCCCCCGCCCACCCCTATCCCTTCCCCCTCTCATGCTCCCCATCTAACCTCACCCACCACCCCTTCTTCGGCCCCCTCTCCCCCCCTCCTTCGAACCCTCCGCCCCATGAAAAACCCTCCCCTACCTATCTCTTCCTCTTTGCCTCCCTCCTCCTCTTCTCTTCCTCTCCTTCTCTCAACCCCTGTTGCTCCTTCTCCTCTTCCTGGGATGAAGGTTTCTTCCTCTGTTTCCTCTATGGCAGCTGCCCCCCCTGTAGCAATCACTCAAACCCCAATTAGTTGGCCCTCTCTTGTCTCTAGTAACTCCCCTGCTCTTCATAGGGAATCTATCCCCTTCCTTCCCCCTTCTGAGGAAGATGGTGAACTTGTGGTCAATGTTGAGGATGAAGATTGTGAACTGGCCAAGGAGTATTGGGCCAACTCAATCGTGGGCTATATTATTGGCATATCTCCAGCCTACACGTCCTTTGTGCAGTTTCTCAAGGGCCTTTGGAATCCAAAGGGTGACTTTAAAGTCTTGCTCAAGGGTAATGGCTTCTTCTTAGTTCAATTTAATCTTGAGGAAGACATGTTGGCTGTGCTTGAAGGTGGTCCATGGACGATGAGTAATCGGCCTTTCATTATTCGCAAATGGATGATGGAATCTCGAATGGAGCAATCTCAGCTCACCTCCATCTCAGTATGGATTCGTCTCCCCAATCTACCTTTACATCTTTGGACTCCTACTGGTATTGGAAAAGTTACTAGTGCTATTGGTACGCCTCTTTTCATGGACACTGCCACTTGTATGCAGACTCACATCTCATATGCAACGGTATGCGTGGAGATTGAAGCTGGGCAGCCGTTATGTGACTCAATCAGTGTTATACACAATGGTGAAGTTGAACACTACCATGTTCAATATGAATGGAAGCCCATTGCCTGTTCGGCCTGTTCTACCTTTGGGCATGACAATGCAATGTGTGGCAAGCAACATCCCAATCTCCCTCCGAAAGATACTCTCAACCCCCCTCCCCTCCCAAAAGCTCTTATAAATGGGACCTCCAAACCTCCCCACCCAAAAACTTCTACCAATATGGCCTCCAAAGATACCTCTATCATCTCCCTCACAAATTCTACCAATGAGAATCCCAAACCAACCCCACCTCAAGCTTCTTCCAAAGACACCTCCAATTCCAATGATAACTCCAACCCTTCTCTCCCCAACTCTTCTATATCTCCCCTCCCTATTGTGGCTCCCCTCCTCTGTCTCCCCCTCCCCCACTACTTTGGACCATCCCCCTAATCATCCTTTGGCTGCATCTACTCTCTCTACCCAACCCAAACCTGCTATTCCTCTTCCTGCCTCCGATCGTGCTGATGTTGCTCTGCCCGTGTCACCCGCTGCTTGTGGTGCTCCCCTCCTTGTTGATCCTGGGGCACAATATTCCGCTGGTACTTTGGAAGTTGTATTGCCACTGTTTGAAGTGCCGCCTAATGATAATAAGCCTTCCCCCTTGGTGAAGAAGGAGAAGTCCAAGAAGAAAA
Source organism: Acorus gramineus (assembly GCA_030737835.1). Taxonomy (NCBI): domain Eukaryota; kingdom Viridiplantae; phylum Streptophyta; class Magnoliopsida; order Acorales; family Acoraceae; genus Acorus; species Acorus gramineus. Next base: position 23,794,729 of record CM060851.1, on the reverse strand, counting down.
AGCATAAGAAAGACTCCAAGTCAGCGTTACTTACCCTAATGAAGGGTTCTATCTCCAAATGACCCAACACTCACAAAGGCCTGCCTCCTCAAGGAGGTCTCAGTAAGCCTATCTCACTCTCCTCTCTCCCTTAAAAAGTTATATTATGGATTGTATTTTTTGGAATGTTCGTGGCCTGAATAGTCGTGAAAAGCAACTAGATGCGAAGAAATTCATGGCCTCTCATCTAGTCCCCATTATCTCCCTCGTGGAAACAAAGGTCTCTTCATCCTCTGCTCCTTCAATAAGGTAGAAAATTCTACCTCATAAACACCTTCTCAACCCTACGGTATCAGGTCGAATATGGCTTTTATGGCAACCTCAAGTTGTCAATGTCTCCCTGCTAGCACACTCGGAACAGTTCTTACACTGTAAGGTTACTATGCTCTCGACCAACTCTGAAATTTTTCTCATTGCAATATATGGTTCCAACTCTGCTGCTGAGAGGTTGTCTCTATGGCATGATTTATGCTCACTTGCTGCGCGCACTAGCTCTTCTCCTTGGATTGTGGGAGGTGACTTTAATGAAGTCTGTTATGCTCATAAAAAACGAGGTGGCCGGGGGGCTCACACTCGTCGAATGTTGAAATTCAACAATTGCATTTCTGAATGTTTTCTTCAAGATCTCAAGGCAGTTGGTGGTCTTTTCTCTTGGAGTAATAATCAAGTAAACAGGATTGCATGTAAATTGGACCGCACACTCGTCAACAATCAATGGAAGCTCGAATTTTTGGATAGCTTTGTGAATTTCATGGCTCCTAGTCTCTCTGATCATTCTATGCTTCTGGTTACTGTCAAACCTAACATCATCTCTGGGCCAAAACCTTTCAAATACTTTCAATGTTGGGAGGAACACCCCGGGTTCTCCGAGCTTGTTGAGTCTGCTTGGAGGTTATCTATGGCTGGTTCCCCTATTTCAGATTGGTTAAAAGACTCCAACACCTCAAGGCACATATTAAGTTGTGGAATAGAGATGTCTATGGTCCTCTCAATAACCGTATTCAGATCTCCAAACAAATACTTCGCCAGTCCCAATCTGAATTGTTGGCTGATCCACTAAAACCCTTCGCCAGTCCCAATCTCTGGGCCATAACCCTCGGTTGATTGCAAAAGAAGCGGAGGCACGCACCATCTATCTTAGTGATCTTTGACATGAAGAAGCTTTCTTCAGGCAAAAGTCAAGGCAACTTTGGCTTGCAACAGGTGACCGTAATACCAAATTCGTCTATTCTTTCTCCAAAGCACGAATTGCTCAAAACACTCTTCATAGAGTGAAATTGAATGATGGAACCTATTCTGCAAATACAGAGGTAATAAAGAGACACGCTGTTGATTTTTATCAAAATCTCCTCTCTAGGTACCATGACACTCATGTTATTCCTATCTCCTTTTCCAAGACTCTTTCTCCAGCAGATCAACAACTTCTTGATAGTCCAGTTACGGAAGAGGAATTTACACTGCTATATTTTCTCAAAAGCCTCTTAGCAGTCCTGGGCCTGACGGGTTTCCAGTCAAATTTTTTCAACAGTTTTGGCTGTTCATCAAGGATGATTTCATCGCAATGGTAAAGCAGTTCTTCAGATCTGGTCACCTCCTAAAACAGCTCAACCGTAGTTTCATCACCTTAATCCCAAAATCGAGGCTTGCAGATTCGTTTGAAAATTTTTGTCCTATCTCTTTATGCAACACTATCTACAAGACGATCACCAAGGTCATTGCCACTCGTCTTCAAGGTGCCCTCCCTTCACTTATCAGCCTTAACCAATCAGCTTTCGTGAAAGGGTGGAATATTGTTCATAGTATTCTACTTGCTCATGAGCTCATGCGCTATACCCATCTCCCCTCGGCTAATGAGCATGCCTGTGTAAAGATCGATCTTCGAAAGGCCTTTGATAGTGTACTGTGGGACTTTCTGGAGGCAGTTATGAAGGGCATGCAATTCCCAACCCACACAATTCAGCACATCCTTCAATGCATTCAAACACCCTCCTTTTCGGTGCTCATTAATGGAAGCCCTCATGGTTTCTATGGTTCAAAATGTGGTTTACGCCAAGGTGACCCCCTCTCACCTCTCTTATTCGTTCTAACTATGCAGGCTTTATCTCATCAAATTGAGGGTGTTGTCAATAGAGGCAAAATTGGTCACTTTCTCCACGGTGACCTCAATGTCTCCCATCTATGTTTTGCGAACGATCTAATTTTATTTTCAGATGCTTCGATTTCCTCTGCTCTTGGCATCAAGGCTCTATTCTTTGAGTTCTCTAAAGTCTCGGACCTTCAACTCAATCCCTCGAAGAGCCAAGTGTTTGTCTCTTCCCCCGAAGGCCAATTTTCTCATATGATTGGTATCCCTGCAGGTGCACTTCTACCTTGGCATTCCACTGTTTGCAAGAGTGCTCACTCACTCACTTTGTCTCTCTCTCTCATTGATAAGGTTCATCGTAGACTGCAAGCTTGGTCTGGGGCCCTCCTATCAGAAGCTGGCAAACTTGAGCTGCTGAAATCAGTCCTTTAAAGCTTCAGTATTTACTAGACTGCTGCGTTCATGCTTCCCTGCAAAACTCATAAGGTTCTCGAGCAGATTTTTCAGAACTTTTTGTGGTCAAAGGAGGCGGGAAAATCCACTCATCATGCAGTTAACTGGGAAGATATTTGCCTTCCTTTCTCTAGGGGGGGCTAGGGGTAAAAAGAATTCAGGATTGGAACATAGCTGCTATGGGAGTTCGGTTTTGGGAATTGGCAACTAATCATAGTGTCCTTTGGGCAAATTGGATGCGCCGCAAGTATCTCTCCAAACACAGCATTTGGCAGGCCCAACCTTCACAAGCTTCCTCTTCCTCTTGGAGGAAAATTTTGCAAGATCGCAAATGGAGCCAATGCAAGGTCAAATTCCTCCTGTTTAGTGGGCAAAATACTAATCTTTGGATTGATCCTTGGCTGAATGGATTGAGACTCAAAGCTCACTTCAATGGGAGTACTTCTCTTGCTTGGAGCCCTCCAAAATTAGCCACTGTCAGCTCTTGTATCTCAAATGGTCAGTGGTCCAAGCCTGTGAGATGGCCAAGCGAGTTTGATGATGTTTGGGAAGACATTCTCAACTTGGAGGTTGGAGCTTGTGGCCCGGATGTTGTTGTTTGGACAGAAAACTCATCTAGTTGCATTACTACCTCATCCGCTTGGGACTACCGAAAATCTCACAGGCCCAAACCCCCTTGGACCAAGCTCATTTGGCAGCCTATTCAGCCCCCAAAACTGAGTTTTCTAATTTGACAGGCCATTCTAAACAAGCTGCCTACCTTGGATAGGCTTGAAATATTCCTTCTTACTCAAGACTCACAATGTAAGTTGTGTTCTTCTGAAATGGAGTCGATCGGTCATCTATTTCTTAACTGCTCTTACTCTTCCTTTGTATGGACGGCCATCCACAAGTCATTTGGACTGAAGAGGAAGCGAGACCCCTCACTCCCAAACTTTATAAAGTCCTTTATTTCCAATGCTCATTCAGATATGAAAAAAATAGTTTTATTGTTCACACTTTCCCAGACTATGTGGGCAATTTGGACTGAAAGGAATGCTAGCGTGTTTCGTTCTTCCAATCAACACAAGCAGGTCATGGTGAAACTCATCCTCTCAACCACGAAGTTCAGATTCAGTGGGAAATCATTTGTAGACATTGCCTCTCCTCTTACAAAGGCAATGTGTGAGCGTCTCCATCTAAATTTCCAAGAGAGACAACAGTCTTCCAAATGGGTCGCTTGGATTTCTGCCAAACCCGGATGGATAAAAGCAAATTCAGATGGCTTTCGCGGTGAAGACAGATTTGGCTTTGGGGCTTTTGTTCGAGACCACTTGTCAGGCTGCCTTCTCGCTATGGTTGCTCCCATTCGAGCTTCTTCTATTAATCTATTAGAGCTCAAAGGGGTACTAGCTGGCCTTCAATTGGGTGCATCCATTCATGCCAAGAAAATGTGGAGTGAAACTAATTCTATGACCGCTGTCGCTTGGAATAACGGAAAAGGGTCCATTCCGTGGACAACCATCAAAGATCTTCGTGAACTCCATTCATTCACCTCATCTCTTGAAGACTGGAAGATATCCCATTCCTATAGAGAAACGAATCGTGTGGCTGATCTCCTTGCTGCTGCCTAGTCTCTGATGGGGAAAACAATGTTTCTTCCCTCTCGATTTTGGAATGAATTCTCTGTTTTGGTGCAGGAAGATAAAGAGGGCAAGTTACAAGAATGCAAGTCTTAACAATTTACCGATGCCTCTCTTTTTGCTTAGATTAGCATAATATTTATTTTCTCTTGTAAATCTTTGGATCATTGTTATGTCTTGTTGACATTTCCATCTTTTTGTTTAAACCGCCCTGTATAGTCTTGTGATTTTTTTTCTCTACAGCAATAGAATCTCATTTACCAAGCAAAAAAAAAAAAAACAAAACACTCTTCAAGCTCAAACGGGCCTCACACACCAAATTTTCTTGGCCAACGAGGGCTAGGTTAACCATCTTAAGTTGAGAGGATCCAACTCAAGAGTGTGAAACCCGGTCCTCTGTCCTCCTTGTAGGTTGTGACTAGGCCTGTCAACTGGTCAGGTCCAGACCCGGACCCGACCCGACCCGGATCCGATTACACGTGTAATATACCCGATCCGAGTTGGATCCGACCCGGCGGACCCGAACAAACAAACGGGTCGGGTCCACCCCGCCCCGACCCATTGGACCCGAGACCCGATTGTTTTATTAAAATATGCTTATATATTATAAGACCATTAGTATTAGTTGATACATAATTTTATTTCTTACTTAACTTATTTTTGTATCTACAAGTTCATAAATCATAATCATAACAAGCCTATAAATCGGTTTGTTTTGGACAATTAACTTATTAGCTTTTGAATTTATTTGTTGCATGATTTATGTTTATTATTTAGGTTAATATGTTAGTGTTTATTGTTTTGAATGTTGTTTAGGTTAATATTGTTTTGAATGTTGTTTATGTTAGTTATGTTTATTATTTAAGTTAATATGTTTTTTTATGTTAGTGATGGATGTTGTTTAATAATTCATTTACTTCTTTTGAATTGTATAAAATTATATTCAAACATAGTCTCATTAACAATAATGTTTTATTACAAAAAATTTCAAATAGAATGATAAGGCAAACAAATACATGAGCTCCTCTTTTTTTTTTACCCAACCACCGGGTCGGGTCGGACCGGACCCGACCCGGGTCCGACGGGTCCGGGTCCACATTTCCCCGGACCCGCCGGATCCTAAGTTGGACCCGGACCCGCCGGGTCTTGCCACGGGTCGGGTCCGGCTCCACCACGACCCGACCCGGACCCGACCCGTTGACAGGCCTAGTTGTGACTCGAGAATCTCGAAATGTGTAAACATAGGGTGCGTTTGGTGTTCTGTAGATTGAATTCTTAGGGATTTCCTTTTACGTTGAAAAGCTTTTCCTGGAAACTGAAAACTATTTTCAACGTTTTCTCATAAAATGTTAAAATGAAATTGTTTTATAGTATTTGATTATATAAATTAGGAAATTTTTTTTCATATGTATGCATTAATGTCAAATAATGAATATAAAAATATAATAACCCTATTTACGTGAAATAATTTTCTAGTGTTTGGTTCTAGTAAAAGTATTTAAATGAAATTCTTGATGGTTGTATTGTAAAAAATAAATACTAATAAGGAGTGGATTTCATTGTCTAAATTATTTGGAATAATATAATTCTACCACATGTCATTTTAAAAATGTAGATCATATTTTTAGGCACAAATCAATGAAAAATGAATTCCAATATTTTGAATGTGTAGGTTTATTTAATTTTAAATATAATAACATCTATGAAAGAAAAATATCTACAAAAAGTCATAAATTTTATTTCTATCTATCTGTAATAATGAGTCAAATAATAATATTTATTTATTGAAACAAAAAAATGGAATATTGATAAAATATTGAAAATCTAAAATGTAGATCATATTTTTAGACTCAAACCAAGAAAAAAAAATGAATTCCTATATTTTTAATGTGTAAGTTTTTTTTTTTTTTTTGATATCGAAGGGACCCCAGTGGCTGATCTTACGATCGAGCTAGGAATGCTACCTTCGCCTATTTGCCCTGGTCCCACGGAAATATCTATGAAAAGAAGTATCTCAAAGAATTTCATTTTTATTTCTATCTATGTGTAATAATGATTCAAATTAGAATATATATTTATTGAACCCAAAAAAAAAAATGAAAATCTATTGAAAATCTATTGTGATTTGGAAAATCTTCAAATATTATCCAAATCATATCTTCTTATCTTTTAGATTTTAAAATTTTAACAATTACCAGTAGATAAATATGGAATATATTTAAATCCAGAATCAAAAGAAAAAAAATGGAAAGGGTTGTGAAAATTAGGATTCATAGTTATATGGAAAACGGCTTACGGTGGTTTTTGGTGGATCCCAAAATTGGGATTTTAAAGTAGTTATAGAAATTATTTTTCTTTAACTACTTTTTTTCAAAGAATTCAAACACATCTTTTGTGATCACTTTCTTGAAAACTTGCCCATAATGAAGTTTTACACCCAAACAAACGCACCCATAATTTATGCCCTAGAGTCTCAAAATACCACATAATGAAGTTTTACACCCAAACAAACGCACCCATAATTTTCTTTAATTAAGTTTTGTTATCATTATCCAAAATGCCACATATAGGACTGCCATTGGTCTTCAGGACGCATATAAAGCATGCTGTAACGCCCAAAGTTTTGTAGATGGACATTCACCCAAACACCGGCCTAGAGAAGGGAAATGGGGCAAAAACCTGAGAGGCTATGCATGCATGCAAACACTCGGACAAGTGTAGGGATGAATGTTGTGTCGAATGCATGCCTTGTGGGATGCACAACTGGGGATTATGTTATGTACAAATGTGTATATACATGTATAGAGTAGGAGGAATGTGCGCCATGTGGTGGAGTTGTACATATGAGATTTGCCTATATACAGAGGGGCTCTTCTTATTGAAAAGGCACCCAAGAGTTGGATAAGAGGAACCCAAGAATTGGATACTCCAGTGCCATACCAAAGTGATCTCTCTCCCTCTCCTCATTTTCACCCCAACTCCTTGTGAGTGCCCAAGGGCCAAGGCAATTCCCTGGCACTAGGTAGAGGGTGGCTGTCTGAGCCCCAAGGACACAAGAACGGTAAGATAGACCCGGTCGCAAGTAGGTGACCCCGGGTACCACATGGTACTTGTACTACGAAAAGCTAAGTTTGTACCCTCATGGACAAAGGTACAAAATATTTTTATCTTGAGTATTGACCAAGACCCTTAAAGCGTCTCTTCTAACTCAAGCATAAGAGACATTTTGGCAAACACCGCACCGATTTATTTCCTAGTTTAGGCGGTTATTCGGTGTCTTCATCATCCTCTCTAGTTCATCATCCTTTTTGTCGATATTTCAGGCTCCATAATTGATATTGTTTGTGGGAAAGAGTTGATTTTGCTATGCAGTCTTCTTCCCGGCTCATCTCTGGACCTTTTTTTTTTATTACTAGTAATCAAAATTTTGTATTGTTATGATATAGATATTTACAAAGCATAAATATTAGAAAAAGATCTAAGGACATAGAGGATGCTACCAAAGGAGAGAAGGGTAAAATAGGGGATGTACTCCTCTTTTGGTGTCCATTATTTCACAATGTTTACTACCTACAATAAGGGAGGGGAAGGGACCTCGAGGAATCCTGTGCCCATCGACCAAACCTTCCCAGAAGGCCAAACTTAGACCAACATATTTACACGGCTGACAGAGCCAACAACATTGAATCATTTTTTGAACAACTCCATTAGCGACTTGAGGGATTCGAGGTTAAATCCAAAGTTGCCAAGGACCTCGTAAAGAAATGCGACAAATGCTAGAGGTTTTCTCCTCTCATCCACTTACCACCAGGTGACCTCAACCCACTAAAAAACCCATGGCAGTTTGCCCAATAGGGGTTTAACATTGTCGCCCTATGCCTATAGCACCATTAGAGAGGCATTTTCTTCTAGTTGTCACAGACTACTTCACAGAGTGGGTGAAGGCAATCCCCTTGGCAAAGATCAGGGACATCGAAGTGAAAGCTTTCTTGTGGAGAGAAATCGTGTGTCGCTTTGACATTTCAAACTCTATCATCTCCAACAATGGAAACCAATTCGACAATACACTGATAAAAGAATTTTACCAGGAGATGGGCATCGGGCATCACTTCTCTACCCCGAGGTACCCCTAGAGAAATGGGCAGGCAGAGATCACGAACAGTACCATCCTCGACGGACTCAAGAATATAGGTTGAACTCTGCAAAAGGCAAATGGGTCGAACAACACCCTTCAGTGTTGTGGGCCTACAGAGCCACCTCCAGAAGGCCAACATAAGAGACTCTATTCTCCCTGGCATTCGGAATAGAAGCGGTGATCCCTGCCAAGCTGTAAGTTCCCACACTTTATATGGAGAACCATGTCGCACAAGCAAAAAACAAGGTTTTGATGCAAGATCTTGAGTTGCACAACGAAAAGTGCGAGGCAACAACTATTCAAACGGCAAACTATCAGAACCAAATCACCAGATGATACAATGGAAGGGTCTCACACTGGATCTTCCGCGTAGGTGACTTGGTCTCCAAGAGGTTTTCCCCGAAGTCTGTAAACCCAGTGATGACAAGCACAATCCAAACTGGGAAGGTCATTTTCAGGTCTAGCTCCCACATCAGCCCAAACGGGGCTTTCCATCTAGTGGACATGGACTAGAAGGTTATACCTCGCCCTTGGAATGTAATGAAGGGGGTGATAACTGGTAACACGCACGATATTGTGATGTCAAGGGTGATTTTTGTGTAGAACACTATTACACGCAGTTCGTACGAACAGCCTATATATCTCCATAGATATTTAGTGAGGTATATATCTCTTTAGGTGAGGTATATACCTTGTTAATTCTTTTTGGGAAAATGCGTATAGCCCTCTGAAAGTTTGCTTATATCCATATCGATCCATCTTTTTTTTGAAAAAAACCACATAACCCTAGATTATTTGGATTATATTGATATACCCCCAACCATTAACACCTTGAAATTGGGGTATGGTTAACTTAATTACATATGATTAAATTACCTTTTTACCCTTGTCACTTTCACCTACACAAAAGGAAAAAATGCATATAACCCTTTAAAGTTTGTAAATATCCATATTGACCCCTCATTTTTCTAAATATCTATATAATCTTCTATATTTTCTCATAGATAAATATTTGGGCCACCGAGTTAGTTTTCTGTCAAATTTTAAGGAATATTCTAGATATATTCTATCCCTCTAAAGATACTGCAAATGTGTTTATTTAAATAAACTCATAAAATTTAAGAAAAAAATTCAATATGATCCCTCTATATGACCAAAATATCATCCATCAAAAAATACCGCATTGTGTTTCTTTTTCAATGTGTTAAGAATAAATTATTATATATTGTTAGGTTAACCACACACAAGTTTTGAATGTGTAACAAAACGGTAGGGGATGATATGAATTAAGCATGTAATTCCAGGGATTATATTGGATATTCATAAAAATGAGGGGTCGATATATATATTCGCAATCTTTTAAGGGGTGATATAAACATATTTTTAGGGTGACATTAAGCAACGGAATATTTTACGAATATTCTTCCTAAATTGACAACAATTTGACTCATGGGTTTTTTTTTTTGCTTAACTAGAAAAGCTTTCAAGGGGTTGTATGTATTTTCAAAAAAGAAAGGGTGGGTATGATATTAGCGAACTTTCAAGGGGGATATACACATTTTTCCCTACATTACTTACAAAATGGGTCCATTCAATTCGTATTGAAGCGATTTATATTTTTCATCAAAATATATTCCTCATTAATTAATGTTTACTATTTTAAAAAAATTAAAATATGTGCAGACAATCCGCGGTGAGACTGTCCATAGGGTTGTACCTAACATTATTCTTTCGTATATGGTCTATAAAATCTTCCTAGACAAATTGTGATAAACTTGGCATAAAATACCATCAGCATGATTAGGACCCTTTTAGCATTGCTCAGTTGCTCCAATGCAACAAGAAAATTACGTTTATTTTTAGGGTGTTATTATTACATTTTTTTTATAGTCCAAAATACAGTCATATATGCTTCGTTAGAAATCCAGTGAAACAAATACATCGTTAGATGATGTAGATATCTCGTTAAATTTCTTACACTTATTAAAAATAAATTTATTCAACTTGAAATGAAACGATGTGTAATTTTTATCAAAACATGTACTTTATTAGATGATGTGACGGTTTCTTTATTTTTAATGATATATTTATCCTACTCAGCTTTGATGATGTCTCAAATGTTGGTAAGTTGTTCTATTATAAGGTTTGGCCCAAGAATTGTACCTTGCCTACCATGCCTTCCCATGTATGCTTTGGACGTTTGCTTTGTTATTTTGAATAAAATGGCTTTTGCATATCATTAAAGAATAGGGAAAAATTCATATAACCCCCTATAAACTATTTGATATCCACATAATACCCTGTCTTTCCAAAAAACCCATATAACCCCTTATAAACACTAAGTAAATTCAAATCAGCCCTTCTGTCAGTTAAACTAATTATTGGGTTAGTTCCATTTAACTTTATATGTTAAATTACTTTTTTGCCCCCCCCCCACATAAAAAGTTTTACTCTCCACTTTCTTCATCACGCTATTTCATTATTGTTGAAACCTTGAATGTTATTTATCTCCTTTGCATTACACATTTATCACACACACCAACAACAAAGAAATAGATTGGAGTTTGTGAATCTCATAGAAGTGGTTGGTGTAAATGCGTAATAAAGGAAATGATGGGATGAGGGAGGGGGCGGCGGTTGAGAATGGGTGGTGGTGTGGAGGAGGGACGGGACGGTGATGGAGGAGGAGTGGTGGTGGGGAGGGGGGGGGGGGGCGCTGTTATTGATGGTGATGGTTTGGGTGGTGGAAGGGTTGTGGTGGGGAGGAGGGAGGGGTGGTGGTAGTGGTGGAGGGGTGTGGGGTGGTGGTGGGCAGTGGTGTTGGCAGGGATGGAGGGAGGGGCAATGGTGGTGGAAAGGGCTTGGTGGTGGTGGAGATGTGAGAAATTTGGGGAAGAAGATAAATGGTAAAAATGTCATTCAAATGGGTGTATTTAAAATTTTCATTGAATATATGAGTTTAATTGGGTAATATTCTTTAAACATGAGTTAATATAACGGAATATTTTTAGAATATTCTAATTTTGATAACAGATTTTTAACTCAAGGGTTTATTTGGATATACTCATGTGTTTTCAGGGTGTTATATAGATTTCGTAAAAATATAGGGTGTTATATGGATATAGGGCAGTTTGTAGGGGGTTATTTAAATTTTTCCCCAAAGAATAATAATAAAAATTGTTCCATTGGATAAAGTATTGTGGAGTAATAAAGACAACTTAATTATTTGTCTACAACCTAATTGTTGTATAAACCTGCTGCTCTTATACATTATTCTGATGGTCTTTTTTTTTTAATTCTGCTTTGCTATTTTGTCAAGATTGTCATCACTATGGCAGTGAAATGGCACCTATTGTACCTGTTGTAGTGCCTGTTATTGCTGCTCTACAATGTTGTAGTCAACATGCATTCCCCGCGGGCATTATATTCCAACATGTTGGTTATGCGATAAGCCTCAAAAAAAATCTCAGGAAGCTCAATAGGGAAGCAGAGGACCTGTTCAAAAGAAGGAATGATGTAAATGAAGAGATAGAGAGGGAGAGAGTAACCAGAAAGGCCACAGAAGTATGTCGGAACTGGCTCAAGGAAGTGGAACAAACTGAAAAGGATGTGAAGAAGCTAATGTCAAAAGTCAAGAGGACCTGGTTTCCAAATTTGGATCTTGGCAATGGGCAGCGAGGGAATGAAGAAGAAGAAGAAGATAATGAAAGCAATGGGAGTAGCGGATGCGGTTGTTGTTCTTTTAACATTTGCTCACGCTACAGATATGGCAAGCTCCTCGTGGAGAAGAAAAAGGAAATAGAAAAGCTCCGTGCGAGAGCGAATTTCCCAGTAGTGACCAATCGTGTAAGCAGGGTTCAGCTCATACCTGCACAGAGATTGGGAGAAGAAACATCCATGTATTACACACTGCTGAGGCTCCAGAAATGCATTTGCGATGACAGTGTCAGGATAATTGGAGTTTGGGGAATGCCGGGAGTCGGAAAGACTACATTGTTGGAGAACTTAAACAATGTCCCTGCATTGGAAAGTCTATTCAAAATCATCATCTTTGTGACCGTGTCGCAGAAATGGAGCCCAGAGGAAGTGCGAGGGAAGATAGCGAGACGTCTGGGGCTCGACATCGAAAGAGAGACAGTTGAAACGGCAAGAAGCATGGTGTTTGAGAAGATGAAGGACATGAAATATCTGTTGATACTGGATGACGTATGGGAAAAGGTGAATCTCCATCAAATAGGCGTCCCGATGAACAATGATAATACGAAAGGCAAGTTGGTATTGGCAAGCAGGTTTCTGGGGGTTTGTCAGGGCATGAATACTGAGGAAGACATTGGGGTGAAGCCATTGAAACGACAAGAGGCTTGGGAGCTGTTCGTAGAAAAAGTTGGAGAAATCCCCTCAGATATTGAACCGGTGGCAAAGGATGTTGTTGATCAGTGCGGCAACTTACCCATTGCGATTCTCGCAGTCGGAGGGCAACTGAGAGGGAAGCAGGGAATCCAGATATGGAATAATAAACTAAAGGAGCTTTGCTCGCCATCCAATACCGATATAGGCCTTAATGACGACGTGACCAAGCTATTGAAATTAAGCTATGACTACCTCCCAGAAGAGCGCTTGCAGCGCTGTTTCCTGTACTGTGCATTGTTCCCAGTTGGCCATGACATTTACGTGGACTACTTGATACAGTGTTGGAAGGGGGAAGGGCTCCTCACCTACAATAGGAGCTTTGCGGATGCACACAATGAGGGGCACACTATCCTGGACAAACTCATCGATTGCTCTCTCCTGGTGAAGAGCTTGAGACCCGAATATGTACGGATGCATGAAGTGTCTCGCCATATGGCCTTGAAGATCATGCAGCAATCCTTGGTGAAGGCGGGTTGTGGGCTGACAATACCACCAGAAACCACAGAGTGGGAGGAGGGCATCCAGAAAGTCTCATTGATGTATAACAAACTGAGTGACTTGCCTGAGCAGCCCAACTGCAATCAGTTGTCGACTCTATTCCTCCAATTCAATATGGAGCTCAAGAGTATTCCAGACGAGTTCTTCTTATTTATGAACTGTCTACGAGTACTGGACCTGTCGGAAACCCAGATCTGTGTTTTACCCAAGTCACTCTCCAATTTGTCCACACTTCAAGACCTGTATCTTGAGAACTGCATCCACCTTACATCGCTTCCTGCCGGAGTAGGAGAAACTCTCGAGAAGCTTGAGCTGCTGGATATCCGTGGAACCGGGATTCGAAGGCTTCCCAACGAGATCGGGGCGTTTCCTCGTCTCCGATGCTTACATATGTCATCCACTAGCTTCTACATAAACATCGAAGGTGGCTTGCAGATCCCACGTGACCTGATCAGACGTGACAAGCTGGAGGAGTTGATCGTTGATTCGGAGGGTGATCCTGCATGGGACGAAAAAGCGCAGGCCGTGATCGATGAGCTGGTCAAACTCACCGGGCTTAATGCCCTTCGATTCATCTTCCCGGATGTTGCCTGTCTTGAAAGCTTCATTAAAAGGAGTCAATCCTGGAGGGGACAGGGCTGGAGATCATTTCAGTTTGATATCGGCCATCATTATGGGAAACAACCTGACGGTGGGTACTCGATCGGGAGGCGAGACGGGCTCTTGAGGTTCTACGGTGGCATCAGCATACCCCAAGCAGTGGTCCAGGCCATCGTTCGTGCCGATGCATTTGAATTGGTTGCCCATAGCACAGCACATGGCCTGTCAGATTTCGACATGCAGAACATGAACAACCTGAAGAGCTGCCGAGTCCAGGAGTGTGAAAAGATGCGTTACATCTTCGAGGGGGACTCCGGGAAGTTGCCCAGCTTGGAGGAGCTGAAACTGGCAAAACTTCTTAGTCTGAAGGACGTGTGGAAGGTTCCTGTTCCAAGTGGAGTTCTTATGAATCTGAAGATCTTGCACATTAGAGAATGCCCCCTGACCAAGGTTTTCAGCGCCGCCGTGACTCAACAACTCCGCAAGTTGCAAGAACTCCGGGTGGAATCCTGTGTGCAAATGGTCGGGATCATTGAAGAGCAAGAGATCGTTGAAGAACAAGCAGGGTGCGAGATCGAGTTGGGATTAAAGATACTGATACTTGTTGGCCTTAAAAATCTAGCCTGCATATGCAAGAATGGCCGGTTGCGTTCTCTGGAGAGGCTGGAGGTTTCCGGTTGTCCATCGCTGAAGGAACTCCCCTTGGGGCAATACAACCTCGGCAGTCTGGTTGAGATAAGGGGGGAACGCATCTGGTGGGAGGACCTGACGTGGGAAAATGATAAAGTCAAAGAGAGACTCCAAGGCCGCTGCTATTTGGCCTGAAATCTTCCTTTGTTCATTTTCTGTTTAATTTTTTTTTTTTCACTTCATGCACTGTTTGATCTTGATTGTGCATCTGCCTGTTGAGTTACTATGTATGTTACATGTGCTCTTCAATTTGGTTTGCAATAAAACTATCGATGTTTGGTGGCATATATTTTGGTATTCTAGCTCGAATTCTTTAGTGGTTTGGTATTTTTGTACCCTGATTTATTTAATTTAAAAAGGTTAAATGTCTATAACCCCTGAAATTGAGGACCCCTCTTTTTATTCAACATTGAATATCCATTTAACCCCTTCATTTATTGAGCTTATTTCACATACTCCCTTAATGTCGCCCTGCCAAACAACATTCGTTAACTTAACTGGACATGTGAAAAAAAATAGATATAACCTGACACCTTGTGTAAAACCAAAACAAAAAAATCTTCTCCAAAATACTTCACTCCCCCACAAGACCTGCCGTGAGGGGTGCAATTTGGACGGGTTAAACCCAACCCAACCTGACATTTGAACGGGTGTGGTTGAGGTTTTAAAACACAGGTTCGAGTCTAAATCCGAACAACTTGAACCTAATTCGGGTTGGATTTGAATTGAAGGATTGAAAACCCAAACCATACTTGAACTCAAAGTAGGGATAATAAATTTAAATATTCTAAATCATTTTTTAATTTTTTATGAAATAAAATTTGAATTTTTCAATTTATTTTTACCTATAGTGTATCAATTCTATAGTTTCATTTCTATATTTTTAATAAAAATGTTTCTTAATTATATTTTTCTTATTATTTTACGTGAAGCATTAACTTTTACAAAATTTTAATCATTTAAAATGATAAATTTTAGAAGTTGAACATGAATTTGACTCGAGCTCAACCTAAACCTGACGGTTGGGTTAGGATTGGGCTATTCAAATCCGAGAGTTGGGTTAGGTTTGGGTTGGCTTTCTCCAATATCGGATTGGGATCGAGTTATGCTTGCACCCCTCCCGGCTGTCCTCTTCCATTCCTCCTCACCATTGCCTCTCCTCCGGCCGTCCATATCCACTGCCTCTCGTCATCATTTCTTCTCCTTGCCGACACCTTCATTCGCTCGTCGTTCTCATCCCATCGTCTCTACCATTCTCTCATTCACGTCACTACATCCCGTCATCTCTACCCTCTCTCTCGTTCACGTCACTCTGTCCCGTCGTCTCTACTGATCTCTCCTGACGTTACTGGAACGGTATCTGTTTGATCTCCTAACTATTTTCCTGTCATCTGATGATTTGAAATTTAAAAAATCAAATGATATTCAGATTTTGTTTTTTTTTTTAATTTATTTATTAATTTTAGCATCAACCGGGCATGGGGTACAATCCAAATCACATTTCATTTTGTACAAGATTTGTTGTGGTAAATCTTTATCTTTGTATGAATGATTGTTCTCCTTTAAATTTCTTTATCAAACTGATTTGCATTGCTGTTATATTTGATGTTTTAGTTGAGGCCCATTGTTTAAACCTCTACCCCCGTATGAGGTGTGATATTAGGTTATTCGCTCCTGATAGCTATATTGGGATAGATAACAATCCAGGCTGAATAAATAACTTTTTGTTTGGTTGTCTTTTTTGTTATTCTCATTGAAAAACGTAAAAATGACTTTTTTGTTGTTTGGTTCACCTTGGATAAAGTGATGATAAATGGTTGATAAGAGATAAATAAGAGTTTATGATTTTTTAAATAATAATTATATCCCTGGGAATAGTGTGAGAGATATATGATTGATTTGATAGATGTGACAGTTTTTGGAATCTGTGTGAGTCTGTTAGGTGAGATAAATTTTTTAAAATGAAAGAGAAGGGTATTTTATCCATTGGCATAGATAAGCCTTGATAAGCAATTCCACCATTTCTTTAGAATAGTTATCAGGCCTTATCCTAACTTATCCAGATATAACTATCGGGGTTTATTCTATCAAAACAAACAACTTTTTTTAGCTATTCTCATCTATTTTTCATTATTTTTATCTTATGTTCCATGTTCAACGCCATAGGGGTTAATTAATTTGATACAACAATGTTCAGGCACGGCCGGATTTGCATTTGCTGTTATACTTGATGATTTAGTTGAGGCCTCTTGTTCAAACCCCTAATTAATTTGACACAATATTGTTTAAGCATTGGTTTGCCTCGCTGTTATATATATTTGATGTTTAATTAGTTGAGGCCCATTGTACAAACCCCTGACTAATTTGACACAACATAGTTCAGGCATTTGCATTGTTGTTATGTTTTCCAATTTGGATATGGAATATAATTCATAGTTACTTATTATATTGAAGGGAAAAATTCATAAAACCCCCTGTAAACTGTTTGAAATACATATAATCCCATTATTTTTCTTAAAGTCCATATAACCTCTTGAAGACACCAATGTAAATCCAAATAGCCTTATGAGTTAAAATTTTTTTGACAGATTATGATTATTCTACGAATATTATGTCTAATTAATCCTGACTAAAAACATAGTATACCAAAAACGCATCTGGTGGGAGGACCTGACGTGGGAAAATGATAAAGTCAAAGAGAGACTCCAAGGCCGCTGCTATTTGGCCTGAAATCTTCCTTTGTTCATTTTCTGTTTAATTTTTTTTTTTTCACTTCATGCACTGTTTGATCTTGATTGTGCATCTGCCTGTTGAGTTACTATGTATGTTACATTTTCTGTTTATTTATTAATTTTAGCATCAACCGGGCATGGGGTACAATCCAAATCACATTTCATTTTGTATAAGATTTGTTGTGGTAAATCTCGATCTTTGTATGAATGATTGTTCTCCTTTAAATTTCTTTATCAAACTGATTTGCATTGCTGTTATATTTGATGTTTTAGTAGAGGCCCACTGTTCAAACCCTTAATTAATTTGATACAACAATGTTCAGGCACGGCCGGATTTGCATTGCTGTTATACTTGATGATTTAGTTGAGGCCTATTGTTCAAACCCCTAATTAATTTGACACAATATTGTTCAAGCATTGATTTGCCTTGCTGTTATATATATTTGATGATTTAGTTGAGGCCCATTGTACAAACCCCTGACTAATTTGACACAACATTGTTCAGGCACTTATTTGCATTGTTGTTATGTTTTCCAATTTGGATATGGAATATAATTCATAGTTACTTATTATATTGAAGGGAAAAATTCATAAAACCCCCTGTAAACTGTTTGAAATACATATAATCCCATTATTTTTCTTAAAGTTCATATAACCTCCTGAAAACATCTATGTAAATCTAAGTAGCCTCCTGAGCTAATTTTTTTTGACAGATGATGATTATTCTACAAATATTATGTCTAATTAACCCTGATTGAAAACATAGTATATCAAAAACCTACTAACAATGTGTTAAAAAATGTAAAAAAATCCTATATAAATGACATTCTATCCATATGGATGAGATTTTATAATCTTTCAAGAGTGGTGAAATTATCATTTTTTATAGAATTTTCTGCATTTTTAACATATTATAAAGGGTTTTAGGTATACTATGTTTTTTGTCAAGGTTAACCAAATGGAATATTTATATAATTATCCTCATCTGTTAATTAAAGTTTAGCTTAGGGGGTTATTTAGATTTATATAGATGTTTTCAGAAGGATATATGGATTTAAGAAAAATAAGGGGGTTATATGGATTTGAGATAGTGTACAGCGGGTTATTTGGATTTTTCGCTTTATTGAATTGCTATTCACCACATGTCCAAGTCCAACCGAGTTAATTCTAGACTACCATGTGTTCTTCTCATCAAATCAACCATAGTGCGCCATCTTCTGAATGACCCAATTGCAACCCAACATGTGTCCTCCATGAATCCCTTGTCTTCGAACTTATGCAAGGGCTTATTCGGACGAATACCTCAGATCATATCCCACCGGATCCCACAGCCCTTGATGAGAGGTTGTGGATCCGAAGTGAAATACGACACCATCAAAATGACAATTGACAATAAAAAAGGGAAAGAAACCTAAAAGAGATATTTGATTTAAAATAAAAATAAAAAAATTTAGAAATATATTGACCTAACCGTAAAAGCATTAGTCGGAAGATCTTTTGCAATTCCACCACCCTCATTTCAGAGTTTAGAGAAGGAATTCATAGAGTAAAAGCATTACCCCGACTGAAGCAGCAGTTGAGAGGACGTTTCGCGGAGTTCGGATCATGGAATGCTTCAATCATATTACATCAAGCAGATATATAATACATATATCTTCTCTATTTCTCAATTGTGTTTCTCTAAGTTCATCATTCTGTTTTGGGCATCTCAAATGATCATAGTCTATTCATTGTTGTTTCTTCGTAGCTCGCAACTCAGAGAAAAAAAATCAAGTGGTTGTATCTTTCTGTGATAGGAAACGTTCAACCCTGTTAGTGAGAGGCCTAGCTCGTTTCCACTTTTACTAGATATGTATTTCTAACTTTGCATATCTTTTTATTAATGCATATTATTATTTGATACATGCAATATCATTTATTATATTAATTGAATTTTAGTCATCTTATATTTACGGTGTTAATATGTAAGAATTTGTGTTTAATATATAAATATCTCTATGTCTCACACATGTAATGTACTTATAAAAAGGACTCTATGTAAGAACTCTGTGTCATAACAATTCCATCTCAATATATATGTCATTAGAATCCAATTAGAAGTTCTACATTTTTTTCCGTAACAAGGTCTTCAGACATTACAATATCAAACTTACACAAATCTAACTGGCCATGTAACTAATTCATCTTGTCATTTTTTACTGCATGTTCCTAACTTCGTCACATAAAATTATTATATAATTTTATTAAAATACATATTGTTATACAAAATGAAATACATAATGAGATATATTAGTATATTTTGTTCTCTTTGAAAAAAATAAAAATATTTTTACTTCATACACTATGATAAAACTCATACTATGTAGCACAATATACATTACACTATTATAGTCTATGGGATTGTAAAATGGACTTAGCGTATATTAGCGCTCGCCTAAAATGCTTCTTTTTAATTAAAAGACAAGGGAATGTTAGTGTTACGCTTGGTTATTATTGAATATTTTTAATTTTTTTTAAAATACATATTTATTTAAAAATACATACATTCACAAAATATAAAATACATAATTGAATTCATATATTTAATTTTCACATTTTTTTAATAGAGTATCTACTAACAGTAAAATAGGTATTCTATTAGAGTTGGAAAAACATGAACCATTACAAGACTGATTGAGTGTATGATCACCGCCCAAAGGATTCGATTTTTAAACCATCTACTAATTCTAGTGCAGTTCTCGTATGATTCGATTTTTAAATTGTATACTCGATGTAACTAAACATGTAATTTCATTAAAAATAAAATATGTACAATAAATTTTTCTGCTCTACATCCGTGTATCAGCAACCAGCTTAAAAATCCATTCCATTGACTTTTTTAGATTGCTAGTTTCAACATTCCATGCAAGCAAAATCTGCATCATTTTCAGGACACTTGTCAATCATGGATCTGAAAGTGTTGCTTCGAATAACTCAAAACAATCACTCAAAGCATTAATTAGCATCCTATTGACTCTAATAATCCAAGATGAACATGATTTAAATAGAAAGTGTAACATCACCAGGGAATGGTTTTGAATTGAATTTCTTTATTTGTCACAGTCAGCGTTCTATTCAAAATTCAAAGTGATGTGGGGGCTCACATGCAGCTATGTACATGTCTCTTAACAATATCCGAATATCAAGCCAAAATCAATGCATCTGGTCATGTGGTCAGAGAAATTTTAAAACACACAATATCATCAACAGCAGAAGATATTACTTGTAAATCATAATCACTTATAATCATGCATGCTCATTCATGCGCGCGCGCACACATTACTTGTAAATTATAATAGTTTTGATTGAATTATGTTAGTAAAGACACTCTTGTTATACATAAGGATAATGTTAAATACAGTTCATTTTCTAGTCTCAATTCCAATCTAAACGTGTTTTGAATTTTTTAAAAATAATATACCTCATCTAATAAGGTATATATTTCAATAAAAAATGAAGCATGTGCTCAAATGAATTGCATTGATGTATTTATGAAAAATGTGAAAAATTACTATCGTAGCATATGCTTCATTAGTATAAGCATATGCTCCGATAATTTCCTATCGCCGCATATGAGATTGGAATTGAGGTTGAAAAAACAAACTGTGTAACAACACTCAATAAGGATGGATATATTGTAGCAGTTTGATATCAAATGTTTTTGGGATGTTTCTTTATAAATATATATTTCATTTATGTTATATTAGACTACTCAAGTTTTATTGTATCCTACCTGCATTATGGTAGCTCCATGAATGTAACCTTAGAAATAACCACATAAATTTGTGGATGTACCCAAACACACCCTTAATGTTTGTTGTGATTTGGAAATGAAAATCACCTTGGGATTGTATAGAAAAATGCTGCGAGTATCAAATCTGATGAATCCGGTTCCAAACATGCCCTTAATTAGTCAGAAAGAGATAAATTTGTGTTTTTTGTATGATGTTATGTTGTTATTTTGATCTCGATTGAGTTTGTTGTAGACTTCTCAGCATGTGCAACAAAAAATATTTAGGGGAAGCCAATAATTATCAATGGGACTTTGATTTTACAAAATAAGTTCTTAGATATTCAATTTCAAATGGAAATTTTAGAACTTCAACTTTTGATTCTAGATTTTGTTTTTTATATCTTAACTGTTAACAAAGAAAGTTTTATGAAAAAACTGATTGAGGATAGCTTTCCATAATCGATTGTTTTAATCAATTTAGAGCATAAACATTTACCAAAAAATGGTTCCAAAGTGTGGCCTAAGTTAAATGAAATTGGGTTTAACATACAAGAAGGAGGAAAATGAAAGAGGCTTTTAGTTATAAGACCTCTTGCCATATTAACTAAGAGCTCGTTTAAAAGTGCGGCAATAGATGAAGCTTGCGTTCTGAAAATCTTCGTCTTAAGTGTGAAATGCATCCAACACCAAATGTCTAAGTTCATTTGGATTCGTGGTGGCATTTTTTTAACTTTTTCGTTACAAAATTCATCCCACTACGGATCCAAATGTGATCTATGACTATTATGAATTTAAATTTGGTTATGCCCTCCACTTTTATTTTCTTTACGATGTATTAATTTCATAATTTTCATAATTTTGTTCTATTTTATGCTTTTAGTGATTTATGAGAAGGGTTCTTTTAGGTGAATGCTCCATTTGGAACAAAATTTTAAAATAGTTTTTACAATTAAAATAATTGATTCATTAAAAATTACTTTAATTGGCTTTTACAATACAAAACCCAAGATCTGAAATAAAAAAGAACACAAGTTTAAAAATACTTGTTGAGAACTGTTATTTAAACACTGCATTTATAAAAGTAAAATCTGTTTGACAATTAATTAAAAATACGATGCCTAAGTATATGTTAAAGATGTTTAGAAAATGGAAAACAGATTTTTGTGTTGAAAATACAATGAAAGTGTTTGTCAATGAGAAAGATTCTCAATTTTCCAAACACAAAATCCGCAAATAATTGTCTCTAAAGACTACATGCTGGCATTCATTGAACATCTCTAATAAGATTGCATAAATAGTGGAGGGATTGGACATTAATGGCAAATGTGTATTTGGCTAAACAGAGCTCACTGTGCTTGTTACATTCCTACCATTCATGAAAAATAATCATTCAAAACATATATATATTAATTAGACATCTCTTTTTATCAGGATTTTAAAAATTTGTTTTTGTAACGTGTTTCCTTTGTCTTTAAACTTGAAATCAAGGAACTTGTATAATAGTAAACTTGGGGATGCATAAAAGAAAAATAATGTTAGGGAAAGTTCGTGATAAAATCCTATCACTACAACAAAACAGCTCTATGGTGACAATTGTATTGTAATGGTTTTAAAAAATTGTTACTATACAAAACTTATGGTAACATTTAATGTTAAACTGTTGTCAAATATGGGAAGTGATTGTAGAAACTCCTTGGCGGGAGAATTTGGCGCTTGTGAAATGTTTATGGTAACAATTTAATACAAAAATGTTACCATACCATTTTAAAGGGACGGTTGTAAAGTGTGACCATAAGTGACATGGTAAAAGTAACAATTTGAGAAGAAAAACTAACACAATGTGATCACGTTTTTATTTTCCTATTTTTTCTCCATCATTTCCCGTTTTCACTCTTCACCTTAGGATCCTTCTCTCCACTATCACACCTTCTTTGCATTGACATTTTTTTTTTTTTGAAGATTGGACAAAATCAGGAACTCCTCCAAACAGGTGTTTTTAATGTTAGATAGAACCAATGTCTTTGTTTGATATGTGAAATATTTATCGATTGTGTTTCATTTTTTCTATTATGATACCTCATTTTTAGTTTTTTTTTCATGTGATTTTTTATTATATTTGATTTGTTTCTTGATTTGATTAGAAAAATCAAATTAGATTATATCAATATCTAATGTGTATATGGTTTATAGGTTGTGCTTTATAACCTTTGTTAGCTTTTTTTTTTTATAATTGTTTGTTTCAATCTTCACCAAAAAAAAAAAAAATTATATATTTGATTGGCTTAATAATAATAAAAATCCAATTTTTTATGCATGAAAAAAGCATTGTTGTGCCGAATGTGATCATTTATGCATGAAAACTTTTTTTTTTTTGGGATATGATCTCTATGAATTTTATTTGACAATTATTTTAGGGATTTGATTTTTTTAAAAAAATTAATATTACATATTTCACATAATAATGAATCACAGACTCTATATAAATAAATGCCCCATGTGAAGTATGAATGTCTAGGAAAAAAAAGCATTAGTATGAAGGGGATGCAATACATAGGGATTTAAATCTAGCACATATCACCAAATCACATAAATCTAGCATTTTTTTAAAAAAAAATTGGATTTGTTTAGATGTAATATATGAAGAAAACCTCACCACTTTAATAGGGATTTATAATTATCACGTATCTTTCACATCTCCATATTTAAATAAATTCACTCAAAAAGAAAAATAATATCAGAATAAAAAATGCCATTCATCATTTAGTTAACATCGGAAATATAAATGTGAAATTTAAATCAAAATATTTTCTTATTCAAATTATTAAACTTTAAGTCATGAATTCTAATCTTATGGCTATGATAAAAAAAGATTTAAATATCTTTTCTTTTATCTAATAATATTCCTATTATTATGAGATTTGCTTCTTCATTCTAGGCATATCATTTATTCTGTGAGTATCTAATGTTATCTTTATTGACTTTTTTTTTTAAAATAGGTTGATTGTTATAGTTGTTAAAAAAACAAGAATGTTTTTTGTGTGGATTATTAACATATGCTATGCTAAATAACAAATGAGAAAGATTATAGATGATATACATTAAATAATCTCCCCACATATACGAGACAAAAAAATACTCAACTGATTACATGATAATATATATATATATATATAAGATTTGAGTTTTAAAATGCATGATGGTAGTGGATTTCTTCATGAAAGTCACACGTGTGTAAATTGTTCTTCCAATTAATTAACCACCGATAATTTATAGTGAGTCTTTTTCATGATTTTACCAATATCATCATTTCATACTTATCACTTATTTGTACAAGAGCAATGCATATTCTCTGCTTTGACATTTTTTATTGCATTTGTATAACTAGTTGATATTGTATATTGACAAGGAAAATTTTTATATTTTATATATTCACTTGATAACGTTTTTTTTCCAACACTATAATTTTTAATTTTTAGGTGTCATCCAATCATTTAATTGCAGACATGGACACGCCAGAGTTTGAAACATCTATTCACAATGCAGGTGATTGAAAAAAATACGATAAATCGGTCTCAACCAAAAATACCTCACAACATTGAGCAGAAGAGTGTTGCGAGAAGGGCTATGGATTTGGTTAGACCATTTAATTAGAGATAAATTGTGTTTTATTTTATTAAAATATTTTATTATGATTAGTTTGTAAATTTTTTATGTATTGTCTATAGCAAAAAAGACATCCCTAAGGAGTGGCTCTTCAAAGACATGAGTTATGGAAATTGATTCGAGGGGTTACGCGATCGCAATACTTTGGAGGGGGACAAGGATGAGAACGAGGCCATTCACGTGATTTTGGTGGCACATCGAGTTAATTACAGGAACAAATGAGACAAATGCAACAGCAAATGGAGGAGAAAGTCTAACAGATGGAGCAACAAATGCAAGAGAAAGTACAACAACAGGTGCAGCAGTATATTTCGCAGTTATCACAGTCAGTCCCGGGCATAACGGATTGATCTTGTCAACATTGGATGATGTATATTTTTATTTTTAAGATTTTATAACGTTTGTAATGTTGGATATTGTTGTAATGTTTGCTTCTCAATGATATTTAGATTTATTTCTTGTTTATAATAATATACAACAAATTAAAATATATTATATTATAAAAAGTGACAATTTTGTTATTTCTAGTGACGGTTTAAAAGTGTCCCTAGAACTCTTTATTGTCACTTTTGCATTGATGTAGTAACGGTTTTGTATCAGTTACTATATGTTTTTACATATTTTGATATAATATAGTAACGTTTAATAAACCATTACTATTTAATTTACAGTTACGGTTAAATAACCGTCAAGATTTAGTTCAAAAAACAGTGACAAAAAATAGTACAAACCGTTACCGTATAGATAATATCACCCCATCTATGTTAACTGATATTAAACCGTTACCATAGTTTTGATAACGGTTATACACTTACAGCAACAGTTTAAAACTGTTATTGTAAACCCCTTTTCTTGTAGTGTATAGTCAATCTGCACGCATTTTGATTATACGCATTTTGATTTTTTTAAAATAATCAATCTTGTTTAGCGAGTTATATATTTTTATGAAAATTTATATATACATTCATAATGTATTGTATGTTCGAATCTATTGGATGGAAAACATGACAAATTATTAATTAAGTACTACTTCGCCTAAAGAGTTATATACATCGTTGGATGACTATCAAAATATATGAACTATCCGCAAAACTATTTTATAGGATTGCGTGTAATAGCACTCATAATTAAATATGACTAGGATCATGGGATCTTATTAAAATATGTTCTTGTCTTATTTATAATTTTTTTTTTTTGGATAAAAAGATCTAATAAGCTTATAAAATCTATAGGGTGGGTCTAATCACTATTAATACGAGAAAGGTGGATCATCATGGACCCGTGATGGACGGTAAGGCAGATATGCCCACATCCCAGAGGACCAGCATGAATTGAAGCCTGGTCCTCGAGGTAATATGTCCCATGTTCCAATCTTAAATTTGTTTAAAAAGTATATACGTAAAAGCTAAAAATATATTTTTTATTTTATTTAATGAATAAGACTACAAGAGCCATCAATCTACATCTAAGATTTGAATTTTTATTTTTTTTAAAAAAAAGATAGATCAGCCTTAATTTTATTTCTAAAATAAAAGAATACCTAAAGCATACACAAAAACTCCAACAAAGACATGAATCTTTTTAGCCTTCACCTTGTGATGCATCCATAGCACCTCAAAGAGAAAATGGTGGTGGTTAATTTGTCTGGTACTCTCACCACCAAGTTTGGATCCTCTGTGTGAAAGCCACAGAGGATCTTTATGATACTCAATGAGAAGCGTTATGTAAGTGATAAAAAATCATTTCAGTAAAAAATATATATTTTATTTAAAAAAAAAACGTAAATGCATAATTTAAAGAAGATTATTCTAACTACTTTGCATGATGTCATTAGATGTCATAGTGATTCTCTGTAGCTTTCACACAGAGAATCCAAACTCCGATCTTGACCATCACCACCACCACCTTAAAAAAGAGAGGAACAAATAGTCCCTCCGAACGACCTCAACTGAATTCATCAAATCGTTGTCTCAACATCTTTCTTTATGAAGTACACAACATAAATCGATATATAAATCCACAAACATATATAAAAAATGAAAGTCTCTCAACACCCCACACAAGAGCATGCATTCAATGCAAAGTATATCAACAACACGAGGAATAAACACAAGGTTTCGGACGCAGGTCCCACTTCAAACGAATGCTTGCTTTAATTATTATTTTTTAATTTTTATCAAAATCAGATTTTGTATAAGGATCAGTTCTTTCACGAAACAAAAAAAGCTTTTGAAAAGCTTTCTTAGCTGCTTTTATAATTATTAAATGTGCAACATGTTCACTTCTTGATCCAAAGTTCGAGCATGTAAAGTCAATACGGCTTTTCATACACGTGTATTTTTTTTAAATAATTGATATGTTATATATTATCAATTAAAAATAAAAATAAAATGAAAATCCAACCTTCAGGATTAATTATCTGTCTTTTACATAGATACTATGGAAGAATATATATGAATTATTTAATGTGTAAAGATTATAATATATCATTCAAGACAACTAAACTTGAATATTATGATATTTTACAATATGTAAACATTGATATTTGTATCACTTTTAAATCATTCTCGATATGCAAACATCAGGTACAAAAATGAGTACAAGCTAACTTTCCATAAACCAGAAACACTCAGAATTTATAATAATAAAAGATTTGAAATTTGCATGTGTGTGTAGGCAACTATTCCTATATCACTAGCCCCTAATCCAACACACAACAAAATGAAATATAAACCTTATCAGAGTAAGCATAAACACACCACATGCAACCCCATAGCTTTCCAACCTTGCTTAACGGCTTAAATCACCCAATTTGTAGTCCTTGTAAAACTCCACAAATTATGCACCCCCACTAATAAGTGGCCCCACAGACAACATTTTTTTAAAAAAAATTAGTTTGATCACACCCATTAAGCCCCTCCCTTCCCCTCTATAAAAACCCCTCCATCCCCATCTCTCTCTTTTCATCAAACTCTCACTCTCTCAAAAAGAAAGCCATGGAGTCTCTCTCATTCACTCTCCTTTGCATTCTCTCTCTTCTACTCATCTTCCCAAACCAAACCTCTAGCACCATCAACACTACACACCCAGCAGTTCAAGACCCGGAACTAGTTGTACCAGAAGTTCACAGGTATTGTTACTGAGAGCCAATTTGATAACTCTATTAAATAACAAAAATTTCTCCTTCTCATGAATTCAGTTCCGTTGGATTTTATCAAAGGAGAAAATTTTATGGAAATTGACCTTAATAAATAACTGGATCCCATTAGTTCTAATCAGTCAAATCAACTCAAATTGTAGGAACATCGCCAACGCGACGTTGAGGCGGAGGAGCCTGGGCTACCTGTCATGTGGTACGGGTAACCCGATCGACGACTGCTGGAGGTGCGACCCGGACTGGGCGACTAACCGCCAGAGGCTGGCGGACTGCGCGATCGGGTTCGGTAAGAACGCGCTCGGCGGGAAAGGTGGCGCGCTCTACGTGGTGACCGACCCGGGCGACGACGACCCGGTGACGCCAAAGCCAGGGACGCTCCGCTACGCCGTGATCCGCGACGAGCCTCTCTGGATCGTGTTCGCACGCGACATGGTGATCAAGCTGAAGGAGGAGCTCATCATGAACTCGCGCAAGACCCTCGACGGGCGCGGCGTGAGCGTGCACATCGCGGGCGGGCCCTGCATCACCATCCAATACGTGCACAACATCATCATCCACGGATTGAACATCCACGATTGCAAGTAATAAAATATTTCATATTATTCTGAATATTTGTTAAAGTGCTCTGATTAATTAGATATCTTCTGTGTAAAAAAAAAAAAAAAAGTACTGTATTGAACATAATGCATGTGAGGAATGAGAAGATATTAAGGGATTTGAGGTTTTATTTCAAGAATCTCATGAAGCCAGACATATTTTGGAGGAACTTGCTAGGGGGGCATCCCAAATTATTTTGGAGGAAGGTCATTTTCACATTGTTGGTTAAGTCGATGGCCACGGTGACGGGGAGGTGTTGCAGAAACGTTTTCTACGTCAACATCTCTGGGTCATTTGCAGAGTGTTTTTTTTTTTTTCATTATCTTTTGTTTTCATGTTTTAATTTTTTTTTCTCATGTTCGGATAATGTCTATTTTGATATCAATTGATTTTGATATAAAGAAAAAAAATACATATGAAATTCATTAATACATCTAATGTTTAAATTATCCTGGAAAATAGTAATGTACTGATTTTGGTATTTTTCAGTGTAACTCTTAATATTTACTCTTAATATTTACCGTACACGAATTTTGACACTATGATTGTAGGCAGGGAGGGAACGCGTACGTGAGGGACTCGCCGAGCCACTACGGGTGGCGAACGCTGTCGGACGGGGACGGGGTGTCGATATTCGGGTCGAGTCAGGTTTGGGTCGACCACAACTCGCTGTCGAATTGTCGGGATGGGCTAATCGACGCCATAAGGGGGTCGATGGCGATCACGATATCGAATAATTACATGACACAGCATGATAAGGTGATGCTGTTGGGACACAGTGATGCGTTCACGGCGGATAAGAACATGCAGGTCACGGTTGCCTTCAATCACTTTGGGGAGGGGCTTGTTCAGAGGATGCCCAGGTTAGGTTTTTTTTTAAAAAAAAAAAAAATTATTTTTGAAGGAATGAAAGAAATGTTTTGTTTTCAAGTTGACATGACGAGGAAAAAAAAAAAATAGGAAACTGAAATATCTTAAGGTTTGTGGAGCATTTGAAAAAGAGTTTGAAAATTAATTTTTCAATAAAAAGAGTTTTTGAATAAAAACGGATTTAAAAAGCTCACTTTTATTAGGTTTTTTTTTATATAATTAAAAATTGTTTCTTCTTTTATTACTAGGACCACTTGATACATTTAAAAATAAGTTTGGATTAGTATAATTTTTATAAATACAGAATTTTCAAAAACTATTTGAGTTTGTTTCTTAATGCTATCTAGATGAAAAGGCATTGCATGATGTACATCATGTTTGTTTTGACAAGATGTTCTTATTTTAACATTCATATTTTTTTAGTCATGAGATTAAGTGCGATCAATTATTCTGATTTTAAATTAAAATGAGGATTTTTTTTTGTTTCACATAAAAAAAAATAAATTATACCCCATCTTTTCTGATTTTATATAAGAACAATGCTATTAGATTTTTTTTATCTATTTAAATTGGGATATAACTTATCTGAAAATGTTGTATCAAAATGTGCTTCGCTTTTAAAATCATAACCATAGTCGTAATTAATTTAAAATCACCCCAAATGTTAATACACTGATCTAACGTTTTATATAGATATGTGGTTTTACCGTTACATATCACTATTAAAAGTACATTTATATCAATAAAAATTATCCCCAATTGTTTCTGGGATTCCATGCTAATATATGCACGCATATAAATTTATGTATCTAATTATATATTTATTTTTGCGTGTTATTCTCTAATTTTTTGTTACCTTTAACAAACAATAATTGATAATTAAACAGATGTAGACATGGTTATTTCCATGTGGTGAACAATGACTATACTCACTGGGAAATGTACGCCATTGGAGGTAGCGCCGCTCCGACGATTAACAGCCAGGGCAACCGCTTCCTTGCCCCGAACGACCGCTTCAACAAGGAGGTCTGACATCCTAACCTTCATTGATCACCAAAAACAAGAGATGTAAACTAGTGTGCTTGTCAATGATACGTGTTTAAAATTGATAGAAAATCTCACATATCAAATATATAATATGACATGTGTCAATCTAGTATAACACTGACTGAAACTCATTCCCCAGAACCAATATAATACAATTCATGCTAATCATGTGTCTTTTACATATACAATGTAGGTCACCAAGAGGGAAGCGGCGCTGGAGAGCGAGTGGAAGAAGTGGAACTGGAGGTCTGAGGGGGACCTGCTATTGAACGGCGCGTTCTTCACTCCGTCAGGCGCCGGGGCCTCTTCGAGCTATGCCAAGGCCTCGAGCCTTGGAGCGAGGCCTTCGTCACTCGTCGGCGCCATCACCGTCAACGCCGGGGCCCTATCTTGCAAGAAAGGATCGCGTTGTTAATTAATTAATTAATCAAATAAGTTGATTAAAGATTCGTATGATTTATGTTAGAAGATTTAAGGTTGGTAATTGGTATATGTGTTTCTATATATTCACTATAGTAGGTAGTGTGGGTGTGTGAAAGGTTGGTAGGTTGGTACGTTTCTCTTCACACCAGTACTGTGTATATATAATAAAAAAAAAAAAAAAAAGGATTTTAGATTTTTATATATATTATATATATTGGTCACTATCTTCTATATATTCTGAATATCTTGGTGGGGGGGGTGGGAAAAAAGGGGGCAGGGGGGGCAAAACTGCATGATTGTGATGATTTAATGATTTAAAGACTTATATATATATATATATATATATATATATATATAAGATTGGTTGTGCTATTTCTCTTCTTCTTCTTCTTCTTTTAATTTTTTTAAATAAATTTTTTTTTTTTTTTTTTTTTTTTTTTTTGAAAGGCTAACATATGTGTATGAAAATGGAAAAAAAATGGAAAAAATATTTTTTTTTTTTTTTTTTTTTTTTTTTTCTACTTGTGAAAAATTGATGTGTGTCAAAAAAAAAGAGAGCTTTTTTTTTTTTTTTTTTTTTTTTTACTTTTTTTTTTTAGTTATTAGAATGGAGGGGAAAGCTTTTTCTCTCCTCAAAAAATAGAAAAAGAAAAAAAGTTATTTTTTTT
The DNA here is from genome assembly GCA_030737835.1 of Acorus gramineus. Classification (NCBI taxonomy): domain Eukaryota; kingdom Viridiplantae; phylum Streptophyta; class Magnoliopsida; order Acorales; family Acoraceae; genus Acorus; species Acorus gramineus. Next base: position 23,763,270 of record CM060851.1, on the reverse strand, counting down.
TTTTTTTTTTAATGTGTTATGTTGGTAAGCGGTATATATTCAAAAACTCCACATTGACCCCTAAATGAGAGAAACACCCACCACGCAGAACAACAACAGAACATTGTAGAATTAGAACAGATGCAGTGATCCTAATGAATTACGCACATGAATGGTTTCCCGAGAGTGTGTTAGGTCCAACCAACGCTGTGATTGTCATTTGTCCAACACGTTTGTTTGTGTCAGATCTTTAATATTTAATTAATTAAGATATATCATATTATATTTATATTTTATTATTTTTTTTTTTTTTTTTTTTTTTAAATAATAATCACACATAATGACTTTTAATTATCTATCTTAAAATGATAAATCTCATCGATACTACTACTATACTACTCTGCTCTTCTTTTTTTTTTTTTTTTTTTTTTTTTTTTGTCCAAACAAAAGATTATGATTTTGATTTTTTTTTTAACCATTTTTCTTTTTTTTTCTCTCTTTATTTAGTCAATTATTTGTTATTATTAAATATTATTTTATTTGAAAGACAATCGTGTATAAGGTTTCTTTAATACAATGGACAGTGTTGTGTTTGAGAGAGTTTTCTTTTTTTTATTTTAATAATAATAAATAATAAATCAATTCTCCCTCTTCTTCTTTATATTGAATCATGTAAATCTGTGTACTCTTGCATGATTTTATTCTTTATATTATATATATATATATATATAATTCTAAAAGCGTTATTGCATCGAATTTTAAAAATATTATTAATTTCATTTTAGTTTTGTTTGATAAGTAGATTATTTTCTACATTTTTAATATTAATTAGTTGTGAGGGTTGTGAAACATTTTAAATTGGGACATAAAGAGCCATTAAATTATTATATAGTTAAAGATTGTTAAATAAAAATTTAAATAGAATTTTTAAAATAACTGATTTAGGTATTTGAAATTTCAAAAGACTTTGAGCATTTTTTTATATAAAATATTATTTTTTAATGTTAGTATATGAACACAGAGACCAAATATATTTTTGGTATTAATTGGGTTTATAGGCCGAAAGCCCACAATTATAATAGAGTTAAATTTACATTTCATTTTAATTGAGTGAATTAAAGATCATATCACGAATGAAATGCATACAGCCAAACATGCGATCTTCACATATTTTAGATATTTTGAAGAGGTATACTTCATATACTAAAGCGTATATAAAAAATAAAAAATAAGTACTCAGAAAAATTGCGTGCTTCTTTAGTTCTTTTAACAAAACAAAAACCTCATTGAGACAATGGTGTTGTAGCTAATTAAGAATTACATATAAAGCCACTGTTAAGAAGTATCAGCCCTGGGAGTTCGAGAGTGCAAGCGTGGCTAAAATTATCATACCGGCTGCGTTATGGGCCGCGTGGTTGAGTAGAAACAAGATACTCTTCTCGAACCAACATTTCTACATTGAAAATATTTAGAAGAACTCTACGCACTTAATCATTGCATGGGGCTGCAAGCTAACAGGTGCACGTAATATATACACCTCAGCGGAGGCGCTTTCGCGATTGATCCGAGCTAGTTTGAGCTCCTCGTGGAGGCGTGTCTTTGCCGACGGGACCATGCTTAGGGGAGCGGTGCATGCACACGTCCGGGTTCTAAGTGGGAGCCATGACCTCACTACTCGTGAGAGCTATGGTCCGGCTTGGAATGGGGTGCATGTTTCCCCATCTTTTTGTAATTTTCATTTCTCTATCTTCTCATCTCTTTGCTCTTGTCAACTTGTTGGCAAGATTTAAACTTACGTAACACCATTTAAGTTATATAATGTTTACATTTTTTTCAAAAACACAAAGTTAAATTAAGATTAAAAATATTTTTGAACATTTTTTTTTTAGGATCAGATAAGCCTTTTACAGTTTAGAGAATCAAATTACAGTGGCAAAGCTTAAAATACATTAAAGGGAAAATCCAAATAACCCGGCCCCCGTAAGTTGTCTGAAATCCATATAACCCTTTGGCTTTTCCTAAAATCCATATAACCCCTTAAAAACATCTATGTACATTCAAATAACCCCCCCTGAGTTAAACTTCTATTGATAGATGATGAATATTCTGTAAATATTTCGTTTTGTTAACCTTGATTAAAAACATATTAAAACCTTATACAATTTGTTAAAAATGTAGAAAATCTTCTGTACACGACGATTTTCTCTCTCTGGATGGATTATAAAACTCTATTCGCAAAGGTAAAATCATCATTTACAGATGATTTTTTATATTTTTAACACATTGTAGGATTTTTTTTTGTATACTATTTTTTTAAATAAGGTTAACCAGATAGAATATTCATAGAAAATTATAATCTGTCAACAAAACTTTAACTCAGATGCTGTTTAGATTTACATAGGTGTTTTCAGAAGATTATATGGACTTTAGAAAAATCTTTATATGAATTCAATTTATCAGGAGTTATTTGAATTTTTTTTCTCAAATTAAAACAGGGAGAAAAAAGAAAAACACGAGAGAAAGGTCCAGAAAAAAAAAACATTTTTAAACATGTTGCACAACTGATTAATCAACCAAATCATGACCCAAACCCTCCGTATGCATTTAAAAAAAATTAAAATTACTAGTCAAAATTTCTTGTTCAATCAAAATTGCTTGATTGGTTTCCAAGCCAAAACACACTAATAAGAACCAAAATAAATTATAAGATGATTGAAAAATCCAAATAAAACAAACCACAACCAATACATTCAACCATCACCTCAAAAAGGGAAACCCCCCAAGATCTCCATGCCAACGGTTAGCACGGCCACCGAGGCGGAGAGCACGGAAAACGATGCGACAGCGGGGCCGCCATCGCTCGTCCCGTCCTGGATCCCATTGAGGATTGCCTCCCCGGCCTTCGCGTCCGGCGGGAGGTTCTTCGGTAGCTTTGATCGGATGTCCTGCACCTGTGAAGTGGTGGAGTTCAGTGCCGCCACCCCGGCCGCCACCTCGGGAATCGTGCCCGTCCCATTGATGCCGCCGCCACCATCCTTGTACTCGGCCAGGTCGGCGTTCAGGTAAGGATCTAGAGGCCCCCCCTCGACGCCCGCCGGGGACGGCACAGATTCCGAGGGAGCCAGTGATAGCACGGATTCTGAAGTGACGGAGGTCGGCCGGGCGAGGAGGGAGAGGGGCATCAGGAGGAGGAGGAGGAGGGAGGCGGCGGCCGCGGTGGGGAGACGTCCCGCCGCCATCATTGAATTTGCCTTGAAAGTCGTGCTCGGGAGGTGGGGGTGGGAGGAGGAGGTAGTGGTGGTGGTGGTTCTTGTTGTGAGGGTTGGAATGGGGGAAAAGAAGGTTTGAATTGTGGCGGGGAATGAATCCAGGTGAAATTCAGTTATAACGGTCGTTTGTTTTGTCTTTCCTTTTTGAGGGAGCGGTTGACATGGAAAATTAAAGTGGTACGTACACGTGTACTTGATGGAACCTTTTTTTTACATCAGCAAAAAATCAAGTATTTCTAGTTTAAACCATTGTTTGTAAATTTTATTTTACAGGGGTTCTTTACGTTTTATGATTTATTGTCTAATCTCAATAAGGTCTCAACATTATTATTATTATTTTGGGAGAGGTCAACAATATTTTTTATTTGATGCCTAGATAGCTTGCATACTCTCACACTACTCTTAACAAATATTTTAGATGGTTTCTAAGCTTCCCTAGATTTTTTTTTTTTTTTTTTGAAAAAAAAGGTCTTTTCCATGCTTATATCCTATAACTTCAAAATTCTGTATCTCTTGGGAGGTATATATAACATCCTTGGCCCCTCCAATACATTGTTTTAACATATCTATACCCAATCTAATGTATGGGCGTATATATTCATCTTGTAGACCCTCTATACATCTATCTACTTGATCATGTGACGCTGCTCGAGCTAGTGCTTTCGGGGCTTGCACCGAGGCTCAGAAGACTTATTATAGGATCTTCTTGTGAGTCCAGTTTCTGAATATGATCGATGAGCAATGCAGTCCTGTAATTGTGTTGGACCTGGACCACCTGTTGCAATTACCTACAGTATTGCCTCTGCATCATTGCATACACAAATATTTTTCAGGCCAAGATGTCTAGCCTTTGAAATACCCATTAAAATCGCTTCGCTTCCATTCGATCGAGTTTACGAAGGCCCAGGGCCATGCAGCACAACCAGCTCCCAATACCTTCCATGGCTGTTGCTGACATATAACATGTCCCTCTTGGAAGATGTCCTAGAAGTACTATTTGGAAGCAACGACTTTCACTCCCTTATTTTCTTAACTAAACTATATATAATGATGAAAATACCATGAAAATAACATGGCGCTAATGAGACATACAAGACAGACTCCGACTGTGTGTGATAGCACTAAAAAAAAAATCTTCAAATCTCTTTTTCCTCTTAACTTTGAAGGCTGATTTTTAGGCATTAAAATTTCAATTTCATAAATGCTTTGCTGTTTTTTCTATACTTAAATCTTCTACTAGTAGCATAATAATACTTGAAATAAGATCAATTAGTGAAGGCGGAGTACCTCTACTAATATGTCAATAGGTGGTTTGATTCCTTGGGTATCCAAATCTAGCAAAATAGCCTTTTGTTATATATCCAAAGAGTGTTTCATTCCAATGGTTATTTTTTCCGTCCTTACTTTCTCCAAACTTAGTATATACTAGCTAGGTTAGGCTAGTATATATTAAATTTTAAAAATATAAAAATGTATGTAATCAAATCAATCAATTATCACTTAATTTTATATATATACACATACCCCGTATGAGGTGTGACATTAGGTTATTCGCGTTCGATAGCTATACTGGGATAGATAACAATCCAGGCTGAATAAGCAACTTTTTGTTTGGTTGTCTTTCTTGTTATTCTTATTGGGAAACGTAAAAATGACTTTTTTGTTGTTTGGTTCACCTTGGATAAAGCGATGATAAATGGTTGATAAGGGATGAATAAGAGTTTATGATTTTTTAAATGACAATTATACCCTCTAGGAATAGTGTGAGAGATATATGATTGATTTGATAGATGTGACAGTTTTTGGAATCTGTGTGAGTCTGTTAGGTGAGATAAATTTTTTAAAATGACAGAGAAGGGTATTTTTATCCATTGGCATCGATAAGCCTTGATAAGCAATTCCACAGTTTCCTAAGAATAGTCATGAGGCCTTATTCTAGCTTATCTAGATATAACTATCAGGGTTTATTCTATCAAAACAAACAACTTTTTTTAGTTATTCTCATCTATTCTTCATTATTCTTGTTTAACATTTTTTACGTACATATTTTTATCTGAATCTGTATGGGGAGATTTTTTTTATGAATTCTTTTGGGACCCGAATATAAAACACAAAGTAAGGCATTTAAGAGCATCGTTAGCCTTGCTAACAGTTTATATATCTCGTTATAATTTTTTTTACACTTTTCAACCAACGTTTCCATGTAAATCCCCATGAAGATATATACATTTTTAAAAAATATATATATATTCTACTTAATGAAGTATATTATTTTTAAAAATCAAAATACCCGTGGATTAAATGTCTCTCAATCCCTAACATTATTCCTTATTTAATGTCATGTAATTCAAATCACTTTTAAAGGATGATTATATATTTTTATAGGATAACTACAGTACGATTGTTTTGAGTTACTTGACACAATCTGATGCTCGCATTTTCACAAAAAATGATTCTCATCAATCTCAACATACCTTCATAAACATTATTCATTTATAGACATCAAATCCCAATCCCAAAAAACCAAAAGCAATAAAAGAATGGTGAAATGCACAATCTTCCCCCAAAAGATTCAGAACCAATCACATATTCCACTTCAGAAGAAGAACAACCCGGCGGTGGCGGTGACAAAGGCGACGGCGGTGGCAGTGACAGCAGAAGCGCTACTGTCTTCGAAGTCAGCCGACGGCGACAAGGCAGGCGACGACACCGGTCCCTCTAGGGGGTCCGAGGCAGTTGGCGCATCGGCGTGCCCGGCAGGCGGGCTGGCAGGCTGGGAGTCATCTCCGGCAGGGGACCCGACTGGGGGAGAGCTGGTGACCGGGGCCTCGGGAGCATGGGTGGTGGGAGGAGGGGCGGAGATGGGGGAGGGGGAGCCTCCGGAGACAGGGGCGGCAGCGGCCGGGGCAGGGGAGGCGCCGCCTTTCACAGCGGCGGCGATCTGGGGGGCGAGGGCGGAGAGCTCCTTGGCCTGCTCTGGGCTGAGAGCGAAATGCGCGAACCCCTCGGATTCCACTGGGGCGTCAGCAAGGAAGGACGGGAGTTGGGCGGCGGAGGCCGAGGCGGCCAGGGCGAGGAGGAGGAGGGCGGCGGTGGCGGCGAATCGGGTGGAAGACTCCATTTGGTAGGGGATGGGTATTGGGATTCAGAGACTGTGCCTCTCTTTTCTCTCTGTTTTGATTTTTATTGAGAGAGAAGAAGAGATGGCAAAAGCAGAGGTTCTGAATGGGGAGGGAAGGGGATGGCGGGAGAGGTTTTTAAATAGCGGTTAATGACCGTTGGGATTGGGTGGTCGTTATGTTTTGAATTTCGGTTGGGACAGAGAATTAGTGTCCAAAAAAAGGGCGGGAAGGGATTTACCGGATCAGCCGGGCTTTTGATCGGGGGACCTCGTCGTACGGAGGTGGGGGTTTGACCGTTTGACTGGTTGGGACTTGTGGTTGGAAATTGTTATTCAACCTGTTAATTCTAAGTTATCCTTTTTTATATTAGATTCATTTTAGGTTTATCTAATAATAAGTTTGTATTCTTGGTTTCTCCTTACAGTGGATATTTATTAGGATTAGATCATGAGCCATTATATTGGTTTTGATGATGTGTACATATCAATAACCATAAATATGCACTTCTTTGCGGGTGAAATAAGGCATCAAATTATGGTATCATGTAAAAATGCCTTGTATTTTTTTTTTTATGTAGATTTGAGTGTTGATAGTACACACAGGTTTTTTTTTTTTGAGCTCTAATTTTAATCTTATATGCGTCATTAGAAAATCATTTAATCATATATTCACATTAATGGAGAATATGAATTCATAAAAATTTTATATATTTTTTATAAATGCATCCATACAATTTATTGGAAGATATGCTTTATTTCTTATAAAATCATATACATCATTAGATAAAATATATTATTTTTTAATCAAAACACTTATAAACTGAAATTGAGAATGAAAACAACTGTACGTAGCACCCCTCTTGAATGATCCTCACCAACCACTCTTCCCAAACCCTAGTTCTCCTCAACTAGTACTCTCAAATATCGAGAAATAGTGCTTCATACCATAGTCCACACTATTCGACAGAGGATTATGCGTATATTTATTACAGCTTTAATTTACATGTTATATATTATAATTTCTGAATTATAGTTTGTTATGTTTTTTTGAAAAGCAATGGGCATGCTTTTGTAGCTATTAAAAAACACGTAAAAAACCGGATGCTTGTTAGAATAATATTGAAAAAAGTCTTTATTGTGTATTTATTATAAAAAAAAAACCTCTTATAAGAAAAGGAGAGAGATATATTTATTTTTTATATATAATATACTGTTTATATAGTTTTTCGGTTTTAATAAAATAACATATTTGATAATCATTTGTAAAAAAATATTTTATCTATTTATAATATTAGTATTATCTTTAAACATAATAAATTGATACATATAAAAATAGTTTCACATATGTGAGACAAACAACTATAAACAAAAACATGTGTGTAAATGATAACACAACTTGAAAATAGACAAACATGTACAAATAGTGTGCAAAAGTTTCCTGGCATGTGCAATATAAAATTTGCATACGCAAGAAAACACATACAAATAATCACTGCATTCAAATATGCCCTTTAGGAAAAAATGGATAAACATGCATGTTATAAGTAAAAAAAAAAATATATATGTTCAGAGTATGAATGCCCAACATAAAAATTAATTAAAACAATCAATAAACCTTAATTAAAAAAACACCTTTTACTCAGTCTTTAAATTCTGAAATTTTAAAATTATTTTTAACTTAAATAAACTCTAATAAGTTAATTAAACATATAATAATTTCTTATTTTAAGTAAAGTTACAATATCTAGTTTATTTTTAACTTAAATAAACTCCAGTAAGTTTAATTAAACATATAATAATTGCTTAATTTAAGTAAAGTTACAATCTCTGGTTTATATGTTTTAACAAAAACATGTACTGTATTTGTTCTTTTGCAATTCAACCCATCACATAAATAAAACATTCACGTGACCTCAAAAACCATCTTAAGTAGGTCACTGAGAAATTTAAATGGTAAACCAATCTTTTAGACTTTTAATTAGGTCCCAGAAAAAATAATTTTCCAAATACCAAATCTAAACTTCTCTTTACATAATGATCCTAAAATCACAACTCGATGATAATAATAAGTGTAATTGGAAAAAATAGCACCTAAAAATCGGATATTAACAAAAATAGCATTGGGAGTCGAATATTTGCAAAAACTAGCACTGTTTAGTATTGACCGTTTTTTTTTTTTTAACACTGGAGGCGCCATATATATACAGCGTCTCCTTTGTTTTTACAATTATAAAGGGAGTCACTGTATATATATAGCGCATTCTTTGTAAGCCGGGCAGAAAAAAACTGTTCAGTTTTTTAACACTGGAGACGACATATATATATATAATCTTCTTTGTTTTTAAGATTATAAAGGGAGGCACCACATATATACGAAGCCTCCAATGTTAAAAACCGGGCAGAAAAAGATTCATCAAATATCTATGTTTTGTTTGTACATTTGACAGGATTGTACAAAAAATAGTTTAAATTTACCAAAATTCATACGAAAAAGAGTTTGCATTTACCATTATACATTCGAATACCCTCAAATACATGTTTTAACAGCGGCTTAACTTGGCCGCCGTAAAAGTAAAATAATATTTGCTGACACCTTAAAAATTACCGTCAAAATTATGGACATTTGCGACGGTTTGTGTAAGCGGTCACAAAAACCATCACCATCGCAAAAAAGTGCTTTTTCTTGTAGTGCTATTGGTGTCCATTTTATCTGACAATATAATGTGCTATTAAAAAAAAGAAAAAGATGGTATATGTATTGAGTAAAACAACATACACTCCCTAATTTAGGTTCTATTTCTATACAAAGGTCATAATGCACATGATTAATGCCTTTTAATATTGATCAGCGCAAGAAAAATGAAACATTGTGCTATATATAACATAATTGTATACATATATATATTGAGATTAATCATACACACACACTTAATAATAATTATTTTAAAGTATAATAATGAAAGTATAAACTTAATAATATTAATTAACCATAAAAATATCTGTATATTGTTTTAAAGTTATGTAGGGGTGTGTGTGTGTGTACACATACATATACACGTTAGTTTCAACAAAGAGTGTATACATTTGAGGGTACATTGTTAGAAATCATGTATCAATCATTGTTTCAATAATCATGTATACATCGTAGATATAAGAGCTAATCTTTTTAGAAAATGTATGCATTGTTGTAGAAAATATTCAGTTACCAATAAATATAAAGGTGAAAGACACATAATAAATAAATAAATAGATTCAGTTTTGGTTATAAATACCAGAAATGTGTATATCTAACCTTTATATTTAAATTAAAATTTTCACCCACTTAAACTATAAAAAAAAAGGTTTGTTTTGAGATAAATACTTCTTGAGAGAGAGAAAAATATTTACTTCACATCCTCTAAATTAATAATTCAATCATAAGTTTTAATTTTGAGAGAGTTAAACTTCAAATCCTCAAAATGTTTTTTTTTTTTTTGTGTTAAAATTAATTTTTTCTTTGTTTAAATCTTTTTGAGGGAAATAAAAAAATTAGGAGGAAAATCTTGAAAAGTTTTTGGGGTGAAGTATTTTCACAAAGACAAAAGATGAAAGTGATTATTGCAAGCAACTATCCCAACAGGCCTTGGCCTATTGGTGCTCCTGCTTTCGTTGGGACAACTATCTCAGGTTCAATCCGTAGGCCTAGCCCACTTTCTGTTTAGAGGTCCATCTTAGGCCTAGTTATGTAGTTGGGACTTTATTGTCGCCCTGTCCGATCTATATCATTTTTTTTTTATTTTGAAAAAAGTATACATAATACACGTATCTATTAAAATATATAGGGTTAAAAGACATTTGAGTCCTTATAAACATCTATAAATCTATATAAGTCCTTATAAACTTGGGGCAGGACAATTACATCTCTAGAAACACAGAAAATGTCTAATACATCCCTACTATTAAATCATTTTTTAACCTATCATGGTTAAAATTAATCATAAGTGTGATTTTACTATTATACAATCCACAATACACAACACAGTGATTAATATGAGCTTTTTAACTTGTGTAACCACCCTATGAAAATGTAAAATAAAAAATCTAAGTAATATCTATAGCATAATAAATATAATACATAAATAAAATCATCTTTATAATTATAATTGTTTGAAATAGAAGCAAAAAATAATAATAATGGAGTAGTACGCAACAATAAAGTCAAAATCCACAAAAGAAAAAAAAGTAAAAATGAGTTTGATCAAGGGCAAGATGGTCATTTAAAAGGATATATATGTTTTTTTCTATTTTTTCAGTTACTTATATGAGTGTTTAATTTCACACAGATGAAATATTATGATAATATATCATCAAATTAGATAAAAAGTTAACCTATGGATTAAATTGACTCACCATAACAGCTTAAAGGACATGTATGTCCGACTCCAGGTTTGCAATGACTTATATGGATTTGTGGATGTTTACATGGACTCAAATATCTTTAACCCAAATATATATTGTTATATGAAACAAAGAATACTCCAAAATACTAATATGTTTTTTTAAAAAAAAGAAGAATTTAATGTTTATGCACTATGATAAAACACATACACTGTAATAATGTAGTATATACTGTGATATCATGATACATGATATAAAACTGTGAATATGGTTATAAAACGATCTAAATGTAACAATACTCATCTCTTTTTTTTTTTCAAACATTCAAAAAAGAATACTTTATGACTAAGACACCCCTCCCCACCTAAAATATCCTAAGTGGGCCGGTCCACACTTTCCCCCAATCCTCTCAAGTAAAAATGATAAGATGCGATCACCATACTCTCTTCTTTAAGTGTGGTCACCGTGTCATTATCATCCGATTAAATGGATTTTAATCAGACGGTTAAAATAACCACCCCATGAAATCACATATATCCCTATGAAATGATCTAAATGTAACAATACACATCTTTTTTTTTCAAACATTCGAAAAAGAATACTTTATGACTAAGACACCCCTCCCCACCTAAAATATCCTAAGTGGGCCGGTCCATACTTTCCCCCAATCCTCTCAAGTAAAAATATCACATTCAACTACATTTGCATTATGCATATGTTTTATTTTTTTAATATATATATATATATATATATATTTATTGAAATATAGTTTTAAAAGATAAAGTATACTCATCTGAATTTGAATGCATATTTTTTTATTTTTCAGAATAGAGTATATAGATAGTTGAGCATATCACTGTGTCAACGAATTTCATATACTGAGTGAGTTATATGACTATAAATATGGCTACTCAGAGCTTATACCACATCGCAGCTACAAAACAAACTGTGTATCAGAGCCTATACCACATCGCACAAAAAGATCAAAATTTTGATTCAGACAGCCAAGATATCGTTAGAAATTGTTTATATATATTCTAAAAAATTTGTTCCACACACACACATTTAAAAAAAAAAAAAAATCAAAATGGACTGTATTTGAGCTAGAAAAAGAAACGCGGGTAATATCTTTCAGACGAATTATAATAATGTTTTAAAAATGGTGTAATGAATGAGAAAAGAAAAAAATATTTATGACAGTAACTTCGCATGTGTAGAATAGAATGTAAGTAGAACTGACTACTTCCGGTGTAAATTAAATTGTATGAAAGAAAAAAAAAAAAAAAAAAAGATTTTCATTCAGTCGAATTTCTAGACTTCAAAAATGTACAATCAACATATATTTTTTATTATATGAATACACATGAAAAATGAATATTTTATTTCTATCCACACCTTTGAATCACCAATGGATAATTGTACTACAAACTCTGCACCAACAACTGGCATTCAAAAAAAACAAAAAACACACATTAGATGATATTCAAATCAAATGGCATTGATACATGCAGATACTTTTGTAGATGCTACTGTCATATGGCATAGAATATAAAATCTCTAAACAGAGTATACTATGCCAATGTATACTTCATATAATAATGTATACATTCAATTGATTCAAAAAGTTGGTCACACACAAGGTCAAATAGCCAACCAGCCCTACCCCATATCATGAAGAAAATATAGAGGGGAATTGGGAAGTCAAACAAAACAATCCAAATAGCCAACCCCATCTTCCACCAAAAAAAAAAAAAGCCAACCCACCATCAACATAAATGTAACTGAGGTCTAATTTCATAGATATGAACCCAGTCAGGCAATCTTAACACACACAAACAAACAAAACAGAGTAACAAAAACAACATGCAAACTAAAAAACACCAATCACTCAACAAGATATTTATGAGACAGCAGCAGATGATAGCACTGAAAATACAACAACATTTGGATACACTATCTAAAGAACAATGAGTGCTCAATTCATTAACATTTTTTTTTTTTGAAAATGGTAGACCTTTTATAACTAACAAAAGAGTTACAATTGGTCCGAAATTGGCCAAACAGGGGAGCAAAAGAAACAAGGAAAAAGATACATAAAAATAAAAGAAGAAACCCAGAATGATCATAAGAGGTTTGCATCCGTCTGGGAGCAGAGCGGGGAAGAATCTACTGAATCTATGTAACCAACCAATATTCATCAAAGAAAGAAAGACAAGTCCACAATCAGTCTATAGTGTGGTACATCAAGAAGAAACATAGATAATATAAAGTGTAATACATCAAGAAGAAACATAGATAATATAAAGTGTAATACATCAAGAAGAAACATAACTCATGCTAAGATGAAATGAAAACAGGACATTCAACAAGCCACATGTATAAAAATTTATTGGGAGTGATCTGGTAAGATTTCTAGCAAAAACCTATAAAAATATTCAGCGAATCCCGATTGAGGAAAGTCCTGCATCCAGCTGACATTGAGAATATCCTTGGAAACACAGACTGCAGATCATGAGGGAAGCTCAAAATCCTTCAAATCCATGGCAATTTTTACTCCAGTTTACATGTTCTTTGTATCAAACTATCAGAATGCATGCATCAAATCTTGGTCACCAAAAAAAATATAAGAGAACAAGGTCAATTAATCAGATCTTACACTCTTACAGTGTTATTTAGATTCCAAAACAGCTAGTTCTACACCCTTGAAATTGTCCAGTCCCTCTGCAGTCAAGAACAGATCGTCTCCTACTGGAACACTGAGAAATGCATCCTATATTTCAGAAGTTCAACAACATTAGACACTGGGAGTTTCAGGAGCTATACAGATCCTTTGTAGGGTGTTGTACAGAGTCAATACAGGCCTCACTTTACATGGTTCAAGAACAAGGGAAAATGATAGGCACATCTCATGACGCACATTGGATTTTATACATCAAATTCCTGCCAAAAGAGGGGCATGTACAACACGAATTGAACAAAACTCATGCTAGCCTAGGCTACATCTCAAGGTGGACAATGGACTCTATACATCAAATTCCAGCCAAAAGTTATGCAAGTACAACACGAATTGAACAAAAACTCACGCTGTACATTAGATTGCAAATGCTACTATATTGGGAAGCCATATACTCCATTGAAATTGCCAAGTTCCTCCAAGATCACATGCAATCAAACATATAAGTGAAAATAAAAATAGAAGGAGGAGCTGAAGGAACTTCAGGAGTTCTGGAACATCTTTCAAACACAAGTTACATGATGGATGCATGTCTACTTGACATGGGTGAACAGCCAAAGGGATAAAGGACGCATCAGATATACAAATAGCCAACTGTTACATGTATAAGGGTTGATCATGGTGAAATAATTTAAAAATAACGTTAATCATCAAAAAGACAGGAGATAAACAATACAAATCCAAATCCCCAACCCCATATAAAAATATAAACACAAGTCTTTCAAGAGAAATACAATATTCCTTAGCAGCCATGTCAAGATGTCTTCCGTTTATCCTTGCGCTGAACAATCACTAAAAATTCTACCAACTCAGTGCACCACCGGCATCTTGCCTACCAAGAAAATATTTATATACTCTGCCTGATTATAGAGAGACACATATGAAAAAAAACCAGTGCACAATATCTATGATTGCTCGACAAGTGGGTAGATGGGCAGTGAACCACCAACAGGAAATGCCCAACCAGAATGGGAAATGTTGTAACATGCAGCCTTACAAAAACCATATTTATGTTTGAAATACATATATCAACATTAAAATACAATTACATGTGCATGTGCATTCCCATTACACAAGGTACAAAGATGTCAAACAACAATTATCACGGGTAGAGACCAAAAGGGAAGATGTACAAGGCTTTTGGTACAGGATAAAAAAAAAACCAGGTGGGCTGGATTCCATTTTACAAAAACTTCAGTTCTATCTATCAACCTATCAGTATTCATACATCGAATCTGTCACACAAAATGTAAATAGTACAAGGCCCATTGAACAGAACAGTGATATTTAGATTAAAAAATTGCTAGTTCTACAATCTTGAAAATTGCCAAGTCCCTCTGAATGCACAAGCAGTTAAGTACATCATCTCCTTTAATGAAACACAGTAAAATGTATCCTATACTTCAGAAGTTGAACCAAATTAGACACTGGGAGCTTCAGTGGTCATACAGACCTTTTGGAAGGAGCCTACATAGTCAATACAGGCCCTAATTTACATGGGTCAAGAACAAAAAAAAACATCATAGATTAAATCTCAAGATCACACTGAACTCCTATGTACAATGTAACCAAGGAACGTTTAGGCAACTCTATACATCAAATTCCTGCCAAGAGAGGCAATTACAACACCAATTGAACAAAACTCACACTGTACATTAGATTGAAAAACGCTACTATATTCAGAATCCATACACTCCATTGAAATAGCCGACTCCAAGCTCACATGCAGTCAAACATACTTCTCTGTAAGTGAACATACATATAGAATTTATCTTATAATCAGCACTTCCAACACGAGGAGCTGTAGAAACTACAAGAGCTCTGGAATGTCTTTTGAACCCAAGTTACACGATGGATACATGCTCTACTTGGCATAGGTCAACATCCAAATACAATGGATTGACCAGACATCCAATTTGCCAACTATTACATCCTGTTAGGTCGCTACACAGGTCCGATCATGGTGAAAAAAATATAAAACATATTCATTATTAACAAGACGAGATAACCAATACAGATCCAAATCCCCAACCCATATACAATATATAAAACAAGTCTTTTAAGAACATGAAATTCCTTAGCAACCTTGTCAAGTCGTCTTCCATTTATCCTCGTGCTGAAGGGTGCTGAATCAACAGATTACTTTTACCAACTCAGTACATGACCAGCACCTTGCCTACCAAGAAAAGACTATACACCACCAAATTATACAGACATATCTAAATAACACCCCATATTATCTATGACTGCCCAACAGCAGGTAGATGGGCAGTTAACCACCAACAGGAACTGCCCAACTAGGATAGGAAATGATACAACATGCAGCCTTTACGAAAAATCATATTTATGTATGATATACTGATATACATAATGTCAAAATGATTACAAATGTATCAACAGTAAAAAATTTAGACTTGAATATCCTATTACATATGCAGGGGAATCTCCATTACACAAGGTACAAACATGTAAAGCCACATTATCACCTGGGTAAAGATGAAACAAGAAGATATACAAGGCTTTTGGTACAGGAGAAAAAAACTTGAGTGGGTTGAACATAATGTTGAACTTCAAACATTTACTGATAATGGGAAAGAACATAAACAAATCAAGACCATGTACATGTTCAAACAAGAAAACTGATACAAAAGAAGCCCGAGGAAAGCAATCTATGGGTAGACATTACTGATTACACAGAGAGACCATGCAAAAAAAAGTGATGCATAGCAAGTTTATGGCAAAGATGATCTTTCATCACTATGCCAACGTCAATGATAGCTCTCTATCACTTGAATTCAAGAAGCTCCTTTGCAGCAAACAGAGGCAACCCACTGCAATTTTTATGTTAAGGGCCCATACCAACAGGTAGAGTCTCCTCCATAAACAAAAACAACAAACTGAAGATCATTTATGTTACAGAAAACCATCATGAATGCATCCAAGAATTCTCTGAATCCAGAAGCTTCTTCTGAAACAATAAGGAAGACAAAATGATAGGAAATACAAACATATTTATAACAACTTTCATATCTATTTAAACCTTTACATGTTGTATTCAGAGAACAAAAGATTTGAATCAAAGATCAACTTATGTGCCTTCAAAACCATTTACATCATTGACCTAGCAAAATCTTTAACACCACGGATAATGCTAATCGATTTACCATCCTATACATATAATGAAATTCATGCACAATGCATGTGAATAATAAAACAACAGTCTTTATGTTAAATACTTATTTTTCAAGAGAGGTAAAATTTTTCCAATTTAAGGTGTAGTCATATAGGACCGTTATGACAAATTATTTTATATATTATATAATATAAATTTCCCTATATAAATATGAATGAGATAAAAAAAAATATCGAAGCGTAATTTCATCTTTTGTGGTGTGTTTGAGTGGTGGTGAGACTGCACATATCTCCCAAGGAGAGGTGATGGATGAACTTTCCTTAAAGTTCTAATTAATATATTTCATTCATGGTTTTTATATCCCTTTTGATCTAAGGGAGAACAAAAGGTGGCAATACTACATTCTAGAAATGGGATTATATCAAAACTAGGAATGCATTTGGAAAAGGGATGTGAAATATATGTGCAATAGAATGACATTCTATAGGACAAAGTGGGATGTGAAACATGTTGTAAATAATGTTGAAAAGAAGCATCATTGAGAGGAGCGGGTTGGTCAGGGGATGGCCAGGACACTGAACAAAAAATGGCTACTTCGAGGACTGGAGTATGCTGATGGGCAAGGAATTGATTAAACAATACCCACCAAGGAAAAGTGGAACCCTCCAGCTGAAATGCAATATTTGACAGGTAGTATATAGGAAATATGGGCAGAGCTGGAATACTGAAAATAATATGGGAAAATGCTTGGGATTGATTATGGAAGATAAAGGTAATATACAATTTGCAGAGGCAAAAAGTGGGCCCTACTTAAATGAATCAAATTCACCATGAGTCATGTCTTGGGCAATGTGGCTTTAGAGAGTGATCATCTAATACCATCAGCTGATTCAGATGGAAGAGCCAAGGACCATAAAGACTTAGCGAATATAAAGATGAAATATTTGATCTATGAGATAAAAACAGATTCGCTAATAGACACATTAAGATGAAATAGCGAACTAAAGTCACAAGCTGGAAAGCTTTAGAGGATGTTGATCTAGATGGGGTATTTGGTCAAAAGCAGGATTATGATTTGGGGGGGGGGGGGGGACTACCACATGAGAAAACAGTAGTTTGAAATAATATTTCTGACTCAAACCTGTAACTCTGTGAGGTTTGAGTTAGTTAAACATGGGGGGTGGAATTTAGCTAGTGCATCTGCCATCTCATCGGCAGACCTTTTCGCATGAACAATTGAGAACCTGCTACCATCCTACATCCCTAGTTGTCTAATGTTTGGAAAAAAGAAGGAAGGATTAGTTGTGTCTTGTGTGAGACCGTTTATTAGAAAAGATTCCCACCCAATTTATTAATAAAGCTGACAGATTATACCAAGTACAAATAGAGGAGGAGGAGCAAAATGAAGGATAAAGCAAGAAGAAAAAGTACAGAAAGGGGGACACAAGGATAGTGCTCAGTCCAGAAGAATACAATGCAAAAGCCCCTTCTCACTCAACCTGGAAGACCGCTTCCCCAAGAGTGAGCATCTTCTTAGCCTTCAAAATATGGCAACACATCCTTTATATATCAAAAAAATAAAATAAAAATGAAGACATTAATTTGCATCTAAACAATTCAAATTTCTGGTAAGCCATATTGACCAGCAATTAGCATGATCATTTATATAAAATTTTCTCTTCTGCTTTGATCCCATTTTTTCCCTTGTTTCTTGAAATTCATCAGCATATCATGGACAGAACTGAGGGCGGTGGTTTTACCCCCAGGACTGATCCACTTTCTCCCAGATAAGGGCGCTAAATGTGCACCTGACTACATATGCTTAACAGATTCATCCACAGTCACAGTCCCACACAGCTCTCACACAGGGGATCTATTTGACATCCACACTACCCTGTTCACTTTGGTTAAGGTCTTCTTGTTGAGACACACTATCCACATAAACCTAATCTCCAGATATTTCTTCAATTTCCTAACATCTCCAATGATTTAGATATCATCCTTCATCTATGAAGGGCCCTGAGGTTCCTCATTAAGAACCTTGCAAAAGGAGTTAACTGGAAAGCCAAGCTCAGCTCTTACTTTTGGTTTTGTAAGAGTTCTGAATGTTGATTAGCATCAAGCTCCCTTTAATGCTTTTCTAGATCTCTTTAGGAAAGTTATGTCAAATGAAACTATACTAGCCTTAACAGAAATTTCGTGAAGTTTCCATCCTAAAACAACAAATGACTGACAGGCATACTTCTCTTTTTTTTTAAAAAAAAATATAAACTATTATAATGCTCACACACATCAAAATGGCAGGATAGGACAAAAATAATACTTTCCACTGAGAACTATTTAATAAATTGATTTACTGTATTTCCGGAGCAAGTCAAGAAGTCACACACATGCTATGATAAAAATCTTAAAACAATTATTTTCATATGTTTTTCCTTACAGTTTTCTTTCCTTGCTTTGACCATCTACCACTTGAAAAAAAATTCAGCTCCTACTTGTCTTTTGAAGTCACCAATCAACCATATAGGGGCTTCCACCACCCTACCTTCATAGCTTATCAAAGCTGCTATACCTAACATTTTTGTCAATTTCAGACGCACAGGTCATCTCAGTTTTCCATATGACCACATTCCAAATTCCGACACAATCATGTTGTGAAAGTAGACAATAACATGCAGAACAATTCTCCAATTATGGCAACAATCAATAAAGCAGGTAAAATATAATACCAGGGTTATGACATTAAGCTTATGCTTTATGTTGGATTTTTTAGAGCATCAACACAAATGCAGGGGTAATGATTTCTTTTCATGATAAGTTGATGTATCAAATATAAACAATAATTAATGAGCATCATCCATGCGCATATTCCTATATTTGAAAGAGCCAAAGGAAGGTTTTTTTAAGATGAATAAGAGAGAGCTTTATTAGCACTGGATATAGTCTAGCAGCTGATGCAGTTAAAATCAATTGTGCATTAAATGATTAATGTGTCCTACAAAATCTATAAAATCAATCATATTTCGGAAAATATTTGAAGCTGCTGAACCACCACATTCTTTGGTTATTTTCCAAATCAACCGCATACTTAATTAAAAAGGAAAGCTAAAACCCTTGTGTAAAAAACATCCAGCAGTGCCAACAGAAAATTAGTCATGAAAGAAGCAGACAAAAACAATAGCACAAACATAGAAAGCAAGTATAATTCTTTTCAAAGTCACATAAATGCATCATTAAACACGTGAAAACCACCAATGTACAAGCATAATTCAGTACAGAAGATATTCTAATCCAAGCAACAACAAGGATATGACAAAATGACTCCATATTCATTGGAGGCGCATCCACACAAACCAAAGATCTTTTCCACAAAAACAGGCCTCTTTTTTTCAAAGAAATAACCACTTATATTTTCATTATCTAAAGCTTATGCAAATTAAGAAATTTTAACACCATGCACGCATTATTGAAACAGCACAAGAACAACCCACACACACAAATCTAGTTTCTTCAAATTTAGCCAATAGTAGACTACTACAAGTTAAACAAGAAGCAAAATAAACATACAAGGATGATCAATCAACTAGAACATCCCAAACACATTAAAAAGAAAAGGCACATCCAACAACCACAAATATATGTATATGCTAAACTAAGCAAAAGGATCATCAGACCTGAAATGCAAATAAGAGAACCAGCAAATTTAATGATGTGTTGTATTGCATGCTCAGAAGAACATCAACAAATAAGTTCTTTTAAGCGTATCCAGGTCATTTATGCCAGAAAGTAACAGCCTCACATGGAGATTAGACCCAAGGGATCGCTTCATCTGACCTAATTATACCCAAGCAGTAGGGTACATGCCAACTGCAAATACCTAGACATTACTAAATAAAATTACTGAATTCTTTTCAAACACACACATATCGAATGTTATAGTGAATGGATGTCCTGAAGCAAGTGATACGTGAGGAAAGGGAGCTCTTTCACTCGCAACAAATGAAGAGAACTTACTTTCTTTTCATCCCATCGCCTGTAGTCATTGGGAAGAGGAAGACGCAGTATAGATGCAACAGCAAGGATGTGGAAAACCACCGCACATATCAGTTCCGCCAGACCCAATGTTCAGATGGAATCAGTACGAAACCTGCAGAAGAAAATCTCAGTCTGACCGCCGTCTCTTACCGTAGTCCGCATCCCGAGATCGAGACCTGTGGTCCTCCTCCTGAGCCACTCGCGACTTGCTCCGAGACCTCGAGGAGGACTGGCCCCTGTCATAGTCATCCTCGTGATCCCACCCACGTTCCCGCTGCCTATGGTGGTCCCTATATCCGTCTTTCTCCTCCCGGTGCCGATCCCTGTCAGACCTATCCCAGTCGGGCTCCCTCTCATCACGGTGCCTCCTTTCAGAGTTCCCCGACCAGTCACGCTCAGGCGCTCTCTCCTTCTCACGAGACGAATTCGGTCGCCCACCTCCACCACCACCACCACCACCACCTCTCTCATGGCTCGCCTCCGCGTAACCATATTCAGAAGCTCCATCATCACCACCATAGCTTGATTCCCTGGTCCTCCTCCCATGTTCCTCTCCACTCCAACCACCACCACCCATGCTCGTATCAGTCCACATCCCCGCAGCAGGATGACCATCCATCCCACCACTGCCCATCATTCCCATCCCGTTTGCAGGCATTCCACGGCCAAAGAATGCTGGGTTAACATGTGGAGCAACCCCAGGGAGAGCAACTGTGCTAACCCCTGGGAAAGAAGGCATCATCCCGGGATAGACAGGACCGGAGAAACCTGCATAACCACCTCCACGACCCATGTAAGTCGGGTCAAAGCCCCCCACGCCCATCATACCCTGAGGATGCATCATCCCTCCAGCTGGTCCCCCCATTCCAGCACCTCCAAGGCCTTGCCCATAAGCTCCTCCCCCGCCTGCAACTCCACCCACAACCCCACCAGCATTCCCAACCATTCCCTTAGGCCCCATAGGTCCTCTCCCTCTTATTTGCCCCACCCCACCACCTTGTCCTCTATTCATCATTCCTGGCCCACCCCGACCCCCCCACCCAACCTTTCCCCCAAAATTTCTGCCCCCATCCCCTCCACCCCTCCCGGCACCATCATTCATCATCCTTCTTCCCTGTGGCTGTGCTTGCATCTGGTTCTTGTTCATGTATGCAGCTCCCATCTGCCTCAACGTCTGGGGGGAGGCAAATGCCACAACACACGACCGTCCATTGAACGCATGACCATTCATCCCTTCCTTGCATGCAGCTGCTGCTACCCCATCATAGAACTCCACTTGACAATAACCCTTGGACTTCCCACTGGCACGCTCATCGTAGAACTTGATCTCTTTAACACGCCCAAACCGGGAGCACGCCGCCTCGAGCTCCGCATCAGTGGTCCACCAGTGGAGCTCACCCACAAAAAGCATGGTCGGGCCATTCTCGATCACTGCCTGTGGTGGAGGAGGCCTCACATTTTCATTTACCATCATCGGTGGACGGTTCAAGATTGGACCGGGCTGGTTCATAGGCACCGATGAAGGACCGCTTGCAAAGTTTCCCTGCATTTGAGCTGGAGGAAGCGGAGGCGTGGGTCCACCTTGGTAACCTGGATTCCCCAACTGGGGTGCCAAGGGTGCCCTCGGTGGGGCCATGCCAGGGCCATGCATGTACCCACCACCGGTCCTGTGCTGGTCCACCTCGATCTTCGTGTTCATGTCTTGTAAACCATGCTTGGGGGGCCCTGGGCCTGGCCCACCGTTGCCAACACCAGCGCCCAATGGAACAGGGGGATCGGCCACGGAGCCGCGCTGCTGCTGCTGCTGCTGTTGTTGTTGGAGGGTTTGAATGAAGCCCTCCCCAACATTCACATCTTGATAAAGATCATCATATTCATCGTCTTCCCCCATCATGTCGTCCTCTGCGAGGGTAGAGATTGTCCCACTGCCTTGGTAATGGAGTTTCTGGCTGCCTCCATATTCTTCATCCCCATAGTCTAGTTGTTCTTCCCCCAGTGGGTCCATGTCAAAAACTCGCAGAGATCAACAAAACCTACCTGGATCAAGTAATAACCAGATCAGTGAAACATAAATATCATAAGACCTGATCTTTTATAAGAAAAATCAAACATCAAAAATCATACCCCACAGATCATGATGCAATCAACCAATCCGACACATATATTAATAGGTCTAAAGAGTAAAGATCAACTATCAAAAACAAATAAATATTAGACATTTGCACAACCCATCAAAGGACATACAACTTGAAGAAGAAAATTTTGACACCTAACAAAAAAGCACAAATTGTTTGAACTTCAAACAAACCCATCAAATATCATGCATCTCATGGAGGAAACACCAATATTTCACAATCAATTAGTCACCAATACAAGAGAAACAAAAGATATTAAAAATAACAATAAACACTCAAAAACCCACCAAGGAAAAAGTAGAAACTATTGTAGCACTTGCCATGGCTGATATGAAATCTCAAATGCCCATTTAAAAGCATTTATAACAAAACCAACAAAAGAAGAGAAGACCAACATGAGATCTCCCACAAAAGACCTGATTAAGCTTGAAATAGTTCCTCAAAATGAGATCTAAAGACAACCCATTTTAGAAGATGTAAAACCCTATAGAGAGGATTGAAAAACAAAACTTACCCAGAAGAGCGAAAGGAGGAGATTTGGATGAAGAAATCGAACCGATGAAGATGTTTATGTGGGTCTTCCTCTCTCTCTCTCTCTCTCTCTCTCTCAGATTTAGTTCAATAAGTCTCCCAAATCCACCATTGACATCAAAATCTAAATGGGGTTGCCAAAACTCGGCTTTAGATCAAATTGTCATTGTAATTATCCAATAACAATCAACGAAATGGTTGTTTTCCATGGCTCACCAAACTTTTATCATTTTATCCGGTCAATTATCCCAAAATATTTTTGTACTAGAAAATTATTTATATTTGATATAATTTTATAAAATTATATATTTTTATTCTGTTTAAATTTAATTATTAATTTTTTAAATAACAATTTTATTTTCAGTATACACGATTTCTATAATTAAATCATCCATAATGTCACAAGTAATTAATGTAGCATGTCAATTATGTGGAAAAAAAAAATCGAATCCAGAAAAATCTAGAGGTTAATACTAATGTCGGAAAATTTTATCCGTTGAGAAACTTCTTAGGTATATTATTTTTAAGAGTGTACTGCTCCACATAGTCTCGCATCCCTAATAATATAGTTAGATTTTTACTCTTTTCTATAAGTGGATCCACACAATTTATTAGACTGTATATTTCAATTTAATGAGTGTGAGAACTCTACGCGGTCTGTGTGTAAGATTGTTAGATTTTATTACGAAAAGAGAACATAGAGATAAAAGATGATCCATAAGTATTTGTCTATAATGAGATATATAAATTGTTTTAAAAAAATTATATATTTTATAAATAAGCTATATTTCATTTCTTTTTATGAAAATACACAACTCACTGGATGTACTATTTTTGTAAACAAATGTGCATATTGCATTTGGAATTAGCGAAAGACAAGTCTAAATATTTTGGTGCCTCTATTTTATTTGCACCCCATAAAATCTATATCTATATGCACATCCCTCTTATAAGAATCGTGGAACATGTGATCCATTATGATATGCTTGATCACATGCTTGATTTGCAAGCCCACCCATCTCATACACTAAATTATTATTCTTTGTCATCCATAAAAAAAAAAAAAGATGATGGGGAATAATATTTCATAATGTTGTTACCTCTTGATTTATTCGAGCATGACATTTTTTTATCAAATAACGAGGTACAAAACTTATCTAATTTGTGTGAATATTGGTTTGCATAGGATTTATATTTTTTAAAAAAGTTTAGGGTTTACCTAGGGTTTCGAAGTATTGGATGACTATGTGCATGAATAATAGATCCCATATTGTATTTATATGTAGAATTAATTTTTTATTAGAATATGTTGTAATTTTTTATTTTTATTTAAATTTGATACGTCTTGTTTTAAAAAATATGATAAATCATTTACGAGTTCTTTAGGCCATCAACTTATTATTTTTAGATTTCATATGTTTTTAGAGTTATTTTTAGGTCTTTAATAAGTGAGTGTATTTTTTCTGGATCTTTCCATTCACTTGTAGTTTTTTTTTCCATTTTATTCCATTTCTACCCTTAATGCTCTTCATATTTCCCATTTGTTTACCTTCCTCTCTCCCACCCATTCACACCAATTGGAGTCTCTCCCACTCATGTCACAATAACAGCCTCTACACGAAAATGGTGTCCCATCTCCTTCTCTGATCCCATCATGACAACTGTCACTGGACGAAGTTAACAATGTACCAAAGAGATTAACAATGTAGCCAAAGAACATAACAGTATACATGATACCATGAATTACTAGCCCATGCCTTTTCTCTCATAAAATAATAATGTCCTACTCCCCCACAACCCAATTAGAATATCCTATAAGCTAACTCATGTCTTCTCTCATATAAAATGACTAAACAAATACACATTTTTAAAATGTTTGAATAAAATTGATGATACTTCCAGTAAGAAAATAGATCATGGAAGTAAAAGGGCATAAGATTTGAGTGTTATCAAAGGGAGAAGATAAAAAAATGACCTGTAACTATCACTTTGTAATACAAGTGTCAAAAACACAGTCTGCATTTTTTCAGAAAAATAAAAGAAAAGAACACCTGATTTTGTGAAAAACATAATGGAGATGGAAAAATAGCATGATCATATTTAATGGTGTGACTAATAAAAAGCAATTTAAAGACCAAGAAAAAATGTTTAATCAAATTTTTGAGGACTTACAAGAAAACTCCAACAGTATCAATGATCTAAAAATAACGAGTGAGTGACCTGAGTAAGTAAAAATAATAATAAAAAAAAATGCTAGTTTTTTTTAGTGACAGAAAAGAAGAGTGTGCAAAGAAGGGGCGTGCATATGGATTTGCCACTCAAAACTAATGTTGGAAAATGGGTTGGGCCATCTAAAATCCGATCCGAAACCAGAAAAACAGAGCATGAGAAGAAAGTCCCCCCCAAAAAAAAAAAAAAAAAAAAACACTTCTGCGAAGGGGGAGGAGGAGAAAAAAAAAATGTCACCAGAGGATGCTCTGCCAAACAGTGGGAGCACCATCAACAGAGGGAGCACGACAGTCGAGGAATGCGAGAGAATGATCCACAAGAGCATGAAAAGTGAGTCGCCCCCCTCTATAAGGATCTTGGGTTTCACTGTTTTTTTCATTTTTTTTTTTTTTGTTGGTTCTTCAAAAAATTCAATTTTTGTTTTGTTTTGCTTTTGGTGGTAGGACCAATGGTGAAGTTTCTGATGGAGAGCATTGAAAAGGCGGGGTGCGGCATCGGCCGGAGCTTCTTCAAGGCTGTGGAATGCGATAGGGTGTTCAGCGGGGGTTACTGCCCTGGTGAAGGGGTATCACTTGCTCTCTCTGCCTTTCTTTGGTTTTGTTTTTCTTCTATTAGAAAATGTTAGGGAATGCTTATGATGCTTTGAATATTATTATTAGTGTATATACTTCTGGAATTGCATGGACCCACTTAAAGAAGAAGTGAAAACTTACATTCTTCAATACATAGATTGTAAACAGGACTATGTGTAACAACGCCGTTTTTTGTTTATAGGTAAACAATGAGATTTGAATCCAAGACCCCGTGGTTGCAAATTTTATTGTAACCATTGTGCTATGGGTTCAAACTCTTTTTCTCTGTTGTACTTTTTTTTTAATAAAAAATTATTTATTTTTAATAGATAAGTGAATTCAAGACCTCATGATTCAGCCATGGAGATGGAGTTGTGGGTCCAACCTGACCTTTTTTTTTTTTGAGAGTTTTATATGGGTTTGTTATGGTGTGATAGGTTTTGTTATAATTCATGTTTTGTTGATTTTTTGTGGGTATTGGGTATGTTAGAAAGTTCTCTTAGAGGAGAGGTTTTTGCTTTAATTACTTGTTGGATGCTTTTGGGTTCCTTAATGAACCCAAATGATAGGTTTTGTTATAATTACTTGTTGGATTTTTTGTGGGTAATGGGTATGTTAGGAAGTGGTGGTACTTGGTCTTAATTACTTGTTGGATGCTTTTGGGTTCCTTAATGAAGATTGTTGTATTGAAGGGGGAAAAAATGGAAATCAAGATTGCTTTAGTAAGCATAGTTAAGGGTTTCTCTGAACTTTTATGAATGTTCGAAAAAAATTTCTGATTGGACCCACCGTATCCATTGATCATTCAAACTTCTGTTTGTCGAATGGTGCATTTTGTACATTCAGAATTGGGGTACTCGTTTCGTTTGAATGATTTATTATAATTTTAAAATATTTTTTTTTGACGGAAATCATAATTTTAAAATATAAACTTTATTGTCATTGTTGCATCTTCCCTTCACACTCATTTTATACTAATAATGATCAAAATACGTCCAGTGAACAACAGTTCAATTATCTCTGTACTATTACGAACACCACAACTATTCCATATAATTCATGAATGCACACTTACAGTACAAAATGGAACCCTCACCAAATATTTTCCATACACAAATTTTGTGACTGGTAGTTAGCTTGGGTTATTTTTTAATTGGATTTGACATGGTTTTTTATTTGATTCATGGAAATAGGGGATGTGGGTTGAAACTTTATATGAGGATTTTTGACAATGGATTTTTATTTGAACTAGAGTGATGGGCTTCTTTGAGGTTATTTTCTTTTGGGTAATATAATTTTGGGGGGAGGGGAGAACTACGGTGGTTGGAATAAGGAATGTGCTGGTTTTGATTAGTGGAAGAATGTTATTTGAAAGAGGGTCTACGAAATTTGTTAATTTTAACTATCATATAAAAATATAAAATCAATGTTTGCATGTGAATGATGTATAGTTGGTTAATGAGAAAGATTAGCAGTGTTTGGTGGGAGCTAATTGGAGGATGGGAGCTAATTTGTTGGGAGCTATGGATGGTGATTTCCTCCCTCCTTAAATCATGGGTGTATGTTATTCTTGGTGAGGAAACACCTTTTATCATTGTAGGTAATGCATGGTTTGGTAGTGTGAATTGGTGAGCATCCTTTTAGTAGGGTGATTTTGCTTTGAGGGTGTTTTATTTCAATTTATTTTATTTTTTCTTTATTAACCTTTGCATGGACCTCTCTCTCTCTCTCTTTCTCTCTCTCTCCCCTAATTCGCGGGCTTCCTATCAATAATATTGCACATAAAATTTATCAAAAAAAAAGGAGGATGGGAAGAGCGTGGAATGTGTTTTAGGAGGCAAATTGAGGACATGGAGGAGTCTTTTAGTTAGTATAGATGGTGTTGAATTAACCAGGGGAGATTGCTCTTTTACCTTGGCTCATTATATAAATGGATTCACATTTTCATAAAATATATGTAGTATTATTAAATCTGATTGGATGAAAGTGGAGGTGAGACTTTTGGTCGTGTCTGTGAGGAGTACAGAGGTTAAAAGGGCAAAATGTATGTAGATAGAATGGAATTGTGTTTGAATTTAAGTGTCAGGGTGCCAGAAAATATGTAGTGAACTTGGGGACATCAAGAGGTGAATAAACGGGAACAAGTGTGTAAGAGGAAACTCAGTTGTAACTTCTATTAACTTCTATGGAAAAACTGTGAACAATGTTTTAGGAGGTGAACAATCATTAACATTGACTAGAAAGCATGAACCTATGAGGGTTGATTGATATCAGGAACACACACACACACACACACAGGTTCCCATCTTTGGAGATTGCACCCTATTCTCAGCCTTGGCCCCATTTTCAGCCCCAAATGCAGTCCACACCCTTTTGATATTTTTTTAAAATATTATACCTCGTCTAATGAGGTATATACTTTGTAAAAAATGAAACATATTGCATGAACTCATTTATAGAGTATGTTAAAAAAAATTTACAACGAGGTTAATACCTCGCTAGAGTGAGTGCAAGTGGCTAGCGAGGTATATGAGACTGTAAAATGGGCTGAGTGTAACAACAATCTTTTACCAATTAATCATCCTAAATAATAACATCGTGAGAAAATGTTCTTCTTTCCTTTTGTAAATTAGTAAATATTATTTTCTCTTGTTTGCCGTTGTCACTCAAATGCAAAATTTTGTACCTAAATTTTGAATATTATTTTTAACAGAATGAGAATGAGAAACATGTAAAATACATCATCATGGTATTATCTGGAAAGTACAAAGAAAGAAAATACCAACTTATCACATATGCATTGGAATATTTTTTAAAAAGAAAATGGTAGGCTTACATAAATTTTAATATATAGAATATAGAAAAAGGGGAGAACCCAATACAGAACAGAAAACACTGGAAGCGAAATAAAGGAAAAACATGCAAACGATCCTGGTGGAAGAGGACTCTACCCAAGATCAAATACACAAGAAACCTCCCCCTAGGTCTGAATCTGTAAAGACCCCCCTGAAAAAGATACAGAACTCGCCCTGCGCACGATATCCCCCAATCCCG
This sequence comes from Acorus gramineus, assembly GCA_030737835.1. Classification (NCBI taxonomy): domain Eukaryota; kingdom Viridiplantae; phylum Streptophyta; class Magnoliopsida; order Acorales; family Acoraceae; genus Acorus; species Acorus gramineus. Next base: position 23,734,101 of record CM060851.1, on the reverse strand, counting down.
AATGAAACTCACCACGCTTTCCCATATGTTTTCCTCATACGGGGTGCTGCCCTTGAAAAAAGTTTGATTTCAAGTGAGCCAAACAGACCATACCATGGCCGAGACAAGAGACTGGGCGACCTTAGCCCTAACACTTCTATCCCCATTGGACCTCAAAATTCTCCCAGCCTCCCACATCCCCTCAAGAGAGGAGAAGGAGCAACCATACCAGACGTCACACCCAATCTTCTCCATACATTCCTGAGCATTGGGCACCGAACGAACAGGTGATCAACTGACTCAGCTTCTTTACGGCATAATGCTGCATTGGGATTTTATTAAATAACAGTCCTAGATGATGGTACTATATACTAGGGGTAGGTTTTGTTTAAGGTTCTTCGTGGCTTGTTTTTCATCATTTTTTTTTTGCCAGTGTATTTTGAGGACACGTGTTCATGCTTCAGATGTGGTAATAAATATTATCTGGTTGTTTCTTATTTTCTAAAGAATGATGACATTGATTTAGTGAAGAATAAATACTATGTCCTGAAAGGAAAAGGGAAGAGATTCCCCAGGTCTTACTCAGCTATTCAATCACTAATCTGATTTAGATGGTGGGAAATAGTCAGTTGAAAATTATCATCATGGTGACAGCCTCTCTTTGTAGTTGATGCAAATATTAATTAGCTTTGAATCAGAGAGTTTTTTTTTTTTTAATTCATCTCTTTCTATGATTACTAGTTGTGTGGACCTTGTGATTGAAATCTGTTAAGGACTTATAAGATGAACATCCTTTGTAATATGATTTTCTTAGGTGACTATTTTTGCTTTTGTTGGCCTTTATGTTCATTATGCTTATCACATGCAGATTTATGATGAGATTATCATGTTCTAAAGACCATGTTCGAGTGTCCTAAATTGTGTCTTCATCTTGGTTTTGTGTATCTAGATCAGTCATTGTTCTGAAAGTATTCATTACAGTAAGAGAAAGTATCTAAAACAACAAGCGAAAAAATCAGTTTCTAGTGCTTTTTAAGCACAACAGAGGAAATGACCAATAGCCCAACACTGCCCAAAACTGCCTAAGTTACATTTCCATGGGCATGTTACAATCCATGCGTGAGAATAAAACATCAGTTGATTAAAAATCTTCTGAATATTCTAACTGACAATTGATTTTTTTTTTTGTGGCTTCAGATATTGGTATGTAGTAATCATATGAGGCTTCAAGATGATGTAAACCAGGTAATCATCCATGAGCTGATACATGCTTACGATGATTGTCGAGCTGCAAACTTGGATTGGTCGGACTGTGCCCATCATGCTTGTAGTGAGGTGATATAAATGCTTCCACAGTTTAGTATATGCTTATTGTTTCATCTGCTCAATTTAGACCACTTTTATCATGCGTTAATTGTTTCTGGCAGATGCAGATCATGCACATTTTGAGAAATTTTCATCAAAGCTTATACAACTTGTTTACCTTTTCAAATAGCTGAAAGTTTCTGGTTGCAATTACTTTCTCTGTTGATCTCTATGCAGTACAGATCCGTGCTGGCCATCTAAGTGGTGATTGTCACTATAAACGTGAACTATTACGTAAATTCATAAAACTGCGTGGTCATGAACAGGTGAGGTTCTGTTATATGATCCGTGATCTACAAATATGTTTTTTTTTTATAAAGATAACCAGAAGTTATCATTTAAAATGTTTTGGATGATGCTGATATTCATGTTCCTTTGTGTGTGTTGGGAAGGGGGGAAGATATGGTGGGAACTGGCAAATGCTGTTGGTCATCTCCATCTTTCTTCTCCTTCAACCTATCTAATGCCACAATGGGAGGCTTAAAAGGGAATCCTTACGATTTTCAAAAATAATTTATTTTACTTTTGCTTTTATGTATTAATATTATCATCAACTTTTGTTTGTTTAAATATATTGACTTTATCCATGAGTAAATTCATGAACTTGATCGTAATCATTGGAAGACGGGCTAATTCTATCTTCTCAAAGTTACAAATATAGAGTAATAGACAATGGTGATACCTGTAAGGAAGGTGAGCAGATTAGGACCTATTGTATTCCACAGGAACACCTAAAAGGACATGAGTGGAAATGATGAGGGAAGACAATTATTTCAAATTTGATGACTTTGGGCATGCTTGGGGCCATGAAAGAAATAACCGACTATACCTTAGTCTTTTTTTATCAGATAAGATGAGTTTGTTGCATAATTAATTTATAAATCCATTATCCAAACCATGAATACTTTTATAGAAAAATTATATGTTTTGATGTATAACCCTGAACCCAAGTTTTGAGAAACAGTGTTCCATCTTGATGTTGCAGCGAGTCAGCCAAACAGGAAGGGAGCTTAATTTGGTAGTGTCAGTATTTACTTTTCCCTCATTTTTCTTTAGTTTCCTGCATATGCACAAAACACTCTTAATATTGAATATGACAACCATATTCTATTCAAATAAATAGACAAATATACAACACACATGTCCTATAAATCTAGTATAGTGGTTTTTTATTTCAATGTTTTAGTTGATTTACACCTGTTTGTTTGTTCATTTTAAAATTTTACATCCTCTAACAAAAGCAATCTATCAAATTGTTGGTATTTGAAGGAGTGTGTGAGAAGACGGGTTATGAAGTCAGTCCTGTCTAATCCATATTGTTCAGAATCAGCTGCAAAGGATGCAATGGCTTCTGTTTGGGACGTATGTTACAACGATACGAGTCCCTTCGATAGAGCACCCTAATCCATTCGAACTATTGTTCGTGTCTGCAGATTCAGTGGACAAGCGAAAAGGGGGGAAAAAAAATCTCTGCGTCCCCTCAGTTTTTGCAGTCGTGTCTTGAAACACAATGTAATTCTTTTGTTGGTTAACTCATCAAGAGTTCATAATTTTGCAGCCGAGAAACTCAGAGATATATTTGTGAGATCATGTGGTAATATTATTTGCGACTATGGTAAACAAAATGGGAGGCATAGGATCCTTGTCTCAACCCGCGGTTAATATGGAAGAAACTGCAAGGGTTCTGTTGATCATCACAGATGTCTGAGCTAACCCAATGCATTGTTTAACCATTTGAATCCACACAGGGCTGAACCTATGCAGGGACATCACATGAAGCAAAAGGCTCCAATCCACGTTATCGGAAGCCTTCTCCAATTTTTTGATATCTTTGAGGCACCTTACGTCAGAGTTTATTATTCTCTTCTACTTTGGAGCTTCGAGTCTTTTCTGATGCTGAATGGGTTGGCAATTCCATAGATCATAAGTCCACTACAGGTTTTGTGTTTTTCTAGGAGATTCCCTTATTTCCTGTAAAAGTAAGAAGTAGACAGGTGTTGCTCATTCCACAGCTGAGGTTGAATATAGAGCTATGGATAATTGGATGCTACTATGGCAAAGCTTGTTTGGTTGAGATGGTTACTTGCAGATCTAGGAGTTTTCTTTCAACTCCTACTCCTATGTAATGTGATAACAAGAGTGCAATTCAGATTGCATGCAACTCAGTTTTTCATGAATGTACAAAGTGTATCAAAATTGACTGCCACTTTGTGTGATATTATCTCCAATTGGCACCGTCTTATTACCATTTCTCTTCCACTATGCAATTGGCCGATTTCTTCACGAAGTCTCACACCACTCGAGTTTTAGTTTTTTTCTTAACAAACTCTTGATGTACCTCACTGTCACATCATCATGAGTTTGAGAGGGGCTATTGGAATATTTTATAATAATCACTGTTTTATTTAACTTATTAGAGTGTGACTCACTGACTAAGGGGTGAGATAGATATTTTATAGGGATTTTTATTTTTAAGTCTCTGTAAACTATGTTATTTAGTGATCGATCTTCCTTTTTCATATTTTTTTTAAGTTTTCAACTTCAAACACTTATTTCATTATTAGTTCCTTCACCAAACGTCTATCTGTTTGGCCTGACAGATAGTTGAAATTCATAAACTATCATTTGAAATTTTTATTTTTAAGTCATTGTAAACTATGTTATTTAGTGATTAATCTATCATTTCTTCATATTGTATTTTAAGGCCCCAACTTCTAATGACATTTTCATTATTAGTCCTTACGCAAAATTATATGGACACATGTTTGGCGTAGAGACTAATAACGAAATAAACATTGAAGTTGGGGACTTAAAAAAATATGAAGAAGGGAGAGATTGTTTACTAAATAATATAGTTTATAGGGACTTAAAAATGAAAATTCAAAAATAAAAACACTAATGTTTGGTTAGAGAATAAGCCCGGTATAAATTGGAATTAGTCGGAATAACTTCATTATAGTTGTTTGGATAACTGGAATAAATGAGAATCTGTATGCCAGAATTAACTGATATAAAGTGGTATATGGATTCCACCGACCCATTAGAATTAAGTTATTCTAGGTTATTTAAACTAAAAGAATATGTGGGCCCACTATCAAATCAATTGTCATCACCTCTTATAAATCAACTGTTAAATCAATTGTCATCATTTGTTTATCTTTTATAAATCTTTATCCACATTTTATTTATATTTTATCCAAACAACAAAAACTTTATTATTACGTTTCTCAATGAAAATAATTCAAAACACAACCAAACACAAAATCATTTTATCCTTGTTTATACTAGAATAGTCATAAATATCAGAATAATTTAATTCATGAACCAAACATGGAAATGTTCTTACAAGACCAACAAACAACTACTTGTTAAACCAAACCAAACCACATAATCAATGTAGCTCAAACCAACACAAACTCAAAAAACACCAAAACTAACCCTAACAGACACAAACAACCACTCTTTAAAATTCGACTGGAATTGAACAAATTAAAGTCAACCAATCAATCCAATATTAAGTCACCCCCCCCCCCCCCTTCCTCTCTCTCTCTCACACACACACGTGTCATTCTGAATGAATCACTTCCTCCCCCCAACGAAACATTCCTCGTAACACGTGTCGATAGCCCCAAAAAACCTGTCTAGCCACAGATGTCTACCTGAACATGAACCAACACCAACTATAAATACAGCCAAAGATGTCAACAACTGATCACCATTGGCAAGCTATATATTCATCAAAGTTAAGTAAATTAAGAAGAAGAAGAAGAAGAAGAATGTCTGCCAACTCACAGGACATCAGGTACAAGGCCGGCGAGATGAAGGGCCAAGCAGATGTAAGTACTGATCATTCACAAAGGTTGCATGTGTTGTTTTTCAATGTTTTAATTTTTTGTGGTCCATCTCCTTTGATCTATAAATTGGGTTTGTGTTTATGTCAGGTTAAGAAGGATCAGATAGCTGATAAGGCCTCCAATGCTGCCCAGTCTTGCAAGGACTCCATGCAGAATGTATAAACACAAACCCGCATTCCTGTCTGTTTATATTAGGGAAAAATCCATATAACCACCCCTTTAAAATAGCCGAAATCCATATAACCCTCTGAAAACACGTATGTAAATCAAAATAGCTCTCTGAATTAAATTTTGGTTGATAGACTAGAAATATTATATGAATATTGTCTGGTTAACCGTGGTTGAAAACTTAATATATCAACCTCATATAATGTGTTAAAAATACAGAAAAATTTCTATATATAACGATTTTACTCATCTGGATAAAGTTTTATAATCTATCCGGAAGATTAAATTGTTATTTACAGAGAGTTTTTTGCATTTTTAACAAATTGAAAATGATTTTTTGTGTACTGTGTTTTCAATCAGAGTTAAGTAAATAGAATATTTGCAGAATTTTAATTCAGGGGGCTATTTGAATTTACGTATGATTTTTCAAGGGGTTATATGGACTTTTAAGAAAAGTTAGAGGTTTATATGGATTTCAAGGGGTTTATTTGGATTTTTTCCTTCCTTTATTTTATTGAGTATTGATGGATTTCATAATTTGAATTGTAAATTTTTTGTTAGGCTGGAGAGCAAGTGAAGAACAAGGCCCAGGGAGCTGCTGATACTGTGAAGGACACCATGGGAATGAACAAGAAGTGATGATTCGTTGGTCTTTTTATCATGGGTTGATTCTGTTTTTCCATTTCTCTTTTTTTTTTCTTTTCCTTTTTTTTTTTTGGAAGTGTCTCCTGTCGTTGGTCTCTTCTGTGTGAGCTGATCTGTGTGTGTATCTTGGTTTAAATAAATAGATGTCACCCATTTGTCACTGTTTGGATGTGCATTATTATCTCTGACATAGTGTTGTCAATCTCGGCTGGATATCAGATGCTCTTGTTTCAATTGCAGTTTCAAACTGTTCATGTAAAGTGAAAAGAATTTTTTTACAAAATATCTCATTTCAGTCCCAAACTAGTCTGCTAAATTTTTATTTTATAAAAATCATATAACTCTTTTATTTTTATTTTTATTTTATAAAATATCTCATTTCAGTCCCAAAATTACGAGGTAAATTTAATGAGCTGAATGATATCATTAATAAGAAATTGTGAAAAAATTTCAACTGCAGAGATGTCAAAGCTCTGTAAGTGGCGATTTTGCCCCACTGAATAGATTGTATAACTATATCGGGATAGGTAAAATCATCATTTATAGATGATTTTTAAAATTTTTAACACATTGTAAGGAGTTTTAGATATACAGCATTTTCAACCAGCATTAACCAAACTGAATATACACAGAATATTCTTTATCTGTTAACAAGAATTTAAGGTTTTGTTTTGTTTGAAAAAATAAAAGGAAGGGTTGAAAGAACGTGTTCGGATCCACATTCGAGAATTTTCTGTTTTTTAAACGCAGAATCTGCCTCAAAAAAAATCAATGGCTCATTGCATTCCACATAACTTACATTGGATTAATCAAAACTCCAATAAAGATAACTTATACTGGATTATTCAAAACTAATATTTATCTATGCATAATGTGTGGATAAATATAAAAATATATTTTAAAAAAACACTATTCTAAACCAACATCCTCAATTTTTTTCAACCCATTTATGTGCGATTTAATATAAGGATTTTTTTATTTTCAAGTCCCTAGTCAATCTTCCCCTTTTTCATATTACTTTTTAAGTCCCTCACTTCAAACACCTATTTCATTATTAACATTTGCACCAAACATCCATATAAATATTCAAACAATATTTCATACATCATGATTTGTGAAATGAGATTTTTATTTTTTAGTCTTTCTAAACTATGCTATTCAGTGATCTCTCCATTTTTCATATTTCATTTTAAATCTCGAATTTCAAATTCCTTTTTAATATGCTTTATCTAACAATGCATATCCTTCATTGGATTTCAAACGATGCATGTAAGACAATATTTTAGACTATAAAAAAGACTGAGCATAACAATGCTCATTAGGCCATCATGGACCCAAAACAGTTGGTGAGCCAAATCCCACTAGAACCCACTCGTTCAAAGGGCATGAGAATTATTTAACTTTCATATTTTACATTCAATCACTGGGAACCTCAATACCAACTCATTCAGGCATTCAAACAAATTCTAAGACTATTTTTCCTAAAAATTAAAATACAATCGCACATGAAAGGCCCCAAGCATATGAGAACCGTATTATGTTACATTGAATACCAGCCCAATGGAGGTACAACAGCAGCATTTCTTTCACTACACACACACACAAAAAAAAAACTTTCTTAAATTATGCTTAGTAGAAATAATGACTACTAAAAAAAATGTTTTTCCCGTCCCCTTGTTTCACTGAGCTGAACATTAAAAGACCATTCAGATCAGTTGTTTATCCCTAATTCAATGTCATTTTTTTTTCATGGGCAGACTGCTGATTTTTACAAGTCGCAGCTTCCGGTTCTCTAAATTTTCTTTCAATAAAAAAAAGCCTATCCTGAAATAAAGAATACAGATGCTAACATATATTATACCTCTCTCTTTGATGCCGATTTCCACTTATGCAAGGCGCTGGTATCATCTATGGTGGCCAGCATGGAGAAGGGGGAGGAGCAGATGATTGCTGTAACTTTACACCTGAAGATGCATGGAGTAAAAAGCAGACTCCCCTGCTGTTGCTGATTTCAATACATTCCTTTGAATACAGGATTTGTCCGGCATATGCTTGCACCATACTCTTCGTATTCCGCTTTAGTATGGCACGCCTGTCAATGGAAATGCTTCAGATTTTTTTTTAACGTATAAAAGACTAGGAGAAAATAATTATATGAAATTAGATACTGACAGTAGAATACATTAGTTACCCTATGAGAATAAAATAAAACACCAACAGTAAGAATAGTGAGAGTCGCAACCACCCTATAATAAATTTTACACTTTCTTCCTATTGATGTTGCTTGCTTGGGGACGATCACATTATTTGAACAACACAGGAAAATAGGACTCTAAAATATTCGAATTAGTATACATACATAAATCCATGTAAAAGACCCCCCGAAATGAATTTTAAAAAGCTCCTTATTAGACTATATATGGTGACACTAAAGATTCTATGCATACAAGACAAGCCTAAGCAAGTCAAGCTTCCGAACAGGTGCTTCTCCATTATTCACTAGATAATCATAATTTCATGAAAATATCCATAAAACAAAGCTGCACACACCAAGTCCTCCATGCTCTATTACGGAGCTATTTGACGAATCAGTTTAATGTCATAAAGTTATATTGTCTAAATCAAATCTGCAGATTATTAAGCATTCCATATGTGGATCTAACACACAAAATTTTGATGTTAGCCCACTGCTCTAAGCTGTAGGTATAAAATTCTAGATGAAATTTTCAAACATAACAATTTGTGCAACATTACAAAATTTAAGATGGATGTATCTTAAAAAACAAATGAATCAATGTAACAAGATGAGGGGAAGGAATACCGCATAGAATTCAGGGGTTGATGCAAGAACAGATCCTCCAAACCAAACAGCAAATTTTTGGATAGGATGACTGACCACGTTAACTTCTACAGGTTGAGACTGCAAGAAAAAGGAAGCTGGAATCAGCATTCTCAACATTATGCAAACAGATATAACACAGATGTAGTAAGGATACATAATTAAAACAGAAACACTAGACATATTAGTCACTCATTTCCATTATAGAAGGTAGCCAAATGCAGTTAAAGAGTCTTTCACAAAGTCACCTACTTTAACAGTTCCTTCAGGTCGCACATCTGATGCAACTATACGAGCATCCACAATTTTCTTCAAATCACGCTGTAATCTTCTATGGAAGTCCTTGAACATAGTAGATCCTCCGGATAATACTATATTCTGCAAAAGTGAGTTCAAACCACAATATTATCTCAGAGAAATAGACAGACATGGGAAAAAAGTGTTGACTATTATCATATGTCCAAGATTACGAACCTTGTACAGGGCCCTCCTTGTGTCAATGGGTGATGACTGAATGCACTTGTCAATTACTGCCGGTAAAGGGGTTGCAAAATCGGTGCTGTAAATCTCAGGATTAAAGAAAATCTGCATTGAAAAAGTAAAAGCTATTGTTACATTACATGAAACAAATTCCAGAAGCAAAATCTAATAGAGCATTCGATAAGAGTAACGAAAAACAAAGAAGATCATGTTAATTAGAAACTAGGAAGACAAGGGGCATGGAAGCTTATCCAATTCCAGTATTTGCAACACTCGTGTCATGGGCAAAATCAAATCCTCATTCTCAATACTTGAATTTTCTACCTCCGCGTTTTGATGTGCAATGTTGCCTCTTTGCCGGGTGTTTTAAACTTTAATCCATCTCATTGCATGTATTCTTTATTATTTTTTTGTATTAAAGTTATTCTGCTAATTTTATCAAACACATCAAACCCTAGCAAGCATTTCTCCTGATGGCCAACTGGCATTCAAGGAACTGTACAAAATCTCAGGAATAAAGAACCACTTGTGAAAGAATAATATCAAACCACGACAATATGACATAATATTCAAACCAGAAGCTAAGATAAGATCTGTGCACCCAGATTCTAACTTCTTCCATCCTCAAAAAAAAAATGATAATGAGCAACAATGTAATTTTAAACCCCAGTCAAACATGACTTCATGGAACCATCTCCATGAAGTGTATGCCGTGATTTGAACCCAAGATATTATTTACTTAAATATAAAATTCTAAAAGATCAGTAGCTTGCAAAACAAAGATTAATGACATACACTAGTAAATAATACATAAAATCAAAATTAACATAAATGATAGATTGCAAATTGAAAATTACCTGTATTACTCAATTCTTATTTCTGTGTGAAGTTATTATTTATATTGAGTTTCATACACATGGTTATTGTAGGTCTGGTGCATCTATATAGCTTTATTACCTCCCAATTTTAACTGGAGGGTATCTTAAACACCCACTACCATACTCTAAAAAAGGCGTCACCTCAATCGAATGTTCAACACAGAATAACAGACATGATCTCTTATGACAGACTAGCATGCTTAGTCATTCTCTTACATGCAACATAAGGAAACACATTATGCAATGCACAGATCCAGCAAACAGTTAAGGAGTTGTATATAAATACAATTTTCTTATGAAGTATAGATAAGATGGAGAGAGCAACAACCTCAGGGCCAAGAAAACGTTCATAGCCAATATCACAAGAATACGATGCTCCAGTTTTTGGTTTGATACCAGTCCAGTGCTTGATGTACCTAGAAGGTTCCTTGTCATACTTATTATATTCCTGTCAACATGATGAGCAAATTTCAATGAATTTGGAATCCCAAGACATGACACTAAAGTCATGGTCGATGAAAAAAAGGATTATTGGATATGCACATGAGCATAGAGAAGTCAACTTGAGTGATTGTTACATGAAATGGAAAATACTACTGTTCTCCTGGATATTAATAATGATAATTGGAGAACCACTCTTCTATAATAGAATATTTACTAAACCCTCCCCCGTTTGGGTAACGGGTTAAGCTCGGATAAGGGTGGTATAAGGGTGGTATAAGAATGGATAGGGAAAATAATTGTTTGTTTGCAGAGTATAACTTGGAATTACTAAGCTAGTTTAAACGAATATAAGAGAGTATAACAATTCTAAGTAACCCCTAGGATAAGCTATACTCAATTTATCTATTCCTATGGGCCCACATGTCAAATCAACTTTTTACACCTTATCACATCAAATCACCTATCAACACCTCTTATACATCAAAGGGCCCACATGTCAAATCAATTTTTTTATACTTTATTTATATTTTATTCTTTATCAATCAAACAACTCAACCTTTATTCTTACGTTTTCTAATGAGAATAATAAAAAACCCAACCAAACAGAAAATCGCTTATTCCTGTAGAATTGTTATCTATACTGATATAATTATCTATCCAGAATAACTCAATTCCTCAATCCAAACGGAGGGTTCATGCTCAATTAAAAACAATTTGAAAGCATGTATACAAAGATTATCTCCTAGGAGAACAAACAGAGATCCCAAATAATAGCTTAACAAAGTTTCAGTTTTTTTCTGTTTAACCATTAAGGAAGACTTCAGAAGGTTGAGAGCACAAAGTAAATGTGCATGTACACAATTTTCCAGATAAAAGTTAGAGCGGGAAATGTATGTAAAACTGACCTGAAATGATTGACAGGAAAAAAAAGGTTCTAATTTTTTTCTTCAAACATAAATGATTTTATCTTGCTAGATTAATTGCACACCAATCATGTTGATGGTGACCAGCTAGCTTCAAATGCTCCCCCAGCCAAAAAAATTGATAAGGTATACCTTTGTAAGAACTGCATATATACCACTAAGACCAAGCTTACAATATGATGCCAGGTTGCTCTGTCATACAAGATTGTTTTTGTCTGAGTAGCGAGTTTCTTCAACACATGGACAGTGACTATGCTTTTGATAAGGATGGACAGTGATATGGGAGGGAGATATCTGTTCTAAGAATTTTTTAGTCCAATAGTCCAATAAATAAGCAAGCCTCAGATCCTCCTCAAACCTAACAATGTTCACAGGGGAGTAGAAATTCAATTGAACCGGGACAATTAACAGTAAGGCCATTATCAGAACCTTTCGATACGGCACCAAAATTCAAGTAGATTCAATAAATTTTTAGTAAGCACCATTGTAAATTGTAAATTATGGGAGGATCCCTTGTCATTATGGCAACAAGATCTTGTTAGGAAATTATCATGTGGATGTGCATGCAAGATATTTGCAGAATGGAGATTGCAAGGCTTAGGGTGCGTTTGGTTGCGCAATTGCAAAACTGATTCTGCAGGAATCTACGATTGCAAAATTAATTCAGCAGGAAGCTCACTTTCTCAGCTTTTTGAAATCGCAGCTTTTGAGCACTATTTGCCTGAAATATGTGTGCAGGAAGCTGCTACAGTAAAACTGTTTGGTTGCACGATTGTAAACGCAGCTTCCTACAATCATAATCGCAGCGCAATCGCACAACCAAATGCAGCCTTAATCTGATCAGATGCAAAATATTGTTTTTCACTTATTTAGTGTTTTTTGTCCTTCTATAGTTGAGTTATTGAATGCACATATAGTGAAACACATGGCATATTAAAAATGGGGCAGGCCATAACATGTTCATGTCAAACTCATGTGATACATGGACATTTGGGAAACTTCAAAGTGGAATATAAACATTCCTCACTACTATATTTTCCTCATTTTCTCACGCTTTTAATGCACCCCTAAACAATCTTCTACTTTTGTTTCACACTACATATGTTGGTTGCATACAAAAAAATTTACAGTAACATTTATTTTTTTAGGAGTAATCAGCATTAAATTGCAAGAGCTGTTGGAATCGCATATATAGGCTAGGCCAATTAAAAAATTATAATGAGATCCTCTGTTAACATTTATGAAAAACTGGAAAAATGTACCTTCACAATGTCTGAACAAGTGTAACAGTACATCTCTTTCACCTTTCGAGCAACTTCTAAAGAATCTTCTGGCGGCATATGCTCTCCTCTTTCCTATATAAAAGGTCAAACATAAGCAATCATGAAAAGCTGCATATACAGTTCTAAAAAAATAGAAAGGAACTACTTGAAGCGCAACTGCTTTTTTTTATAACAAAATGGTAGGCATTCCGCCTCGATATTATTAAATGGAAGAGGATGCCCAAAGCAAAACGAACACCAACAAAAACAAGAAGGAAGAAAAAATTTACAAGACTCCAACAAAACCCAGTAGAGGAGGGATCTACCAATGGTAATGGCATCTTTTATTTTTGATGAGAATGGTAGGCATCGTACCTTGAATTTTATTAAAATCAAAGAAGAGTGCCAATGGAAATAGCATTATAATTTTGTAAGTAATATAGTCATATTGAAATGCAACTACTTGTAGTATTATAATGATATAATCATATTGCATTCAAAATCACATAAATTGCATATGAAATATAAACCATAAATTTCATTACTAAAATTCTTATGAGAATTTTGTAAACATTAAAAAAATAGTGACATTTCAAATGTGATATGTATGAAATTTCCAATATTAAATCATGCCTGGAACCTACTACCACTATTTGGGAATATGGCGATACAACCTACAAGATTTTGACTAAGACTTGAAATGTCAACTATCGTTGTGTTATTTTACAAGTTGTAGTAGTTAGTCAAAGTTTTGTAAGTTGTATCGCAATATAAAAATGTAGTGGGAATAAGGCAATACAAAAAAGGTGTCTATGGCCATTTTGTCTTGTAAGTTGAAGCACTTGAAGGTTGACTATAGTGAACGGCATGAATTTCATTATGAGCATTTCTATAGTAAAAGAATTCAAGCATTCAATGCCAAGTATCGCAATATTTGGGATAAGGCAATACAGCAGACAGGACTTTTGACTGAGGAGGAGGCTGACAATTCAAACTCCCCCAGCCTACCTTCCAACAAAACCAATGCACAACTCCGAAGCACCTGAAGCACTGGTTTGGTCTAATAATTTGCCGATTCCCTATGGTCAAGCTACCATTCATTGAACCAACCTGACCGGAAGTGAAGCTCACACCCTTCTAGACATCAACCACCACCCAGTGAGGATCAAGAGGAAACTCAGGCCTAACCTTGGTCATCCTTGACTCCTCTTGAGGAAGGAATGTTCTGAAAGAGGGGGCTCAATAATCAAAATGGAGCGGGATCCGGCTATCTGACACACTCGACGGTCAAGCATCCTTTCCATCAAGGAAGACATTGGGCATACAATTGCCATTTTAATTCACAATCTTATTGTTGATCCGCCTCATTGAAGGTTGGTTTACGCCATAGCTTTCCGTGAAATCGATCTTATCATGACAAATTACTCGAATATTTCATAGAGATGCTTAACGCGAAGTTCATGGTCTTCCTATAGATGAGAATATCATCAAAATAGACCATCGCAAACCACCCAATGAATGGATTGAATACTTTGTTCATGAACCACATAAATGTACTAGGCACATTGGACAATCGGAATGGTATGACTAACCACTCATATAGTCCTTGCATTTTAAAGGTGGTCTTCTACTTATCGTCTGGTAAAACATGGATTTGAAGATAATCACTCCTAAAATCTAATTTGGAGAGGAATCATGAACCCATCAAATCCAATATTTCCCCTAGGCGTGGGATAGGAAAACAGTACTTGATATTTTATGCACCGCTCTACTATCCACGCACATGCGCCACAAGTCCTCTCTCTTGGGGACCAAGAGTGTTGGAACGGCACATGGGCTAAGACTTTCTAGAACCATCCCCTTGTTAATCTACTCATTCACTTGATGTCGCAGCTCCTAATTCTCCTTTGAGCTCATTCGATAAGCCACCTTGTTAGGGAGAGTAGCACCCAGCATGAGATCAATACAATGTTGGATATCCCGCATTAGTGGTAAACCTGAGGAAATCTCCTCTGGAATAACATCTGCAAACTCTTTGAGGATGGACAAGACCTCGGGAGGAAAGGAGGCGGTTTCTTCCTTTGTCTCCTTTTCCACAAGTGCATAAACTTCTCGTTTTTCATGCATCTCGTGATCCATCTCCGACTTTGTGAAAAAGCTTCTTCCCTCCCCCTTGACAGGTTTAGTAGTTCTTTTACTCTTGTGAGCCCCAAGATGATCTTCACACAATCCATCTCGAAAATGTGGGCGTTTCTCAACCCATCATAGATGACTCATCGATCCCATTGCCAAGGTCGTTCTAGAAGGGTATGACAAGCATCCATAGGAACAACATTCACAAGCCTTTGATTAAAACTTGGAACAAAAAAGAAATATATTCCAATACTTGAGAATAAGACAATACAACTTACATAACTTTGATTAAAACTTAAAAATGTCGACTACAACTTACAAGACAAAACCACTAAAGAAATACCAACTGCCAAAGAGAAGGTGAAGAATCAACAACCACTTTTAGTAAAGCATTAAAGGCATGTTTCAGTGAGTTGGGTGGGTCCACCCGACATGAAGGTCCATTGAACTATGTGCTCTTGCATTAATTTCAGTTAATGAGGGGAGGATTCTTGGTAGACTACGAGTTGTAGCCTGATCCTGAACTTTTTTTTAACCTTTTTTTATTTTGTTATATATCTGGAGAAGCCTCATCTCTGGAGGGTTTTTCTTTCTTTCCTTTTTGTATTTCACTTTAGGGCATCCAACTGAACTTCAATTGGGGTGTTAAACTCCCACAATTTCTCCAAAAAAGAGGTCTAGGTTTTGACCCAGATTACACATATATCATTTAAAAAAAAAAAAAACTATGCTTCATATTTGTAGAACCACAAAAGCTAGCTCAAAGTTTACTCATCTAAATAAATATCTGATTTCCAGGATGAACCAATCACACCTCACAGATGTGATTAAATTTAAATTTTAACTGGAGGCAGGTGAGCATAACCCAATAATGAAAATGAAACAAATGCTAATGGAGGAAAAAAATCGATATTTTGTCAAGCACAAATGATGACTAAGAAAATTGTTCTTGCATGTGGATGCACATAATCATAATTAAAATCCAATCTAGACGAGACAATAAAAAAAGAAATTTTAAGAAAGAGGCATGTAACAAATTCATGAAAATTAGTTATTGTGAACTGTTAAATGAATATCAAGATAGTTACCCGCAAAAGCTGCTGGACAAATAATGTAACATCCTTCCCAGAGATGGGAATGGATTTAATGTTGCTCCCAATTACATAACCATCTGCTACAGGTACAACATGTGTAGCACCATCTCCAACATCAACTACAACACCTGTCATTTCACACTGAGAGAAAGAACTGGTTGATCTATGAAGCAAATAAAATGAATAATTATATAGAACATAATAAATAAACAGTATTGAACATTAAAGCCACAGTTGTGTGAAATACTGGTTAATGTTAATAACTGCATTAATAGCAACAGAGTAAAATAGAAAATCATCCGTGTTACAAATTACAATGTATATTTACAGCTGCTCCTGTGTACTTCTGTAAGAAGATCAATTATAATGCTTAAAGAAACTGATTTCTTTCTGACAAGCGCTAAGCAATTTTTTTTCTTGAAGGAAGATGGGTGTTAATGTGGCTTCTTAGCCTTAGCAAGGTCCCAACTAAAAAGAAAGAGAGGGTGTGGGCTCCTCCTTAATATGAACATCTATGGTGATGTAATATGGATGAAAGTTTCACGAATACCCCCATCAAGTATCAAAACTATTTTAAATTAAAAAAAAAAAGTATCAAAACTATTTTTAATAACAATTGATGCAAAACAAGAGAGAAGAAATATTGAACTTTAAAAATAAGACAACTCACTATTGAATTAAAAAAAAAAACTAATAAATTGGAAGCTTACGAGTTTCACCAAAGCTCAAAACTATATACTTCAAGTACAACTTTTTGTGAATCTCGGACAGTTTTCTTATGTGCCTCACCCTAGATTCCTCCTCAGAATTGACTGTTTACTAGGTCCTCGGGATGAGGATAATTGATCTGGTCTACTTTGACTATTATCATACAAATGATGCAATCTGAAAAAAACATCCATCTAGATAGGGTATATATCAAACATATAAATTTTACAAATTGGATAGGGTATATCTCAAACATATAAATTTTACAAATTTTCCTTCAATTCAGTTGCTATTTATAGACTCCAAGAATAAGTGAAAATATTGAGATTTTCCTCCATTAGTAAGCCTAATTGACCAGGCCAACAGGAACACATTTACATATTTGTGGTCTTCACTTCCATACGGGCACAATTATCTAGTCATCACCCACTGCCTACTCAACCTGAAAGGGTCTTCTAAATCTTACCCCCATTTTTCTCGCCCAAAATCCAGCCAATCTTTGACTGAATTTGAAATGCAAGTTTGTGATGTTTTAAATTAAAAATAAAACAAAAACAACATAAATTGAAATTGAAACTATCAATAATTTCACAAAAACAACATATTTGGTGCTCACGTAACAATGTTATTTTCCTAGGAGAAACCCCGTATGCGGAGAACATATGGGAACTGGCGCTTAGATTTATCCAAGATTGGGGGAGGTTCTGTGTGGGTGCTAAATCTATTATCTTGCAGGGGAATTGTTTATCGATTCAGGAGTAGTCCTTTTAGATGGGAGTTTGTAGAACTCTCTTCTACTGACTCTCTCTAGTTGCATTTCATTTTCTTTTCTTTGTATTTCTCAATTTTGGGCTTTTGTCCCCATTCTGAATAGAAGATAAAGGCATACTGTTTAATCTTCAAAAAAAAAAAATCACTTATCTCTCTATCATTGATGGCTTCTCGTTTGCCGTAGGTGACAAGTGGATACAATATTGTATCAGCCTCCCCTATATGTGATTCTACGCATCATACATTTTCATAAGATGATAAAAAATGGAATTATCACATTGGATTCTGACAGCCTCTCTCTTACTACCCATGTCTTGATAGGATTTGTGTGAGTAATTTTCCTGTATATAAAAGAATTAACGTTGCATGCACACAAGATTTTCTTTCAGCCTGCTGAATCGCCTCCTTCGACTTAACTTTGTTAGACACTTATGGGTAGCTAAATAACTGGCATTGGCACTTCATAACATGTGACGATAAAATAATACAAAGCATTGCTCATGAATTATCTTACTGCACGAAGTATAGAAATACAATGTACAGCATACATCTCAATTAACTTACTGAGAATGTAAATATCAAAAAATTATAATGGAACACAATAGACTTAATTAGAGTAACAACATACGCCAGCTGCATATAAGAATAAAAGATTTTAAAGAACAAACTGATCCAGGATGAAATTTGAATGCTACCAACCTTGGAGGTTGTATATCCAGCAGCAAGGGCAAGGACAGGCTGCACTGCTATATAAAGTCCAGGGACATTAAACGTCTCGAACATGATTTCTCCTGTGTATTCACGATGCTCTGGAGCAGTCAGAGGGCTCTCTGTCAAAAGAAAATAATGGTCCTCTGGATCACACCGCAAGTAATTGAAGATGCATTGCTGCCAAAATCTTTCCATTGTATCCCAGTTCTCCACCTGCATGTGGAAAAAGCTTAATAATTTTTTACAGATGAAATACCCTTATATCCTTCAGTGAAAGATCTAACCTGACCATGGTGAATAGGGTAACTGAGATTATATGTGCTGCTAGAGCGAGACCGTGATAGTGCCTCGTCTCCAATAAAGAAATCGAGATCAGCCATGACACCTGCACTGTGCTGTGCTAACCAATTTCCCTTATTAGAAACCCTTGGCTGATTTAGAAAAGATTCATTGACTGCAACGACGGTTGGTACGGTGAAGCATGGTTCAACATTGCCAGCAAATCCCATCTTTGTATATCTGAAATTAAGAATAGTATGGTCAAGAAAAATACAGCAAAAATTACAAACAAAAAAATTATCATTGAAAGAGTAACTCACAGCATGAAAATGCATAACCTACGATTTCACACCGGCAAGGAAAACATTTGAACAAATAAAAAAAATGAGCTTTCCAAAAATTAAAACTAAAATAAGGGGTGTCACCACGAAAGAATTTCAGAAAGTCCATATGGTTGAAATGAGATTGAAGCCAACTTGCCTATTTACCAATAATGTCAGCCTCATAATCTATTTCTCTTCCACACCACATCTCATGTTCCTATGTATTGGGCACTTCAAGATTCAACAGATCAAAATAAAAAACGACAGCTCCAATAATGTGCCTAAATCAGTAAATTCCTCTTCGAGGTCACCCCCAAAACCAAGCCACTAAGTCAAAATCCTCCCACGTAGTCCTCCATTTTATGCGCACAAAAAGCAGGAAAAAAATGCATCAAAGCTCTGTAGCTGGATTCTCATGTACATAAAAGATCTGTGCCGCTGCACGCAGTCCATTAGATCACCCAGAATGTCACCTAAGCGGTGTATATACATTCACCTTGGTGCATGTACACCGATAAGGAGAGTGTACACACTTATAGGAGTGTACAAACTGCTCGTGCAATTTACGGGTGAAATTTGTAGACAAATTTGGGCAACCTATAGCAGGTCTCCTTTTAAAAAAATGAAAACTTTCATCCTTATTACAGCAGAACCAAAATTCGCCTCCCCTCTGCCCACTCAATTTCACAATAAAAAACACAATGCCATATCAATCTGCCATTCAAATCAGTTAAAATTGTGCTCCTGCAGGTAACTCACAGACATAGAGACCCCCCACAAAAGATGGGAAAAAAAAGACCAAAAATAGGTTTCCCGACCCCAACTCATTAGATCAATCGCAGACAATAATAGCAATCAAAACCCATCAAAACAAAATCTTTAAAGCAAGAATTGAACGCCATTTCCAGAATAAACACACAGAGAACAGAAATTGAAACATAAAACAAAGATCAAAAGACGAATTTTTAGGGGGGGGGGGGTACCCGGTTCCATTGTCTATGACCACGGCGGGGCGAGAGGCGGCGGGGTCCATTGGAGGGAGGTTTAGATGCGTCGGCTTGAGAATCAGATGGGGAGGATCTACTGACGAGATCCGAGGATGGCCGAGGGCGGCGAACGATCATGGTTCGAGGACTCCCCCCTCGATCTCGATATCCGCGACGAAAACGTCGACGTGGTCCTCGTGATCCGTGGACGACAAGCGAAAGCGACGACTCAACGAACCTTCTCTCCTCCGAATCTTCGAAAGGGTCCTCCCACCGCAACCACTCATGGCGACTTCATAGAATCGATCGATCGTTAGAGAGAGAGAGAGATCTGAGTGGGGTTGTGGAGGTCGATGAGGACTGCTTTTGCTAATGATGAGTGCGAATAATGTAATTCGTTTGTTGTCTTTTGCGTGAGAGGGTTCGGGATGATGGGGCCGAGGAGATGGAGTGGAAGACAAAGCAAAGTGCTTATTCACTCAAGCCTCTTTTCCATGGTGCGTTTAGATGTGCGATTAAAACGTTAAGGAGTAATTTAATATTAGGATGAAGGATTACGATAATAAAATAATTAAATTAAATTATATGTTATTCATAAAAAAATGATAAAGCATGGACAATTATTCATATTTTGAGATAAAAAATAGAAATATTTTGTTATAAGTAAAATATAAAACATACTTTATCCCCATTCTTTAATCTCACTTTGTAAAACATGGACAACATTTTTAAAATCTTATGTTTTAAACTCAGCTTTTGAAAAGCGTTGTTTCATTAACTTTTCAACCGCAAGATTTTTGGCCTATAAAGAAAAAATAGTAATTTAAAAAGCTAAACGTTAAAAATATGTTTGGATATGAATTTAAGAATTTTTAGTTTTTTAAATGCATAATCTACTTAAATTCATATCTAAATGGACTCTTAATAGAAAAATAAATATGGGATAAGATGGAATAAGATTATTTATCCTGGTCCAATTCTACGGGCTATTTTGATCGGTTGCGTCTGGGTCTTTTTTTTTTATATATACACAATATAAATAGATTTTTTTAAAAAAAGATCTATTTATATTGGGTGTGTAAGAGGAGGAGGAGGAGACCGAAGAAGAGAGGAAGATGAGCAGTCGGGGCTAGTCGAGGGGAGGGGGGGGGGGGGGCGCAAAGAGGATCGGACGTCACTTCCTTGCTCTTTTTATCTCTCCCCCTGTCTCTCCCCCAACCCCCCCCCCCCCCTTATTTTGGGGTGTTTAAATAACATTACCTATTTAGATTGAAACTGCATAGATATTGGTTGTGGAGGGAAAAAAAACTATAAATAGAGGCACCTTTTTTTATCAGTGGGTCCAAATTGAGGTCGCTGGATAGAATTTAGACCCACAATCTACCTAGGGGCTCCGGCTTAAAACAGAATGGGTGGGCCAAGGTTGGGCTTCAATCCATCGGTGGGGCTAGGTATTTTTGAAAGAGCGTTGGTACACTCAGTTTTTTTTGCAGCTCCATACGCTATGATAACGTAGTATATACTGTACTATCATAGTGTATAGGTCATATCATAGTATATGACTCAATTTTTTTTTCATTATGAAAAAAATACACTAATGTATCTCAGAATATACTTCATTTCATATTATAGCATGCACTTCAAAAGGTGAGTTTATTATTTAAAAAGAAAAGAAAAATGGGATAGACTGCAATTGGGGCTGTAACAGAGACTGAGTGTATCTTTTTCCTTTTTAAAAAGCTACTCAATGTGAGTCAAATCGCACCATTTTTATGGTTCTTGACGATGTGAAGATAATTTGGATAGAGAGAAGGGGGGATACACAACGTAATTTCTATCTATGTTCCACAACTATCACAAGCACCAATTCACGATGCTCATATGTCTTGGATATTATATAAATGCAAGAAAGTATACATTTTATTTATTGGAGTATATGTTTTTTTAAGTATCACAAGCATCAATCGCATCATTTTAGATATGATAAATTGCTCTAATTCTATTTAGATTTAACTTGACGAGAATTTGGCGTCCTTCACATGCAATAAAAAAGATGCGGAGGTCCATTTTCCGTTGCATATAATTGAGTGCATTTTCATAGTTGTTTATTGTTCCGTCCCATTCTGGATGGTATTTTATCAAGGTCACTCTTGAGTATGTCAACTAAGTGGGATCATAGGTAGAACCTTAAATTTGGTGGTGGCAGAGAAAGAAAAGCCAAAGAGAGGAGTAAGAGCGAAAACGGGGATAGAGAGAGAAGTAAAGATGACAACCCGGGGGGGGGGGGGAGGGTAGTGGGGAGGAGGCCAACCCCCCTCCCCGATCACTCTCTTTCACATTTCTCTTAATCTTTGCCCATTTACCCAAGCCGTTTGCGCAGCTCCCTCTCCTCCACCCCCTATCCTCCATCCATTTTTTTGCTGCCGCTCCATTTCGGCCTCTATCTTCTTCTTCTCCCCCCCCCCCTCCACTGCTGACCTCCCTCGTTGTTTGTCACCCTCATCTATTGTACCATCTTTTTTTTTGCTCTCTCATGTCATCACTCCTGTATCGTCTCTCTCTCTATCTCTCCTTTTCGTCCTTTTTTTCAATTTTTTTTTCTTATCTTTTTTGTTTTTCTTATTGTCCCACCACTCGAGGTTTGATTTTTTTTTTTTTATATTGGGGTGGAGAGCGTAATGATAGACAGATAGTGGGGTTAAAAGCTTTCTATATATTCAGGAATAAAACACCGGTAACCTCACCCGGCGTATCTATATAAACAACTTCCCTCCCGAACCATCTCCGTTAATGGCTCTGCTTCTTCTGCTCTTCCCATAAAAGCGTATTCAGACCTCGCTCGATCTCCGCTTCTCCGCCCAAAACCCTGAAAAAATAGTATGAGTCTTTGATGTAATCCTTGATGGACGCCTTTAAATGCACTATGTTCGATCTCTCATGGCGGAGGCGTCAATGGCCGATCCCCTCCTTCGGTGAGTCTGTCTTTCACTCTCTCTATCCGGCGATGAAACCCCCCTCTGTTGCATCTCCAAAGCTTCCCTCGATCGGACGGACCAGCGAAGGCCTTCAACTCCCCTCCCTGGCCGTCTGTCGTTGCCTTCTCGGATCCAGGTCCGGTGGTGGGAGGAGAGGTCCATTTGAAGGTTGGTTTCGTCATTCTTTAATGTATTCCTGTTGAATGAATCTGATGGTCTTCTCACTTCTGATTGTTAAAATCTAGGTAAATGAGCAGTGTTTATATTTTGACTGTAATGAACTTTTCAGTCTCGTATCCATGGTTTGTTGGGGGCGAAATGTACATTTTCGATGATAATTATTAAAAGTCGATTGTGAGTGAGAAATGAGTCACTTCACTGATTTCTAGCTGATCATCGTACTTATAGGATGCGATGCCCCAATGTGTGTAGACCATAGATGAACACGTGAAGCTACCCTGCTTTGATTTGAATTTTGGTTCATGCAAGAGTATGTCAACAGGCTCTCCGTTTTTACACAGAGGACTAAGGATCTGTTTGTGTTTGGTGTTGGCGGTGAGTGAACAGGGGGGGAAGAGCCGTGGTGGGTGAAGCGGTGTTCCAGGGAGACGGGGAACGTGGGGAAAAAGGGGGGAAAATGCATATGACAAGATTTTTGGTTTATTGACGCCGACGCGAAAAACCCGTTTGTTTCAGTGTCTCGCATCTGCCAACATCCGCCAACGCTACCGCTCCCAAGTGCCTCCCTCCCCAAAGGGTCCTAAGACTCTACATTAATGTTGTGAATTCAGAGAGGACTGGGTGCATGGATGGATGATTGGCTTGTTGCAAAAGATCTCTCTGCCCACGCATGCTTACGAACATTGATTTTTTTCACCATCTCGGGACATTGATATTTCGACAGAAAAGCTTTGGGATTGACGGTTGCAGGAAGGTTTGGCAGAAACAGTGATAAATGAGTGAATCTGTCATGTTATGTGAGCTCTCTGAGCTTCTAAGCCTGTTGAAGTTACTTCAGCAGAAACATGTTGTTATGCTCGACACATTGTGGCAGATAGAGATATTAGTGTCTTTTTTAGAACTGGGAATCATCGCCTTAAGCAACTTGCCATGCAAATGAATATATACTGGCTTCACGATGAGAATATAGACCACCTGTTATTAACTGTCATTGCAGCAGGGGGTTAGTGTCTTTTTTAGAACTGGGAATCATCGCCTTAAGCAACTTGCCATGCAAATGAATATATACTGGCTTCACGATGAGAATATAGACCACCTGTTATTAACTGTCATTACAGCAGGGGAATCTATTAGTGTCTTTTTTAGAACTGGGAATCATCGCCTTAAGCAACTTGCCATGCAAATGAATATATACTGGCTTCACGATGAGAATATAGACCACCTGTTATTAACTGTCATTACAGCAGGGGAATCTGGGCAAAGGTGGAATCAGCTATTGGGAAGCAGTTGACCTTCATAAGAGTCAGTTTCATCCTGTACTGGTTTGAAAAAATTTAGCAAAGAGGCTGGCAATTTTTTTAATTTCCTTCCCTTAGACAGTATGTTGGGCATTATGGTTGACAAGGAATGAAAGACTTTCAATGGCAGGCAGCACTACTGTGGAAAATACTTGGGTCGCCACTGTGAGCATGCCTATCACATATGCCACATTCGAACCATCTTGAAAGCTAACAGAATTAGAATTGATGGAGAGGAGAGATTTCTTATGGAATAGAAGATAGAGGACTTTGATTCGAAAACGTGGATGGTTACATCTCTTATATCCCAAAACATCCTATATTTTTGCCATCTTCTGTGTTTTCTTTTCTTCTATTATCCTTGTAATTAATACCGGTTTTGAATAACAGGGTAAACACAACCTTTATTCCAAAATAATAATGTTAATACTTAGGTATAAGAGCTAGAGGAAAGATTAAGTGCACAAGTATTGAGAAAGAAATTTAGGCGTGTTGCTTAATGTCGTTACTTTTAATTGTTTTTCCAGTATGAAATAAAGGAAAAGGCTTGATTTGATTTTAGTTGTATGTCCAGTATGAAATCTGTATATGAAAATGATTGAGTTAATTTTATTGATGACTTTTTTAATTCCTGAGAGTATGAAAATTTTTAACTTGAGAAGGACTATCATGATGGTGTACTGATTAAAATTCAATCAAAACCTCATGAGAAGCTTTCTTACTGTTACTTATGGTCGTTTGTTTTCTTTATCAATTTTTTCTTTTACAGAATTTTTTGTGATTCAATGGGGGGTGGTGTGTGTGTGTGAAAAACCTCATTCTGACTTGTCTAAAGCCCATCATGCTCCATAGGTGTGTGTGAAAATCTAGCTTTTACCGTTTTACGTTACAACTTACAACAACTGGGGAGGGGATATGTCAACCTATTGCTCTTTTTTCTCATTCTAGAGCATTCTTAAAGGTCATTATGAACAAGGGGGACCACACATGCAGTGCATGACATATAAAAAAGTAAATATTTTCTCTAGGGACCTTTTGTTAAGAGTTCCAGTTTTCATAAATTTATTTATTTATTTTTTATAAGTAAATTTATCAATTGTCTAAGAAGCAACTAGTAATTTTATAAAGGTTTCCGTTTCCACACACTTGAGTGGTTTTTTTTATAATAGATTATTGATGATAATTGGGGCTTTGGACCTTTAGCTCAATGGTGTGTCATCATCATCATCATTGTTATTTTTTTGGTACAAGGCTTCCTGATACAGAATGGAAAGACTGCAACCTTCCTAAATCCTTAACCTAAGAGATGCAGCTGTTGCTGCAACCCTTGTACTACTGTGCAAGGAGGGTTGAAATGCGATGGCTTTCCAGACCCATTAAATGTGTTACCTCCTGTGTGACATGGGCTTCTTGAGCCAGCCTATCTGCTGCTTGCACCAGATCCTATGGAACATGATGAGCATATCTTGCATGCCATCATCCGGAGTGCATGTATACTGTCCAAAACACTGTAAATGAAAGTTCACTGGTCCTGAAGCATGCATAATATGCTTCAAAACTTGCATCTGAACATATAATTATGTTCCTCCAACCCAGTTGCGCCACCCATCCCTACCTTATGATGATCGCCTCCGCTTTTGCTAGGATGGGTGCTATGCACGGCCAGACTTCCATACCGGTTGTCATCACTTGGAATGGGCTTCTCTGCACAGAAGATATGCAGCCCCAGCCCCTTGTGTGTCAAGATTTAAGCTAACATTGGGCATTGGGTATCAGGTATATGCATCTAGGCAATTCCGGCACATGTGAATAATCTCCCTGAGACTCCCCTGATTTTTTCTAAAACTGATCTGATTCTTCTAAGACTTATTATTAGACTCATATATGACTAATTGATTGATTCATATTCTTCTTTATGGACTTTAAAATCATAATCTTTTACTTGAGTACACGCACCCCTAATACTCTAAAGGCCTCTAAAATTTACCTTTATAATCAGTAAAAAGTTTGTGTTGAACTGACAAAATACCTATTTATATATTTTGAAACCGAACTTCCTCTTGGTAGGATGATAGAAGTGCCCCTCTTTAGTGAGGGTACTTGGGTTCTTGCCACGAGAAGATTTAACCAGGAAAAAAAATACTTGCTAATAAAAAAAAACTTGGCTTGAACAAATTTTCTCTAATCTTCGTCCCCATCAAATTCCATCATGTCACATGCATGTACATCACTTTTTTTTTGTCCTAGTAGTATGGCATAATGCTGATTGGGATATCTAAATCATACTCATCACTTAAAAGGATCGATTCTCTATAAATAAGCAAGAAAAATGTTAATATTATTTATTGTCAATCATGCTCCCCTGTATTTTCCTTACTACCTAAACTCGGGAAAAGACTTCAGGTCCCTTGAACCATTTTTAACGAGGTATCTTATCTCATTCCATTCATTTAATATGTTTTTTATTCCCTTTATTGTGAATAACTTTTACCATTTCATTGCAATTATTTGAGGAAGCCAGGAAGGTTAGTGTCAGCCTTTTTTTTGCAAACTGGTGGCTACAAAAAGTACAACGGACCAAAGAAGAAAAAGGGAGCATAAACAACAAAGAGGTGGGATGCCTTCCTCTTGATACAGATGACTTAATGCAGAGATCACTCCACCAGAAATTGTCCCCCCCTTCTCTGACCACTCTATCAACCTTGAGGATATTATACTTCACTGCTTAAGAAAATTAACAATAGAAGTCCGTGTGTTCTTCCAGTATGTCTGTCTGCTGTTAAAACTTGTCATTAATCAATCACAGAGCCCAACACATTATGGAACCAGTTGGAGGAGATTTCCCTTAGCCAAACTGCTACCCATGTCACCCAACCCTCTTTTTTTTTTTTTTTGTAGAAAAAGCATTCTGATCAAATTATTTGCATGGGGCCAATAATATCTGTATATTGACATTTTTTATATTACTGATTTTTTTACCTGACCGTACATGTCCTTGTCTTGCAGCTGCATGGGTTTGTGCAAAAAAAGAGAACTGGAAACAAGGTAGCAATGTTTGTGGGAAACTGGGATGAAGCCATGTTGTGTGCTTGGAGATCCTAGTACCAAGCAAGGGATATGATCCGATGTCAGAGTCTGTGCTTCTCGGAAGAGAGACAAATCTATGATAGAGACATGTTACGACCTGCAGTTCTGCGATGAAGCATGGACACGAACACGAGACACGGCGACACGACAATTTTTGAAAAAATAGGATACGGGTACGGCTAGGACACGGCAACAAATAAATTAATATAGTAAATATATATATCATTATTTTATATAAACAAGCACATTTCATATAAATCACTATTTATAAACAATTGTATAAACTGATAAATTACAGTTTTTATAAATCATTTTTCTAAACTAATAAACCACTATTTTATAAATCACTGTTTTAAACTAATAAATCATTTTTTTTTTAACCTTCATAAAGAGATTTTGTTTAAATGGGTTGTTTTAGGTTGTTTTAATGGATTGAATACTCGTGGGCTATGTTTGGGCCTTCCTTTTTTCTTTTCTTTTTTCTTTACTTTTGGGCTAAAACTGGCTGGGCTGTGTCCCAACTGTGTCTAGACAAAAATGCAGGTAGACACGGTAGACACGGCTGGAGGCGTGTCCGACAGGTGTCCGTGCCGTGTCCGCACCGTGTCCGTGTCCGACATGGGTACGGGGCCTCCGGGGAAGTGTCTGTGCTCTATGGTTCTACAATATCTTTGAATGAATTGATGATCTTCTGGAAATGTTACCTTCCACTGATTCTTGACTCAGGCCAGCTCAAAGACACATGGAGAATGGTAAATATGAGATAGCAAATATGGATAAGCTCAGGCTCGAACAGTCCCAAAGACAGGTATGCTTGTAATGCTTTTCTCATGGATTCTGGGTAAAACCAACTTGCTCAATCTGACTTAGGAATATGAACCTGGATGGAAAGGATACCACTTGGAATATCATTTTTTTGTTGGTTGGCCCAATAAATTCATGTTATCTGCTGGGATTTGAGAACTAAAACCATGGATTACAAAAGTTTAGATCTCATGCCTTCAACATTTTGAGAGCGGAATTTTATGTTTCAAATCCTTCAGGCTCTTGTAAAAAGCTTTGAGTTTCGAGAGGATTATGTTTAGTATTAGCTTAGATAACTTTTTTTTTTTTTTGAAAGAAAACGGTAGGCATCCGACCTTAATTATATTCCAAAGAACGGGAATGCCCAATGGATTACAAACAAAGCAAAAAGAAGAAAAATGCCCATCTAAGAGTCCCAAGTAGAAGAGAAATCTAGTGAGACTCTAGGTAAGACAACACACCATGCTAATTCACACCTCAATGATTAATCTACCTTCCTCAACAATGGTCCGCCTCGTGCTGGCACAGGAGACATCCCATCCGTTGATAAAATGCACAATGAACTCCCAAATGTTCTCAACACAAGAAAATAGATTAACAAACCCATTATGTGATGAAAGCCCCACATTCTCATTGTAACTAAAGCTTGTAAGATCTTTAATATTTCTCAAGCAAATGAGAATTCTAGAACTTGTTTCATTATCTGCTGAACTCATGGTACTTGAAAGTCAAAACCAATAAGGGGCTCAACATATTTCTTTAGTTGCATATTAAAAGGCTCAACGATGTCCTTGTAGTTGAA
This sequence comes from Acorus gramineus, assembly GCA_030737835.1. Taxonomy (NCBI): domain Eukaryota; kingdom Viridiplantae; phylum Streptophyta; class Magnoliopsida; order Acorales; family Acoraceae; genus Acorus; species Acorus gramineus. The sequence continues at coordinate 23,705,113 of CM060851.1, read as the reverse complement.
TACTAACTTATCAGTAGTTCTCTTAGTTATTCATAGATGTTTCATTTCTGCTGTTGCATTTGCAAAATTTTAATATTTGTGTGGAAGAAAAATTCAAGAGCGCTGCTCTGTATTTTTACTACCTACCTAAACCTTGCATGTGGACATTTAGTGCCTGATATCAGGCCAACTTCATAGGTGAGGGCATGTGAAACTTTTTGCACATAGCAATTGGAAATGGATATTATATAGTCTTTGCAATCAATTTCTGTTGCTTTTAATTTTCAATTTGGTCATATTATCCTCTTCATTCCCACATGTCAACAATCTTCCAATTTTGTAGCTTACCAGGAGATTACTGATGGCACATAGGGGAAAATTATGGCATCACTATATTACTCAACCATTGAACTTGATTTCACTTTGATCAAGCATTATATCATGTATCAAGAAACTCCTCTTTTTTTTTCTTTTTTTTTTTTTCTGGAAAAAAAAATATTCCAGTTCCCTTTCTCAAATCGCCTGTAGGTTCCATTTCCTTTTAGAAATTTAATTGCAAATAATCGAAGAATAGGAAATAATCATAATTATATCAAAATTTTTATAAAGAGGAGATATTCTTTTCATTACTCAACAAAAGAAATATCCCAAAAGGAGGGAAACAAGAGGTCTCCCCATTACTTTGTGGAAATAAATAGAAAATAAAAGAAAGAGGAGAAGAACCAGAGAATTAACATTCAACTAGGCCCTTTATTCATATTCCTGGCAACTAATGCGCCCAATACTCACTTCATCTAATACTTTATCTATCCCCAAATTGTGCCCAAAAGGTTTGTGGTACTCAGCCAAAAGTTCTCCCACTAGACCCACCTCATTTGGAAAATCAATTCATAATGTGTAAACCACGGGCACCAGCAAAATGCTTGCAGAATCATATTTATACACTTGGATCATGGGCTTCTATCTTCTTTCTTCTTCGAACCTTGGAACCAATTCCATATTTGAAACACCTCTTGAAAAGAGCACGGGATGCCCAATGTAATCTCAATCTTGGATCACACATTCCTACCAAGGAACAACTGTAGAAAAGATGCGACATCTTTTCTTCATGAGCAGTGTGCGCAAATATCATATCACATTTTATCATTGGTCCATTTTTTCCTTCCTCACTTTAGGAGAAAGTTTATACAAAAGTAAGGAGTCATATATAAGCCCTCACCTTTAGAACCATTTTGGTGCCCCATATTTGTTTATGATAGAGTGCCATCACTAAGTCTTGATGTGCAGCCTGTAAGGTTTTAGCAGTATAAACTGCTTGATGGTATCTTCCTCCTGTGAGTCATGGTCAACATCCTGTAGCAAAGTTAAATGAGCCCATTTCCATGCATCACAAAAATATTTAGCCTTTTTTTAAATGCCTCAAGGTAGATTTTCAAAGTAAAAATAAACTTCTCGTCCAAAGAAGTGACTTTCATTTGATATCACTTGATATGAGCATAATAATGTATTTCATAGAATAATGTTTTTCTACATGTATTCTTTTCCAAAAAAGAAAAACTTTTAAATCACCCTGTTAAGACATCTCTGTGTTCAGGCCAGGAAGCTGCAGGAGAGAGGATAGAAGCCAAGTTGGTTTAGGAGAAATGAGGAAGATGACTGTTATTGATATGTGGGCAGATACTGGGAAGTAAGTAATTAGAAGAAAAAAAATATGGACGATATCTTTGATAGGGTGCTGACACACGATCATTCTTGCAGTCCTTTTTGCAGCCCCAATTTTTCCCTAACTCATTATATACTAGGTTAGTATAGCGTATACTTGATTAAGAAAATGCAAAACTTTATGCATTTAATTCATTTGAGTATATACTTCATTTTCTGTGAAGGTATGTACTTCATTAAGTGATTGGACAAATATATACCTTCAAAAAAAATTAAAACATGTTTGGAGCTGCAAACAAAGTCCGCAGGAATGACTCTCTTACATTTTTTATTCCAGATATGTTTGGTCAGACTGTCATCCCTCGCCCACTGCCTTGTGTGGGGTGATCTTCTTGGCAGTAACACATTTTTCTTTGAGTTCCCTTTTCCCACCAAATTTCACCTGCTACACATGGTCACTAACTTCTATAGTTCTATCCTTTTTTCTCATGTACATTATATCAAGAGGAATGCAATACATTAATTGGGATGAGAATTCTTGACATTTGGCATATTCAACAGTGAAGGTTATTATCTGTGGAAGTAACGGAACTTAGGGTGCTTTTGGCAATGAGTTTGAAAAATGGATTTTTCATTTAAATCAAATTTTGAAAACAGCTCTGTAGAAAGCATATTTTGCTAGTTTTCAAAAAAAAAAAATTTACTTTTTTTTTTATTACAATTAAAAGCTGCTTTTCATTTTTTACAACAATTGGGGTTTTTTATTTATTTATTGGTGGGTGATTTTTTTTTTCTTGGTCAAATCTTCTTCTATCAGGCGGCAAGACTCGAACCCAAGTCCTCTTATTATCACCCATCCTATCAAGATAAGGTTCGGTACAACTAGGATTGTTGAGAACATTTGGAAAGAATTTAGATTAAGTTTGATTCTTATGAAGCAGATCTCGAGAAGCTCTCCAAACTTATTTCCAAACACCCCCTTAGATCATGTTTCTTTCTTCAACTTTATGAAATTTTTTAGGAACATGGTTTTTTTATACATATAACGAGACAGGCGACATATATGCTCTTGATGATAATGTGCTTTGTATTTGGTGTGTAAATCAAATATTAAAAAACCTCCCCCCCAAATGGTTTCGATAATGATGACCATTGGATATATATAAGACAGTTTTAATAAACCCCATTCAAAACAAAACCACTACTTTTTGTGCTGTTAGTTGGAACTTGAGAAGATATAAAATTGTGTTTTACACCTTTCAGTGGCAATCACATGAGACAAAGGGATCTTTTCAACTTTCAGGACCTCCAAATCTTACCATAACAGAGAAAGATATTCAAAGTCTGACAGTATTAGAATCTTCTCCTTTTAAAATAAGTGCATTAGGGTTAGATTTAGACCACCTATGTAATGGAACGCATGCATTGTATGAAAATTTTTCCAAAATCTTTGACCATTGAAATGCACACCAAGTGAGAGAGAGAGAGAAAAAAAAAACAATGGAAGCTCTGGTGTTGATACTGATGGTTGTGAGCCACTCTATGTTTCATCAACAACAAACAGCAGGTATGAACAATAGTTTAATCTCTCTCTCTCTCTCTCTCCTTGTATAAACATTTATTTTGTTGCGTGTTGTTTATCGTAGAAGGCGTGGCGGAGGTGGGAGCGCAACACCACCGGCCGACCACGGGGAAGAGACACGTGGCGGTGAGGGAGGAGAAGTCGTGGTGGTGGTCTGGAGATTACGCCGCAGTGAGGCGGCGCCGGCCGGTGCACAATAGGTTAGACCCATGAGTGGGGATGGCTTAAGCTGTAGTACTCACTACCTTCCTTTTTGGAAATGTATGTAATCATCTTTGTTGGAGTTTATGACAATGGACCGTTGTGATCTGAAAAATGTGCTCATGTCACAATCCTTCTGTACCCAGGTTTAATGTTTTTAGTGATCAGAGTTTGGCTTATGATATCAATATTGGTATTGGTTTTGTCAATATCTGGATGTCACCTTTACTTGAAAATGTGGATAAATTGCACACTATACTCATAATATTTTTCTTTCTCCATCTCGTTTTTTAAAATAGAGATTCTAATAAGAGATCCACATATGGTAAATTATAAAAAAATTATCAAAATCTACTAGACCTGACACAGGTCTCAATTTTAATTTTTTTCTGACTTGGCAAAGAGATTATGAATGATTCTGTGTATATGAGATTTTCTCTACATTCAGTTCCTCCCATAAAAAAATTTAACTTTTTGCATTAGTTTGCTATAGGGAGGCATTATATTGTGGTGTAGAAGATGTAATTTGCACAATTAATAGGAAAGGAGAGCCAATCTGTTACCCAACCCTAAAATGAATGCATAATGACTAATGAGTATTCTATGAGATTAGATTAGATTAACACCACTTTGATTAGTGGGTTACATGTGATTCCAAAGAGGAAATTAAACCACTCAAACTAGGCTTACTTTACCATCATTTGCTCTTTATATCAGTAGGCATGCGTGTTTATTCTGGTGAACAGAGATGTGCATGTAAATAGAGGGATGCAAAATTTGGAGTACTTATTAAGGTCTTTACTTAAAATGTAATACTTAGTCGTTCTTGCGGTCATTTTTGCAAACGGCTAGTTTGAAATTAATGAAGTATATATTATTTAATGATGTGCATATTTTTTTTAATAGAATATATGTTGATACAGTAAAGGTGATGTGTGTATGTAGAAATAACTGCAGAAGTATGTTAGTGTAACATGCTTGGTAAATAATCTTTAATTGGTCTCTTTCAATGGTATTGGTAACATCTATGCCAATAATATATAACAACAATATTATTTCAAGAGTTGCTTGTCTAAAATCCTGCCCTGCCTTGGTTTTTGTTGTTGTCCTTTTGGGAGCAAAACCTATTTGTATCTAAATAATATATCTCAACAAATCAAGTCATTGTAAGATATATGTGTTAGATTATAGCTGAGCTGTGATTACTTTAAATATACATTATTTACTTATTTGACAAACGACCAAACAAAACTTTTTGGTATAATAAGATGTTTTTGCCTAAGAGTGTTTTGGTTAATTTTTAAAGTACAATATAATTTTATGTTTGTCATTTTTTTTGTTTACTCCATTTTGCAATCCTTTTTGGTATTTTATTAAGGTATATACATTTTTTTTTTTAAGAAATGGTGCTTCCGAAGATTTAATTCCTTGAGAGGTGAAAGATATTTTATTAAGATATATACTTATTAGATGAAATAGATTTCATGTATACATAAATGGACTGTAAATGACACCACAAGTAAAACTCCATCAGACTTTGTCGTAATTGAAATATTCTTGTCTGAGCACAGCTATATGCCTACTTATATATAGTCTGGCTTGCAGATTTATTTTATCTAATGAGATCCTCGCAAACATGTATACTTTTGATTTTTTTAATTTTGCACAAGAGATTAAAATGTTAGGAGAATAATATGTCCAACCTTGTGCATGTGTATATACTAATATATTTTTTTAAAATATTGTAATTAACAGTGCATTATATAATGTGCTCTAAACATTATTATATTAGAGTGCTGATACACGCAGTCCATTTTATAACTTGTTTTGTAGTTTCATACGTTATAATAATGTAGTATATACTGTATTATTATAGTGTATACTGCACTATCATAATATATACTGCAGTCCATTTTTTTTTATTTTTTTACCATGAAAAAAAATACACTAATATATCTCAGTATATACTTCATTTCATATAATAGCATGCATTTCAAATAGTGAGTGTATCTTTAATGAAATATTTTATTTCATATCTCAATTTTATATATAAAAAAAATAAAATAGATTACAATGGAGACTACAACGACGCTACGTGTATTTTTTCCATTCTACTATCGTACTTCTCGTCCCATCGAATTCGCTCGGCTTCTTGGGTCATGTCATGCACTGATCCAATAATGAGGACCACTATGAGTGGGCAGTCACGTGTACCATGAAAATGTTACACAGTACATTTTATCATTTTAAATAAAAAAAAACATATATTTTTATTTATTTTTTAAAATTATATACCTCAATTTAATAAGATATGTATTTCTTATAAAATGTGATGTATATATTCTAATGAATTGAATGATATCATTTATAAAAAAAATGTGAAAGTATATATCTCAATATAGTGAGAGTGGAAAGGGCTAAGATTGTATTTGAAATTGTAAAAAAGAGTGAATGTAATATAGCTCTGCATACAAATTGCCTGCAACATTTTGGAAGAGACAACATGCACACATGGAGATACATTAATATTTTTTTTCTTTAACAAAATGAAAAAAAAAATAATTTATTTATAAAAAGTAAAGTACATAGGAGCGTATAGGAAGTTGATGGATCATTTTAAAGCTATAGACGGGACAATAAAAGTGTATTAACAGTCTTTTTCCTATTAAAAAATGATACGTCACACCCCAATTAAAGTACACACCATTTTTCATTTTTTTTATATAAAAATTATACACTCTTCCATTGAAATATATGTCGTTACATGAAATGAAGTATATAGTCAGATACAATTATATAGTTTTTACATTTTGAAAACATGAAATTGTTTTTAGCCTGCATGCTATTATAGAACCCCATATACTATGATAACACAGTATTTACTATACAATTATAACCTATAGAGTTACGAAACATGCTGCAAAATAGACTAAGTGTATCAGTATTCTTTTCTATAATCACGTTATTTACTTGGAAAATGATATATCCAGCCCCATGTGTAGCCTCATTTGTAGTCTACACTGTTTTTTTTTTTTTTTTTTTTTAAGTTATACTCTCATATTGAAGTAAATGTTACATGAAATAATATATATAGTGAGATACATTATTATATTTTTTTTTCGTTGTTATAAAAAGAAATTTTTTTTTCTTCATACATTATGATAGAACAGCATATGTTATGATACCGCAATATATATACTATGTTATTATAACGTATGAGACTATAAAACTAGCTGCAAAACGGATTAAAGTGTATCACAGCTCTTTACTTTTCAGAAAGTTATTCGGCTTCCAACATCTCCTTGGGCCGTCTTCGGCCCTGTATTGATCCAATAACGAGGCCCATTAAGAGTTGTGGAATTCGGGGATTGAGACGGAAGGGTGGACCCACATTTGAAAAGGCCAAGGGAACTGTTACACTCGTATTTTTTTACAGTCTTATGTACCTCATTACAAATCTAATGAAACATACACCTCGTGAGATGATGTATATATCTCGTTAATTTTTTTTCTTACACTTATTAAAAATGGATTCATTCAATTCATGTACAATTTTTGAAAAATTATAAAACATGTGTGGTCTGAGTTTTAGTTCATAAAAATGATTGAGTCTAAAATGTTAGACTCAATCCTTTTTATAATCTAAAACGTAGATTACATGTTTTTATATTTTTTTTAAAAATAGTCAACATCATTTAACGATGTATATGTTTTGATGAAAAGTGTATACCGCTCAATTTCGAATTAAATGAACTTATTTTTAGTAAATGTGAAAAAAAAATTTAACGATGTATATACCTCGTCTAACGATGTATATTTATGTTTCGCTAGAGTTCTAACAATGCATATATGTTAGTAATTTTGACTGTGAAAAAGACTGAGTGTATCAGTGCTCATGTAAAAATCTCGTTCTTAAAACATTTTGAGATCCACCGACTCACTGGTTTGGGACATAACAAACAAATCCTTTATGGATTTGGGTTTGAGACAGTAGTGCCATGGTTGAGATTTGTCTATGACTATTCATGACTAGGGTGGTATGAGTAATTGAATAAGTGCAGCTTGAAGTATGGTAAGTGTGTCATTTTGGTTTGGTTGAAACTATGGAACTAATTATACGATGAACTAGAAATATAAATCATGAATAGAAGTATTATAGCAGGCCATCAACAAGGTATGAATTCTTTTCATTTTTTGGAGTGCGATTTAAGAGCATAGTTTGATTTTCATGAAGCATATTTTTTTTGCTTTTAAAAAAATTATTTTGAAGTAACATTTATATCTAAAAACCTTAACAACACATTTCAATTATTCATTCAAAGTTTTGGATGTTTGGCAATACGTTTGTAGTTTTGGTTTTCAGTAAAAACTAAATCTTTCAAACCGTGTGGCCAAGGCAGCTTAGAGGAATGTCGAGGCAAGTTTTGTTTTAATGTTGTTTGTAATTTTTTTTTTTTTCGATGAGCAGCATAATTTGTTAGATGTAACATTTGATTTTTTTTTCACAAATTACATTAGAATTATATATTTCATTTAAGTTACATACTTCTATATACTTTGGATATCGTGGTGACTAAAAAAAAAACAGAGTCGCCCCTGAGGCAAGCCCATCAAGACAATTGTCTAAGGCCCCCACCCAACAAGTGTCCGTAAGAACCATCTATTAAGTGGACTTAATAAATTGTACAGTAAGATATGTTACTTAATTAATCTCTCTCAACAAACTTTCTCAATCGATTTAATATTCCTCAAATCAAAGCTAAAATTTATCTTTTCTCAAAATCTCTTCGACCATAATTCAATAGATCTTTCAATTTTTTTTATTTATTTTATTTTATTAAGTGCATGTGATATTGTATAATGTTTAATTTAAATGATTATATAATATTGTGTATCTATTTAGTAATATTGGTGCAAGATTAAAACAATCTAGATTTTTTTTTATAATAATGTGTAAGGCTTCGCTTTAAAATTTCGCTTAAGGCCTATTAAAAAAATTTAATTATTAAGACCGCCCTACAAAAAAATTGTATAAAACTCCATGCAATATTATTCATGTATACACATATACATATATAAATGGAAAACATCTCCAACATAATTTCTTTTAAAGGTATTCATTTTTCGAATGAATTACTTGTCTTTATAAAACGTAGCAATCGAATGAATTAAATGCATATATGACCTAGCATATATGACTTATTAATCTAGTATATACTGTGTGAATGTCCCACACCCTACACTCATCTACACACACGTATAAGTTTAATCGCTGGCTGTTGTGTTGGATGGAGCAGGGACTGATTTGTGTGGGTCTGTTTTGGGACTGAGGTTGTAATTAATGATAGCCCACCTAAATTATGTATCCATTATAAGCCTTATTATTGATGATGCCCATTATATAGTTACTCGATTCTCCTCCATGGATGAATAAGAATAAGAACATGAGTTATCATATTGACAGTCATTCTGACAAATGTCACACCATATAACATAATACATGAAATTACATAATGCACTATACATTTTACAATATCAATAGATATACTATTATGAAAATCATAAAATAATGTATTCAATTAATTCATGTGAATGTGATAACCAATTTTGTAATAATGTGTACTTAATTAAACAAGTGTGTTATATTTTAAAAAAATTCAATCTGTGCGTGTTCAACGAAAATAATGTCATAAATGACTAAGTATAACATTCTTCATAGGAATAAGAAAAAATACGGTCAGCAAAAGTAACATAAAAAATGATTAAGTGTAACATTTTATATAGAATGTTTTTACAAATATGCAGGATATATATATATATATATATATATTTCAAAGGTGGAACTAACTCTTCCGACCCCTCTTTAAAAAGAATAATGTTAGGGACAGTCTCACTATCCGCACATGTTTTGATTTTTTTAAAAATAGTAAATCTCAGCTAATGATATACATAACTTGATCCACCAATTGAGTGAAATTCACAAAAAATTACTAACATAGTATATACCTTGTTTAGGGATGTATATGCTTCACTGCATGGCTATCAAGAGGGATAATCTTTCGGGTGGGTGCATATCAAGAGGGAGTCCTCATAGATGGCGTGTAACAATACTCTTTATAACATGATAACCAAAATATTAAAAAAAAAGTTGTTCGAAAATATCAGGACCCTATATTTTAAAAGTAGTAGAAACAAAAAGAGTATTTGTGTTTTCTATTGGTCACATTACTTATTAGAGTCTAGTTATAACTGATAAACTTTAAGAAAAATGTTAGGCACAGTCTTCTTTATAGTTCAAAGCGTAGATCATATATGTTTTTTTTTTAAATTATAAACATCATATTACAAGGTATATATATGCTTTGATAAAAAATGTATATCGTTTCATTTCGAGTTGAATGAACTCATTTTTAGTATATGCAAAAAAAAATTAATGAAGTAAATACCTCGTCTTACATATGTTTAACTGGATTTCTAACGATGCATACAGGCATGTATTTTGAACTGTAAAAAAGACTGATTATAACAGCACTCAAATTTTAATGGATAATCGATTAGATGATAATAGCCATCCCAGTGCCAAAGGCCTGTGAACCAAAGGGCTGCCTTTGGATCGAAATATGCTGAACACAATTTTGGGCTAATTTTGTACCCATGTTTTTTTTTTTTTTTTTTGATAAAACAGTAGGCATACGCCTCAATATATTAAGGACGGAGCCCAATTCAAATACATTCATCATAAAGTGGTAGTAAAATGCGTGTCCATTTGAGCTGAAGTAGAAGAGATATCTACCTAGCTTAGAACCCACGCACCCACCCCCTTATGACAGTGTTAGCCTCTCCTCATGAAAGCTCACACCCCCGGCCCCCACACAATACATCCCCCAATCACGAATAAAGCCCTTGACCATCTCCCAAATTTTCTCCCCATTCAGACAGAGTCCTGAGAATATCGCCTGATTTCACGTCAACCAAGTAGCCCACACCATCGCTAGGACGAACAGTTGAGAAACTTTGGCCTAAATGGATCTATCTCCATGAGCTCTCAGAGCCTTCCTAGCAGACCACATACCTTCCAGATCATTGAACTCAACCTCCATCGCCGTCGCGGCCTTTAGCCTCTCCCATGTCCCTCACACCACCACGCATGATGTAAACAAGTGGTCCGGCCGTTCCACCTCCACCCCACATAACCCACACTCCTCAGGCAGCCTTGACACCCATCTCGCAAGCCGGGATCTAGTGAGGGTCTTACGCTGGTATCAGACCCACAAGAACCATTTAACTTTTAAAGGAATTTTACTCCCCCATATCTCATTGTGTTTGAGTGCCGTGCTCACCAATGGAAACCTGTCCCTACTCAGCCAACCGTATCCTGACTTCACCGAGAAACCCACACTCCCCGCTGGTCGCCATGTTACCACGTCTGGACAGTTTGGTACTACTTCCCGCTACTTAAGGATCTCCAACGAGTCCAGATATTGGTCCACCTCCTCAGCCCTAGCCGAACGTCGAAGTTCGACCTCCCAATAGCCTGTCGATTCTCTAGAATTCCAAAACAAAATGGCTGCTCCCTGTTTGTACCGAGCGATCTCATAGATGATGGGAAATCGGGATTTTAGGGGAACATCATCTATCCAAATATCTTGCCAGAATCTGATAGATGCACCCAACCCAATCTGCCATCATTTCGGACAGGATACCTCATCAAATCTAGGATGTACTCTGGCTAGAACTCGGATATCTACTTCGAATGAGAGCCCCACAATTGTAGCAATCCCGCACCACTCTACACCATAGAAGAGATGGATCCGCATCCCATCGCCATAACCATTTGAGGAGCAGTGCCCTGTTCATGTCTTCCAAATTGAGCAGTCCTGCTCCCCCCTACTTCTTGCTGTCACATACCCGATCCCAGCTTATGAGATGAATCCTCTTCCTAACCTCCCTCGCACCACTCCATAAGAACCGTTTGCGAATGCCCTCAATCTTTTCCAATACTCCTTTGGGAATTTTGAAAATGGAAAGGAAGTATATTGGAAGATTCCAGAGAACAACATGTACCAGAGTCAATCTTCCCCCTATACTAAGGAAACTACTTTTCCAACCCTCCAACCTCCGCTCAAAGCGACCAATTAACGGTACCCACTCTTGCTTTGTTAGTTTTACAATGTGAAGAGGCGGCCCGAGGTGCATCGTCGGAAAGGCCCGCACATCACAAGATAGGATGTTGGACAGCCTCCCCAAGTCACCCTCCAGGAATTTTGTACCCATGTTAGCTGTAGAGCTAGGTGGTCTGCAATTATTTGTCATGGACCATGTAGGCCACGTTTGTTGTGACTTCAATTTACATATTATAAATTATAAATTATAGATGATAAATTATAATTTTAAATTTTTTTATAAATAAATAGACATGTTTATAGTAATTATTAAAAATAATAAATTAACAACAGTGGATGATTTATTAATTTGAATAAATTGTGAAACATCTTTTTGAGTTATGAAAGTGAAAAATAAATATCATGTTTGTTTTTTTTTTATTGGTAAACCAACTCTGTATTACTATAAAAAAATCAGAACTTTACAAAAAGTGGAACTCACTATACAACCCATACTTGGAGTCTAACTGTAGTTTGCTTTGGTTGAAGGAGGGAAGGGCAAGCCAGGCTGCCCTGCATCCCCTCTACCAAACCATCCTCTACTTAAGACCCCAAGAAACCAAAAAGATCTTACATTCAGAAACAACAAAATCAAGTGTTAGCTTTTAGTTCTATGGTAGATGGTGCCAATCCTATCCAGCTCCAATGCTTGGTGAAGGTCACTCCAAATGCGATTGGTGTTGATGATAGCTTCTCCTCTATTCGATTGAAAGGCAGCAAGAATATCTGCCGGGGAGTTTCCCTCGCAATAGATGTGAGTGAATCACCCAGCAACAATTGATTCAAGACCAAGAGAAATGCTTCGAAGACATCGGATGGCACTCCACGGCCTATTTCCCTTGTTCGTGATCCAAGCTAGAGCAGTTGTAGAATCAGTTTCAACCATATGGAGTGAAATCCAGCTTTGATTGTAATCTAGAGCCTAACTTCCATTGCTTTAAGCTCTAGGAGATTGATCGAGGGAAGGTCGTTACGGCCCGCAATTCCCAACAAGAATTCCCCTCTTTCATTGTGAATGAGAGTTCCATAACCCCCTCTATCATCCGCCAAAGAACCGTCAATGTTGACCTTAACCCAGCCCACTAGCGGGGGGAGACCCAAGGACATCTATGGTAGAGGGCAGCTGTTCTACAAACTGGACTGAGAGAAACTCAGCAACTCGTAGTAAGGTGGGAGTAGAAGAAGCCTTAAGAGACATAGAACAGAGCCTATCTTTGATGGAGAAGAGAGTTCTCTTAAGAATCCTCTGTTTATGAGTGTTAGGCCTGCAAAAATATCTTGCATTACGCTCTAACCAAATATTCCATAAGATATGAGTCAAAACAACCTGAAAGATAGTTTTCATAATGGGAGCAAACTGTTTCTTGGACAGCCAGTCTGGGAGTTCCAACATGGATCTAGGCGGACCACCTTTAATCTGAATGCCTTTGAGGATAGAACACCAAATAAAACCAGAGAAAGAGCATTTCAGGAATAGATGATTGACGTCTTCTTCCTCAAGGAGACAGAGCGCACATTTGCTATCACTTAGCAAACCTTGCTTCATAAGTCTTTGTTTAGTAGGCAACTTGTTGTGAAATGCAAGCCAAGCACACATAGAGTGAAGGGGAGTTTGAGAAGGCCGCCAAATCCAACTAGTCCAGATATGGGAATCTCTTGATGAGCGAAGAGATTGCCAAGCTGAAGATAAGGAGAGGTTCCCTGAAGGCCAAATGAGAACATCTGAACCCTGTCCACCAACTTCCAATTGACAGATTTCAGTCCAAATGGAATCCAAAGCTGAAGGCCAACGATGTGGTTTGTGCCAATTACCATCTCAAATGAGGATACTCAGGTTAGCCGCATGCGGAGGTCCCCAAATATATGAAGTTCTCCCCAGCCAATGCTTGAGACCCCTACCATTTAACCAAGGTTCAGTCCACACATTAATGGAGTGCCCTTTAAAAATGATATACTTGACCTTTGGAGCGATCCAATTCCTAGATTTAAGAATAGATGACCAAGAAGATGAACAACCCGCAAGAGGAATGACTGTCCAGATGTTATGATTCTTTAAAAACGACGAGTTGCCCATGCCACCCAAAGGGATTCCTTGCGACAAACAATCTCCCAAAATCTAACTTCGGCAGCTCTGATATTCCAATCCTTGATGGACTTGAAGCCCATTTCCCCTTCAGATTTGGGAAGGCAAGTAGTGTCCCAAGACACCAAATGAGACTTATGAGAAGAAGAATGTCCTTGTCAAAGTAAGGTGTAAAGAATTTTCTCTACATCCTTCTGAGTCCATCGGGGTATTCTAAATGAGGAAGTCCAGAAAATTTGAAAAGATGAAAGTACTGAATTAATCAATTCAACTCGCCCAGCCCGCGAGTGACCTTCCCAAGCAAGAATCCTTTTCCTAATTTAGGCAGACAGTGAGGGTGTTTCAAGGTGCAGTTCAATAATGGTAGGCCTAAGTAGCGAATCGACAGAGAGAACTGTACCATCCCGAAGGCCAGAGAGAAAGCATCAGCTGAGAGTCCAGAGGCAAATATCTAACTCTTTGTGGGGTTCATTTGGAGGTCTGAAAAGATGGCAAAGTTGTTAAACATATCCTTCAGAGCAGACGTAGTGCCAAGCTTTGTATCAGTAAATACCAAGAGATCGTTAGCAAAACAGAGATGGCTAACATTCAGATTACCCCTTATGAATTGAGCAACCAGACCACTTGATACCAAGGAGTTTAAATGCGAGGAGAACGATTCCATAACAAGAGTTAACAACAAAGGGGATAGTCTGTTTGTTTGTAATAAGTAAAGATCATGTTTGTTTGCAATAAGTGTACACAATTGTTATTTTTAATGTAGATTATGTATATTCATATCTAAAAAAGAAATTATATGAAGCAGTGCGCAATGAGAGGAGATAGTTTGTATTTATATGTGAGTATAACTTTTACACACTAAGACCTATTTTAAAGTCGTGAGACCATTAAGGATAAAGCGGACAATACCTTGTTGTGTAAGCCTGGGAAGTTATACCATCCCTCATGACATATGAACAATGTAGGTTATGTTTGTTGCGTCTTTGATTTACATGTCATAGATTAAAATTATAAATCTTAACTTTTATTTTATAAATAATAGAAATGTTTGTTGTGACTATTTAAAAGCAATAAATAAACGATAGTGGATGATTTTATGAAGAAACTGTAAAACAATTTTTTACTATTTAATTATCAAAAATATATTTTTAATTATGAAATTAAAGTGAAAAGTTATGTTAATTTTTTATAGTAAATGTACACAATTGTAATTTTTAATGTAGATCATGTGCTATCCAAAACGAAAATTACATGCATGAAGTGAAGTATTGTGTAACCTATAATCCAAAAAACACCATTGACACCTTAAAAGTTAATTTTTAAAATTGTCTTTAGTTTAAATTGTTTTCAATAACTATAAACAAATATGACAACTTATTTAAATTATATTTATAAATTACAAATATATAGCTCATCAGAGTTCTTGCTAATCCATTTACTAAATATTTCAATTGTCCAAAAAAAATTCCGAATCTGATCCAAATCTGTATCTGAAAATTTGAAAAATTATCTGATATATGAAATCCGTATCTATATCCGAAATAAAATATCCCTATCCGAATATTCGGATCAGATACAGATATGATGGTATCCGATTCGAAAAATATTTAATCCAAACTTTATTTTATATTATTATTTATTTTATAAATATATTTATATTTTTAGGATTAATCGTATGAGTTTTTTTTATTATTTATTATACTTTAAAGCAGTAATAAACTTATAGTTTTTATAATTTTATGTTTTATTTTAGGTAATTACTAGATATTTTTACATATTTCATATTTTAGATATATTATTTTTATTTTTTGAATAGATCTGAATCAGGATTTTCAGATCAGATACATGTACTTAATTTAAATATCCATCGAATATCAAATACAGATATTTATTTAGATATCTAATTCAGATATGAATATGGGTATATTTAATCCGTATCCGCTCAATTAAGAGGCTTCCAATTTATCAATATCCATGAATGAAAAAAAAAAAAATTCTTGAAACTTTTTATTTGTTTAATCCCACCATGTCCATAAATATCATCATAACCTCTGTATTGTTGAATATACAATTCTGGACCAGCAACAGTGGCAACTCGTGTGGCCTAGGGTTTCATAAAAAACATATTAAATTAAAGGTCCCCAACTTTGGTCGGCCTCTTCTCGTCTCACTAAACAAAAACAAAAAAAGTGTATGCATTTGACCACGAAAGCAACTTCGAGTCTCCCCACCTGAGAAAAAAAGCATAAAAATCAAACAAATCAATGTGTTTTTTTTTTTTTAATTCTTGGAAACCCTAAACATTAAAAAACAGAAGTACAATGAAAAGGTGAGAACAATGTCGTCTTGATCGTGGGGGACTTCAAAAACTTAAAATAAAAGTAAAAAAATGAATGCAAAAGGTGTAATTAAGTGGCTGGCTTTTTTTTATGAGGGACTGTTGGACCATGCATGGTCTGTTTAATTAAAATATCATTTGCCCTAACCATACCTTGTCGGCCCTTAACATAAGCCAAACATGGAACTGCCCATCCCTCTTTGTTTAGGAGAAGATTTATTTATTTAAAAAAAAAGTGAATTAAGGTTGTCATAGGGTTTACTTGTTAGTGTCAGTTTGGTAGGGTTTGGATCCTCTGTGTTACAGATGCAGAGATTATCGTTGTTAACCAATGAAAACATGTCACATCAGTGCATAAAAAACACTGTCTACTTTAAAAGTTATTAAAAGTAAAATCTTTAATTTATATGCGCACATGTTATATTTTTTTTTGGTTTCGCTTATATGACGATATTTTATTGGAGAACATAAAGATTCTCTGTATCTC
Organism: Acorus gramineus; assembly: GCA_030737835.1. NCBI lineage: Eukaryota > Viridiplantae > Streptophyta > Magnoliopsida > Acorales > Acoraceae > Acorus > Acorus gramineus. The sequence continues at coordinate 23,688,619 of CM060851.1, read as the reverse complement.
TAATGCAAAAGATGACTCAAGTTGTGTTGTCAGTGTGAAATGTTTTAATGGAGATTGATGTGTGAACACCATAAGTAAAAGCTGGTTTATTTGATTTAATTGGTTGAATTAATGGAATTTAATAGAAACATAGATTGATGTTATTATTAGTTTAAATAAAAAAATCACAAAGTATGGCTAATGAGAAATCTTGGATGGTTAGATCCTCAGTGGATTTGAGCTTTCGTGGAACAGATAAGGGAGAAGTGATCAGTAAGAGATGATGGATTGGTTATTTGATCTTTCTGTCTTGACATTGATGTAGTACATGACACAGAAACTGTGACAATCAAGTTGGACAAAGATCTATGATCGCCTTCAGATGTTAGACAAAAACAAAAACGAATGTTTTGAGCCTCTTTTGGTACATTTCATTAGCCACCATAGTTGGTTGATGGGAGGGGTACCTCCTCTTTAGTGAGGGCATTTGAGTTTGAGTCTTGCCACTTGTTGATAGGAAAAGATTTGACAAAGAAAAAAAAATTATCAAAAAAAAAAAAAAGTTGGTTGAAATAAAATTTGGACCATGCCAAACATTTTTCAATAAAGAATTAATTTACTTACGAAATGTGCACTGCATCTCTGCTAATATGATTAATCATTTTTTTTTTTATATCGGAGGGACCCTCGTGACTGACCTTACGATTGAACTGGGAAGACTACCTCCGCCTGTTTGCCCCGGTCCCACCGAAAATTCTTTCGAATAATCTCTAACAAACAGGTGGGTAAGTCAGCGCCAAAACTCGAACCCAGAACCTATCGGTAACACCGCTAAGCCATGAACCGTTGTGCTATGATCACTGAGGACAATATGATTAATCTAGTTGTGAGAAATCTTACATTCTAGAAAAATATAATATATATTCAAATGATGCACAATTATACTAATAATTGATTTGTGGGAGTTTCAAGGGTAGATTTTGATTCAAATTCTTGTAATTGTATTTCGTTATTTGATACACCTATTTCTTTAATCTGTACCTTGTGAGGGTTGATCAAGTTCTAGTTATGGCTGATCTACTAGATTGCTTTGAGAGAAATGAGTGAGTGGTGGCGAGGAGAGAGATGATTTTTTTTTGTGTGTTTTTTATTTGATATGATAAATCAATTTATTTTCTTGACAAACAAATTACCAAATCACCTATTTTATTTTTTCTATTAAATGTTTTTCCCCTTAGTTTTGTTTTTCTTAAATCCATTGCATGTATGCTATATGTGGAGGGAAAAACTTGCACCGTATTGAAAGATGACACGTGTTAGAAGTTATTCAAGTGTGAACCACCACATCCAATAACTGATGATTTGATTTGACAAGAACAAAACAGAGAAGTGACGAACAGGTACTCCTGATCAAGTGAGACACGACCAGATTGATTTTCTCTTGAGATGAATCAGGTCTAGTCGGACAGTCTTACACCTCGCGGGTGAAGGTCAAGTTGTGTAATGAGTATGACTCTAAGTCCCAACTAGACGAAGACCATGACCAGAACCTCAGAAACGGTTAGACATCCATAACACTAATAACTGTCAGGTTGATGATTAAAGCCCATTACTTACAAAACGTGAGTACTTAAGGGCATGTTTAACTATAATAAAGTAAGGCAGTTACCTAATAATCATTAAGGGGAAAAACTGTTATAGTGGCTATATAGCCCAACCAACCTTATAAAAAGGGGAGGTAACATTAAATAAAAGTATAAGTTCATTTTATTAACAAGCCACATTTAGAGTGAGGTTATTCTTCTTGAATTCCCTTACTGACTTAAACATCAAAATCCCCCCGACTGGTACCACACTGATGTCTCCTGATTCATTTTGAGTGCATGATCCATATTCAGTTGAATTTAGATTCAGAAGGAGACTTTGCATGAAAGGAAAAAAATACCACTTCACTATATATGGATATGAACCCTAATAAAATTGTCTAACTGTCTAGTATAAGTGTTTGTGGTACATGAACATGCATGCCTTTCAAGATACAGTTGAATTTTCAACAACTCCCTAGGTAATGCACAGTAGACTAGGTACAATCAGGGGTCATGACACTTTGTCATTTTGAGGGTGTCTGCAGACCCAACTTGGCTCCTCTGACCAGTCCTCCTCTGCTTGGTTTAGGTTTTATCTTAATGTTTGTATTATTTTGGAGATCTCTAATTTGTTTTCATGTGATTAGTTTATTTCAATTCTCTACACCTTCTTTAATTCTGCCCAAAACAGTATAGAGGTCATGGATTAACTTGTCTTTCCATTCACTCTCTCAGATCACTTTTGTATTTAATATAGCTGTACGTAGATATAAAAATCAACTCCTTCCATGACTTTTTGACTGCTTGAGAGAGTCAATTTAAGTTAATACCAAAAATAAAAATATTATTAAAATATATATATTTTTTATAACAACATGTAAAATGGGATAAATATTCAAATTGTATATATATTCACATATAAAAAAATTAAATGTTTTTAATGAAACACATACCTCGTTAACAGAATAACATTGCATGCATGTGGGATTAGATAAAGATTGCATGTAACAATGTTTTAGATTTTGCATGTGTACTCTCATGGAAATTATTATTGTTTTACATTATATAAATGCTTTTTTTTTTATAAAGTCAGTGAATATTCTCCCAAATTGCATATGAAGATGACTTTCATTCTTGGTATGGATATATGGTCGAGCTGGACCACCATTTGACAGTGGTACAAATGGAAAGATTTGAAGACACTCAAGTGTACTAAATAAATTAAACAATAATTTTAATTCCCCATGTACACTGATATATGATGATTTTAGATGATACATAATTAAACAAAAAATGGAGACTATTAATGCCCGTTTTGGTTGAAGATAAATACTAATATACCATAAAGGATAAAATGAAATGTATCTACCAAAAAGCTGTTTGATTAGCATGAGTTCAGGTAACCATGCATTTGAAACAAATTGAAGGATCATGTTTAAATTAATCAAAATATTTATAGACAAAATAATATTGGTGCATTATATTGGAATTCACGCCTACAATGAGATGTCATTACATGGAGACAATTATAAAATTTAAACGATGTTAAATACTATTAATGTCCAAATCCAAAACTTAAGGAGTATATATCACATGAACCTAAAAAATGACTAAAATCATAAAATAAGATTATTATTTTTGAATATTTATTGATTTCATCGTTAAAAAGTATACTCTTTTCTTTTCCTAAGTTCCGAGGTCCCTCCATCTCCTTCATGCAGATTGGAGACTCCATTATCTGCTAGTCGCGTTCTTTAACTAGATCAATGAATCAATTTGCTAAAGATACACTCAAAACTAAATATACAGTGATTTGTTTTTTTTAAAAGAAAATCATTCACCATTTTATTTTAATTGTTGGACAAAAAAAGGACATTGGATGAAAGGAAGACAAAATTTGATATAAAAAGATTCAGTTCTTTTTATGTACCTTTTAGAAGGCAATATGGGAAGTGAGGGCTTGTCAAGAAACTCATCAGATTAAAAAAAAAAAAAAAATCCACCATAGGGAGCTATTGTGTTTTGGTTGGAATGGAATAATTTTTTTTTCCCACGTGATAGTCCTTGTATGAGATGCTTGAAAGTTTATATTTTATGTGTATATATAAAAGAAAGATTAAGAAGGAAAAACAATGAAGTCCAATCAAGAGTCAATCAATTAAACTGTGGAAGATTACATTTTAAGCTCGGCAAAATGAACTTGTTTTTGTTCTCTGCATGATCTCTTGCTCAGCATAGTACAACATATTTTAACTGTGGAATTTATATGTTAATGACATTGAAAAATAAAAAAATAATTGTGTTCTACTCTTATGTGATTTAAATTTTACATATGGTATATATATAGTTGTAAACTCGTAACTTAATTAAAAAGCAAGTTTTAACCTTAATTTCTTGGGAAATCTATGAAAGCATCACATATACTAGCTAGTCTCATGGATGAAAAATGACTCAAGCAAACTCAAAAAGACCTACATAAATTTTGATTCCCCACCTCAAAAATAATCACTTCAATTCTCATTTTTTAATTAATGCTTCTGTGATTCATAAAATGTTCGAATTTTATAAAATACTGTATAAACTAACTAGAATAAATTTATGATGTTTGTTAATTAGCTGTATAACATGGGTCGTTTACTTATTAAAAATGTACATTTGAGTTTCTTATGAAATGTGCAATATTACAAGCCCAAGGGAACCATATAAAGCATGGACCTTGATATATATATATTGAACTCCTAATTAAGCATTTCATATTGAACATCTTCTACCAATCCTCATAGGAATAGCAGAAGCGCTTCTTATGATAGTTTACATCAACCGATCACTTTGATATAGAAGAGAGAGGTCCACCACTTGTTGGAAAAAAATCGCATCGCAGATCAAAGTATACAAAAAAAAAACCATACATAATTAAAGGAAAACACAACCATAAGAAAGAGATTTACATGGTTTGACGAAGATTAATTATCTACATCAACAAAGAGAGAAGAGTAAAATTGTTATCAAGGATATTGTTATATACAACGCTAACTCATTTTCAACCTCAATTCTAATCCACACATGCTTTGATTTTTTTTAAAAATTAGTATACCTCATTCAATGAGGTATATATATATATTTTTTTTAAATGAAACATATACATTAATGAATTTTATTATATTGCATTCATGAAAAATATTGTAAAAAATTCCTATTAAAGCATATACATTGTTAATGTGGGTATATGGTGTTAACAAAGCATAAGAAACTAGAATAGGAATGTGTGTAAGACCACTCTTTTATCAATTTTCAGACATTGTTTGATGAGGCTACACATTAAATCCGACTCTTCCTTTTAAACCCTAGGGATCTCAATTATACGAGAAAATTTAAATGCCCTCACACATGATACATAATTACAACATTGTCACTATACTTGGGCCGCCCAGAGATAGGGGGCATGCTAAATGACCCCCCCCCCTCAATGAGTTAATTGTATTGCTTGACCCGCATTTTCAGTCATAAAGACAAATTATATCTAATCATTAAAAAACTCCGCTCCTGCATTTTCTTTCTTGATGATTTAGAAACCAAAATACAAAACATAAACCTGACACTACCAATTATATGTACACATTATCTTTACTCTAGCTGAGAATACAATCCCTAGATCAAACCTTAGTGGACGGCAGAGGTGCGTAACCACCGGAAGCATTGCCGGAAAGTTGGTCGGGTCCAATATATTTCCATTCTTTCATACCTTAAACAATGCATGTATAGGATTTTTAAGGTTTTGAGCCTCTCTTCACAAAGGAAGCTCAAAATGGGAGGGAATATTGTGGGAGTGCATAAAAACACATGGAATGTTTTGGTTGGAACCTTGTATAATATATAGTAAACCCTAGAGTTGGAAAGGGAGAGGGGGGGAGAGAATCTGCATCATATAGGGAGACATACCCCTCTTATTAAACCTTTTGGGAAGCAATGGATAGATAGAAAGATAGGTTGGTGGACTATTTTTGGAGAAAAAGAGATAGGTGGGGGCCTCACAAAGTGATGTAATGGAAAGGAGGGCTGTGGGGAACACAGTAAAACACAAGCTATTGTATAAAGGTAGGTCCTGTGATAAAAATGTTGATCCAATAAGGTTCATATCATGCATATAATGTTTGTTTCATCAATATAAATATAGTTTGTCCTCAGCGGAGAATCTGATGACTGCACTTCGATAATGTAAAGTAAATCTTCGTAACTATTCAAAAAAATTTCATGTTGTTAATAAGGGTCATCCATCTCGCTTTTCTTGTACCATTTTAATTTTTTTTCTTTTTTCATCAACTCTTTCGAAATAAAAATGCCTATAATTTCACTCAAAAAAACTAATTAAAAGAAAAATGAAATTATAATTATGAGACGACGTTAGGGGTTTTGTGTGCATTCAATAGGACCATGGTGTTGATTGGGTTGTCGATATTGTCCATTCACTGATGGCATATGTGAGCCTTATAACCTTTCCATATATCTTTTGTTACTTCTTCTTGCTCAAGTGATTTCTAGGATACATATCTAGTGTATTGCTATAGATTGACGGGTGCTGTTACACCCAAATTTGTTTTCAGCTTTAATTCCAGTCATATATGCGTTGATAGAAAATTAACGACGCGTATGCTCATATTAACAAGACATATGCTTCAAAAGAATTGTTTTACATTTTCTATAAATGCATCCATTCAATTTCATTATAATATATGTTTTTTTTTTTTTTATAAAGCATGTTACTCATTAGATGTTAAAAAATTCAAAATACATGTACACTGGAATTGAAAATATGGTTGAATGTAACATTATCTATAGATTGACAATAAAATTATCGCCTACATATCCCAATTGTTAGCCATCAAATTTGATGAGGGTAGTGAACTAAGACTTCAACATTTATATAAACAACAAATCATCCTTCAATATTTTCATCAAAGACAGTTTGTATTACTATTAAAGGTACATTTGATCGTTTCATTATTTTATAAAACGCTAATATCTTTTAATATTTTTATATTCTATTAAAAACCAAAATCTTTAGTAATAAAAAACTTTACATCTCATCCGTTAATATATATGTAATTCTGTTAATCATATTGTTAACTTATCATCACAGATAGAGTTTATGCATAATATTTCTTTGAACCCTTCATAGAATCACAAAATCTTCTTCATTGGATTACAAGCTCCTCAATCAAATTCTGATTTCATCAATAAAGATAAGATTACAAAAGTCTTATATGTTATCCACCCTTCAAATTCAAAGGTATAGAGATAATGGACTTAAGGAGATTGAATCATAATGAGAGAGAGAATGAATCAATTGAATGTGATCAATGTATTTTGGGAGAGACAAAGAGATTTAACATCTCTCTCTATAGTTATTAACCGATAGGTGTTTTCATAATCCCCTCTCACATATTTTTCTCCTCTTTTTTTCAATGTAGACAAGATATTAATCAGATCAACCTGATCCAATATCCAACACATGTAATTGAGTTTAATATGTACATCTCTCTCTATAGTTATTAACCGACAGGTGTTTTCATAACCCCCTCACATATTTTTCTCCTCTTTTTTTCAATGTAGACAAGATATTAATCAGATCAACCTGATCCAATATCCAACACATGTAATTGAGTTTAATATGTACATTAGTAAAAATTAAGTACAAAACGATGCATCTTCAAAATACAAATTAAATGAATTGACATATAGTTTCAAACTCAGGTTTTCTACACAAGATCCTTACATGCCCCCACCTTTATTCTTTCATACAATACAATGCTTTTGAATGCTCTAAATAATTTGCTCACTATTCAATTATTTTCACAATATATATATACATAATGACATTTCAACATAAAATGAAAACATTATTATAATACATAAAATGCTAAAAAAATATCTTAATATGACTCAGACGATAGGTTATGAATATAATAACCTGCCTTATCCTGGGCTCTCCTTAGACTTCACCATGTGGTGGGTCCCGGCTTATGCAAGATACATGACTACCATATGAAGTTGGGTGTTTATTGTTACACTCACCGCAAGTGAACACACCAGGAAGACAGGGTGCGTATACGAGTAACGAAGCGTGGGTGATGTGGGCTTCGGGAATCACGTGTCGGACGAGGTGGCCCGAACATCGGCGCACGTGTGCCGGAGCATCCGTTACTGTGCTCCGCGGCGCAGAATAAAAAAATGATGATAAATCTCACGAACGGTCCCGATTTTCCGAAACTTTTGGATTTGAAAAAACCATTGAATGGCGCAAGACAAACAGTACCTTTCCATAAATACAAATCGGCCGATTAAAAACGAAAGATCAAAAAAAATATATATATATATATATATAAATCATCACATACGCACTTAATGAGCATATCACGACCGTACATTGGACCCATCCCAAAAAAACAAAGTACGACAATCCTGACCGTCCGATCGACAGACTCAAGACCTCCCCCGGTCAAACGGTCCATCCCCCCACACAAACCTCCAATGCCCGGTTCGTACGATCCACTCTTCAAAAACCCCACCCATCTCCGTCCGTCCATTCCCTCACTCCACAAAATCAGACCCTTCCACGTGGCATTCAATTAATTAAAAAAAAAAAACAAGGGTCTGGTGAAACGGAGAGGGAAAGGATTTTCGCTTTCCGCGACTGTCGCTCCCGAAGTGAATGTGTTTCAGATTCAGACCACGAAAAAGTTCGTTTTATACCGAAACTACCCATAACAGTCGTCCAGAACCCGTGCGAGCTAGGGAAGGGTAGAACGGTCCATTTACGTAATAGGGAATAGGTGGTGCTAGATTTAGTAAATTCGGCTGGTAACAGTGAACAAAAGAGGTAACACAAATAAACTTTTTTTTTATCTAAAACTTATATTTTATTATTACTTTGGGGTGGGTTCTCTTCCTCAAAATAAAATAAAAAATAAAATAAAATATATAAATAAATGAAAAAACAGAACGAACAATATATCGCTGAAAGGACCGTTAAGTGCCGGGAGAAAGGAAGGATTTTCGGGACTTTAACGTGCGCCGGCAAAAACCCAATCTAAACCCTCTCTAAAATTTTATTTTATTTTATTTTCATTTCATTTTTTTTTTGTTATTTAAAAAAAAGTGCGTTTAAAAAAGCGAAAGCATTAAAATCGCGACCCTTTCACTTCCCGGTAAACCGCCTTTCCGTACACTCGACAGCGGTTTTTTCGAATACAAAGCGAAAGAAAAAGAAAGCCCATAATTTTCCATCTTCGTTTCTTCAGCTGCTGCTCTAATGGAGGGCGGCGGAGGAGGGTTCGGAGGGTTGACCCGATCGAACATTCTGGATCCAGAAGCGCAGGAGTTTCACCCCTCGATGATCCAGACCCCCCCTCCACAACCCCAAATTTACGTCCCCTACCCTTCACTCCCCTTCTTCGACCCCGGATTCCCGGTCGTTCCCCCGCCGCCGCAGGCGCCGATGGCGGTTGCGGCGGGGCTTCCGGACGGAACGCCGACGCGGTCGCTCGTGCTGAGTCAGGTTCCGGTGGGAGCGACGGAGGCGGTTGTTAGGGCGGAGATGGAGGCGTTCGGGGGGGTTCGGGCGGTGGAGATGGGGAGGGCGGCGGAGGGGATCGTGACCGTCCATTTCTTCGATCAGAGAGACGCGCAGGCGGCGCTGGCTGAGATCAGGGAGCAGCACGTGCGGCAGCAGAGCCGGATCGGGCAGCAGTACTGTCTCATGATGTCCAATTGGGCCGTCCCTCCGCCGCCGCCCCCTCCGCCGCCGCCGCCGATGGGGATGATCGTCAGTCCCTTCCGGGGGATGATAATGGGCCGGGCCGTCTGGGCCCAGTTCGCGCCGCCGATGTCCGGGCCCAACTTGGGTTCCCTCGCCGTCTTCAACCTCGACCCTTCCGTCTCTTCCCCGGCTTTCAGGGCCATGTTCGAAGTCTTCGGTAGGTTCAGAAGTTCGTGAATTAGACGTTTTAAAGACTCAATCATTTACATTTTATGTTATGATCGCATAATTCACAACTTCAGATATTTTGTTTTGGGGGGGGGGGGGGGGTTTAGGAGATGTGAAGGAGTTGAGGGAGACGAAGAAGCAGCAACAACGATTCATTGAATTCTACGACATAAGAGACGCCGCGCGAGCCCTCGGTGAGCTTAACGGGAAGGAAATCAACGGCAGGCGAGTCGTCGTCGAGTTCAGCCGCCCCGCCGGACATCTCTCCCCTTCCGCCGCCGCCGTCAGCCGTCGGCCGTTCCTCTCTCCGCCCTCTTCAAAGCCCACCACAACAGCCACTACTGCACGGCCGACGAGCCAAACCCAAAATCCGCCGAGGCGTATCTCCCAACCGTCCGATGCATCTCCATCGACGGTCACGAGACCCGGAGGCCCGTCTTCGTCGTTGCCATCACCTCTACCACCCCAAACGCAGAAAGAACTGAAGAAGAACGCGAAGAAGCAACAACAGCAGCAGTCGTCGTCGTCGTCGTCGTCTAATACGGGGAAGAAGAAGAGTCAGGGGTCGAAGAGGGCGTCGGACAGTCGGTTTCAGTTCATCAGCGAGGGGGGAGAGGGGTCGTCGGAGGATCAGACGACGAATTGCAGAAGGGATTCTAGAACAACTGTGATGATAAAAAACATACCCAACAAGTACAGGTCGGTTTTTTTTTCTTCTCATCCTGATTCGTCCACCATTCGGTGGTGGTGTTTTATATTTTATTAGGGTTTTTGGAAGCAATTGATTGGGGGCGGCCGTGGCGGTTGTGGTTGTGGGTGCAGTCAGAAGCTACTGTTGAACATGCTTGACAACCACTGCATACACTGCAACGAAAAGATATCTGGTTCTACTGATGGAGATGACGATCAACAGCAGCAGCAGCAGCAGCAACAACAACAACAACAACAGCAGCAGCCTTTCTCTTCCTATGATTTCGTCTACCTCCCCATCGACTTCAAGTCAGTAGATCTTTAAATTCCCATTTTTAAATTCATTCATTCATCACATGAAATCAAACCCAATTTATAGAATTGGGTTTTGTTATCTCTTTTATGTCTTTTCCAAATCGAATAATAAAATCATGTATAAAAATGAGAAGGGGATTTGATTGTCTCACTGAAACGGTGGTGGTGGGTGATGGGAGATGCAGCAACAAGTGCAACGTAGGGTACGGGTTCGTGAACATGACGTCACCGGAGGCGACATGGAGGCTCTACAAGGCGTTCCACCGGCAGCCGTGGGAGGTCTTCAACTCTCGCAAGATCTGCGAAGTCACCTACGCTCGCTTACAGGTTTGGGTTCTCTCTATTTCTCTCCCCCTCGTTAAAACAAACATCAATTCATGACAATCCTCTGATATAATAGGGTTTGGAAGCTCTGAAGGAGCACTTCAAGAACTCGAAATTCGCCTGCGACACGGACGAGTACTTGCCGGTGGTGTTCGACCCGCCGCGCGACGGCAAGAACCTGACTGACCCAGTTCCCATCGTCGGCGGCCCGACCGGATCGTCAACGCCGTCTGATGTCTGCGAGGGCGGCGGAGATGATGATGATGATGATGACGACACTGAAGGTGATGGTGGTGACAGGGACGTCGAGTCATGATGGGATTTGGGTGGAGGAGGGTTTTGTTTCCGTGCCCAGAGAACGCCGTTTCAGGTCAGTCTCCAGTCTCTTCTTCTTTAATAATATATATATATATATACATATATAAATTGTTTTACTGGGTCGTTTTGGTTTTTGCGTGTTTTGATGCGCGAAAGAATGCCTTGTTTTTGTTGATGTTTCGTGGTGGTGATGGTGGTGGAGGTTGGTTGTTTTGGGTTTTCTCGTTTATCGAGAGAGGAGGGAAGGAGGGAGGGATTTTACACGTTGGGAAAATATATGCATCGAGTAATATAAGTTTGTGAGGAGATGTGTTTTTTGTCGGTATTATGTGGTTTTGTGTGTGGGAGAAGACTGAGGTGTCTCTTTCTCTCCTCTCTGTAAATTAAAAAAAGAAAAAAAAAGAGAAAAACACAGGTAGAGATTAGGGAGAGGCACGGTAGTAGCCTCACTCAACCGCCATATCTTGGTGGGCAGATGGCGCACCTTCTCTTAAAACATAACAAAAAAAAAAAATGTTTTTTTTATTTTTATGATAATAATTTTTATACAATTGACTGGTTTTGCGGTTTGTTTTTATTGTGAAAAGAAAGAAAATTATGAATGTGCTTTCCTTGCCCCCTATAGGAAGGTTTTGAGATTGTGGTGGATTTGTTGATTTACCCTTCTTTAATTACACTTACATGAATTTTTTCCCCCTAAAATAAAGGGTCGCTGTGATATGTGTGTGGGGGATTGGCTTTATTGGTACGATGATTAATGTAAAATAAAATTGAACTGAATTTTGATCATGATGGATTAAATTTTCTTTGAAGAATTATAGGAATAGGATTTGGAAGTCTTTTCTTATTAAATCTCAAAATGATTTTTACTTACAAAAAAAAAAAAAAGGAAGAACAATCATTTATAAAAATAGTTTTTTTTTTTTTTTTCAATTAACGAGGAAAATTTACAAATATCATTTGAAATTTAATGTACTTGTACCTGTCATAAAATATATACCTTAATACTCATTTTCCATTAAATTAAAGCTTGCTAATGGAGATTTTGTACTGCACTGTAATAAATCTAATATTTTATAATAATTAATAATAACACTACCTAGGAAGTCCATTTATAACAATCTGAAATCATCCTATTATTGTGTAATAGTGTTCAATAGGCCTTGTAACTCACCATGAAGTTGATCTAATTAGTATGATGTTTAGGTTTGCCACATTAGTAAATAAGTTGTATTCATGAAAAACAGAAACATTACCTCTTATGATGTGAAATTAGTTTTAGCTGTCGGGACTAATTTAGAAGGTCCATTTCAAACTTTTGAGTGTTACTAATCCACTAGTGAGTGGAATTTTAATTATTCCTTTTTGAGCTAGTGCTTCTGATGTTACATCAATAAAATGTACCCTCATCAATTTTAGCCAAGAGTCCTTGATTACAATATTATTTGAAGTGTTCCATTTCTTTTCATTGTGAATGATCGATGTAATTTGTTTGAAAGAATCCTCCATCACTCAAATCAACCGAAATCTCTTATCCTCAAATTGGTATTTCATGTTAGAATTTTTTATTTTTTTTTTCATAACCCCCTAACCAAGTTTAATCTTACTATTATTGTTACTGATCAAAATCCATTGCAGATTGAAGTGTTGTTTCCCTTCATTGCTCTTTGCATGGTATATTGTTAAACTGCCATAGTTTTCTGGACTGGTGGAAGATTGGCTGGATAAATAACAGAAATCTGTTATAGGAAAATTTGCATTACCATGATATATATATTGCTACATTTATGTGTCCGCTGAGTTCTCTGACCAGTCATGATGACAAATATCTATGTAATCCTTAGAATTCCTCCCGTGAAGAATTATAAAGCTGTTCTTCCACTTTATAAACTATTTACATGATCCATGGATTAATCGTCCATCCCTTCCATGATACCTCGTTCCGTGCATTTCCTCTCTTTTATATTTATTTCTCTTATATAATAGAAAAACCTGACCGTTGGATTGGATCATTATACATGCTTGATATATTAATAAATATATATATAAGAGAGAGTTAAAGGAGAGAGAGAGTGAGTATTATGAGGAGGAAGTGAAATATCCGGTCTATTCGATGATCCATGCAAAAGCTAGCATGGGAACCGCGAAGAGCTCGGATATCCACGTAAGTTGAGTTGTACGAGAGAGAGAGAGAGAGAGAGAGAGTGTTTGTGGTGTGTTTTGAGCGCGAAAAGCCTGGACATATTGTAGTGCCTGACAGGTAAGCTCGTGCCACGTGGGACATTATCCACGTGGCAAACGGTCTCCTTTGCTTTGACCGTTCCGTACCTTCATTTCCCGCCATTTAATTTTTTTTTTTTTTTTTTTGTCAGCCTCATCTCCCCTCTCTTGGCGCGTCATAAAAAAAAAAAAACTTTGATCATTGACTTGACATGTTGTGCAGACGTGGATCAATTCGATTGGTGCCACGTCCCACGTCAGCCAATCGATAATAATATTATTATTTTTTTTGGATTTATGTGTGCCGTTTGATTTGGGTTTCGGGGACCGTTTTTTGGAAGGAGATCTTTGACCTTTCATTCTACTGTTGAGATGCGATTTTTTTTCCTTCTTTGATGTATTATGAATTTATTTATTTATTTTTCTGTGATTGCTATTTATGTTGTTGTGCCTTTTGGTTGAGTTCATTTGTAGCAAAGAAGGTTAAAAAAAAAACAGCCCAAAAAAGAGAGAAAAAAAAGGTGCAGGAGGAGCTGATGATGAACAGGCGACTCTGATACAAGCTGGGTTAGAGAGAGAGAGAGAGAGAGAGACTGGTCGGACGGCTAAACATTTACATGCGTTGGGGAGTTCCGTACTGAAGGTGGCAGTGACACGTGGTGCGTCCCTGTTCGTTTCTTTTTTCTTATTTTTGTTTAATTTTTTTTATTTGGTTAGATTTTTCTTGGTATGGTTGGAGGAGTTATTATTATGATTATTCATTCGTCGGAAAGAGTTTGGTATAAAGATATATATATATATATATATATATATATAATATATTTCATTCAATTTCCATTATTACTTCTTGGTATTTGAGTCTACTCTCTTTTATGACTGTTTTCGTTAATTGAATTGCATGTTAACTTGGGCTTGTTTTGCAATAAACCAGTAACTATTCCACGATTTATTCTTGATTTTTTAAAAAAAATTATCTCTCTTTTACTAACTTTTACTTAAGAAAAATCTACTGGATAATGTTTATACGTGAATGGGGAGCATTTGTTGATCATTCTTTTGAGAATTGTTTTTTCCCAATTAACACCCTGCTTGTTTCTATTAGATTAAAGGAAATTTTTTTATTATATTAGAGGAGGCAAAAGCTAGAATCATAGATCCAAAAGCTATAAAGATTGGCTGGAATTTATTTACCCTTTTATGCTCAGACATACATTATCCTTGGGTATTCAATGTTCCAAACATCTATAAAGTCCCTTATTCCACTTTATTCTATGTTATTCAGACCCATATTTCACATCCAAAAGGGGTAAAAGAATAAAATATCAAATTAGATTTTTATTCAAAAATAATATTCAATAAGAAAAAGAGAAAAATGAAGAATATAATGAATGACATTATAATGTCAGTTTAACAACCGCCTCCGAATTCCAAGTGGTATAGCACTAGAGTTTGTACACAAATAACTTAAAAACTCCGGGGATCTTGGTTAACAACTCCAACTTATAACATAATAACCTTTATACAAAACTGCAAACGACAACATGATAGTGAAGTATCAAAGTGTTGGTGTTGAGATTTAAGTTACAAACAACCAACCAAACAGAATTACGGCAAAGTGAAAACATCAATGAACGCGTAATAACGCAAAATCGATAATAATAATTCACGTTGGAACGGACGTGAATTAAATGGAATCAATACGGATAAGAGACTCAAAAGAATGGAAGTATCATAAAGCAAGACCAGTAGGAAGAGAACTTTAGTTTGTAGCTCAATGATTTTTTAGATGATTGTTCCGATAACATGTTAGATTAAATTAAAAGTTTCAATATATTAGAAGAGTAATAAAAAATTCTATTTAGTGATATGAAAGATGAACGAAACTTTAAAAGAAGAAAATATCAATCTAAAAAGAAGAAAACATAGGAATATGAGTGAGAAATTAAGAAGACAATACCCACTGTCATAACTCATAATGTCTGTTTAGCTGTTTTTATGGCTTACCAGAAATGAGACTTTTCTTTTACTTTGTTTATTTTCGGTTTTTGCATTGTTTATTCCTAAAAAAAAATCAAGGAAAAAATAACAATTCTGTTATCCAGTTTGGATAAAATGGTTACCAAGGGTGGTGGTGGTGGTGGTGGAGGAAGACATTTTGTTTCTTGTATTAGGTTCAGTGTCCAGTGTCCTTTCTAAAACCTGAAATAATTCCATGAAACAAAAAGATCCAACAAAAAAAAAAAAAAAAAAACTGGATTGCTTTTATTTTCCATTTTAATTGAATTACAACCTCCACTTCCAGACAAACAGAGGAATTGGGTTCTTTTTAAATGTGTGGTTTAAGAAATGCTTTTATATTGTGTGCATGATAGATTATTAAATGAATCGCATTTCTAGAACAACATTTAAGTACACAATCCATCTTGCACTCCAAATTATTGAAAAAAAATCACGAATACATGAAATCAATTAATTAACGAACCAAGCTCTTATTTTACAATATATACATTATATGAAAAATATAATAATATTTGCATTCAATTCATATGAATATATATTTTCTTTTTCAATGAAAAATAGTTAATTTTTTAATAGTCAAATGTAAATCAATTAATTGGCAAATCAAGCTCTTATTTTACAGTATATACAACATATTAAAAACATAATAATATATGTAATCAATTCATATGAATATATATTTTATTTTTTAATAAAAATATTTAATTATTTATTAGTCAAATGTAACTCAATTAATTGGCAAATTGAAGCTCTTACTTTACAGTATATACAATATACGAAAAATATAATAATATATGTATTCAATTCAAATAAATATATATTTTATTTTTTAATTAAAAAATGCTTAATTTTTATTAGACAAATGTATATATTTCAATAAAAAAAATGTGCAAACTATAAATGATACTGCAAAAAAACATAATTTAGATTGCTAATAAACTCAATTTATTTTAAAGTCCGTCTATAATCCAGCAGCGATCCCTTAGCCGCCTGTCTCTTATAAATTATGATACTATAAAATTATTATTTTTTTCATTTTTTTTTTAAAAGCATTGTGACTCGATTAATGTATGCTTACGTTTTACAAGAGTATATATATACATTTTAATGAAGTTTGGGACAGGAACTGTTATTTTACTAACAGGTACGACTAGTGCCTGAATGTCCCGGGTTCAACCTTTTGTTTGCCAGTGAAATTAACGAAAAATAGATGAGGTATGGCCATGTCATAGTCACCTCACCAGTTATTTTACAAAACCCATTTATTTAAATAAATAAATAAATTATTACATTGTATTTCATATCTAACGTACTCCACGAGTTTAACATACATGATGTCTTCTGTTTTTAAGGTGGTTTGACATGAAATCAAAAACCTTAATTCTAGTTTCACATAGACGATATCTTATATATGTGTTTAAGGTGGTTTGATATAGATCATGTTGATCTGGAACCCGGTGGATCATGAACAAATGAAATCTTGGTTGATTATCGACATCACATTGCGTGTCGTTTATGGAATGACAATACATGTATGATGTAATAATTTTTTTACTATACTTTAATGTCTTATACAAGATAATCTATATTTATTTTGGTGTAGGGTGATCGTTCTTTGTGGTGTCGCCGACCGACAAAAACATTGGAGGGATGGAATGTGTTGGATGAATCATTGACCTTTATGAACAAAATCAAGCAAGGTGATTTGTCTCCATTGGTTGTAATATATAAAAAATGTGTCTCAATATTTTTTTCTCTCTAAATTCATGAGATAAACACATTGGTGATTGAATCACAAACAATATAATTTAATAAGATACTATAAAGATTTTAACGATTTATCATAAAAGTAAGTTTAGATCATCAATGTAAGAATTGATCTGGTATCAACTTTCTGGGTGATCTTGATCTTGCGCCTCCCCTTTTGGGGAGGATGTCCTTAACCAACCAAAGGCTCTGGGGACATGCATGCGTCAGCTTTGATGTAGTACACCTACCAATTTCTACCTGAAGCGGTTTTGATACACTTGTAAGTGAAAAGGTAACTATTACAATATTTGATATTGATGGCATCAGTAAATATATTGATTGCAGTTTTCAACTAAAACAATTTGTTGTTAACTTACAGGTAGCAGAGCAACACAGCCAGTCACACTTGCTGGGTTATTCTGATGCTTATGAATTGACTTCATCAGTAAATCTAGTATTGATGTTGACCAATCAAACTCTTTTATTTTGTTGATGTCCTCTAAATACTGAAAGGTAGCCCACCCTATGGTGTGACCACTGTTTGTGTAAAATAACCCCACAAACAAGTACAGGCAGCACAACTTCGTGAAATCGTTGAGGTCATGGCTTGATTCTCCCTCCAATGCAACCAGAAGTTGCTCCTTGATATATGGAGCATTAGGTCTGCTCACGGACCCAAATCTTCGTTTTATGAACTCTGTGTTTGGCTTGGTGCCATAGTTCACTGTAACAAAGTGCAGTCAAACCCATTAATCATGATCATGATGTTACATTTTTGGAAAACTAAATGTAATTCAAAACAGGAAATTCTGATTACCTTTTACTTCTTTTTTGCCAGATTTGATGCCCAATATAACGTCTATTTCTGTGGGAGTTATTTTCAAAGTTTTGCCACCAATCTTGAAAGATTCAGAATGTGGATCATAACATTGTATTATCCGCACTATATCTTCATCGTTCTTTTTAGCTTGTTTACAATCATACTTCTTGTCCAACAACCCACTGAACAGACTCCAGAAAGGTGTTGCTTGTAGCATATTCAGATGTCTTTCCTTCAGTTTCAGAGTGGAAAATATTTCATAAATCCTATACAAGGATGATCTGAAGTGTGGTTGAATTGATTTTCCCTTCTTATTTGCAGCTTTGTGTGACCTATTGTTCTCTGAAAAAAAAATGAATGAACATGATTATATGAAGTTTGCAAATGTCACATTTTGTTACATTTAATCAAAACATCTAAACCCTAATCCAAATTGTGATTGTTGTTGAGAAAAGAAAACGTTTTTAAAATTGAAATGTGATATTTAAATAAAAAATCACGTTTTTTAATTATCAAATTATGATAATTACCTAAAATTGATCACAATTTAGATTAGGATCACGAATTTTTTACATTATTTAAAATTATACTTTATAAACAATTCGAGATCTTTACATTATAAGCTCAAATAATTAAAAAAAAAAATTTAAAATTTTTAAATATTATAAACTCGAATACTTTTTTACAAATACAATTGTTTCATGTAATTATAAATCAACGTAGGATGTAAAATGGATCGACAGTAACAACACTTAAAAAAAAGAGCGCTGATACACTCAGTATATTTTGCAGTCTTTTTGCACCTTCGTACACTATGATAACATAATATATAGGTCTGTCAACGGGTTGCGTCCAGATCCAACTCAGGATCCAGCAGGTCCGCAGAAATGTGGACCCGAACCCGTCGGACCTGAGTCGGGTCCAGGTCGGACCCGACCCGGATGGTTTGTAAAAAAAAAAAAAAAAAAAACAAGAAGAGCTCATGTATTTGTTTACCTCATCATTATATTTGAAATTTTTTTGTAATAAAACATTATTATTAATGAGACTATGTTTGAATATAATTTTATACAATTCAAAAGAAATAAATGAAGTATTATATAACATCCAAAACAATAATCACTAACATAAAAAAACATATTGACCTAAATAATAAACATAACTAATTATACAAACATTCAAAACAATATTAACCTAAACAACATTCAAAACAATAAACACTAACATATTAACCTAAATAATAAACATAAATCATGCAACAAACAATTAATTATACAAATTCAAAAGCTAATAAGTTAATTGTCTAAAACAAACTGACGACAATACATTACTAAGTTTATTACATATTAAACAATTAAGTTCTTGCAAGTTGCAACATCAACACAACGAAAAAAAATGTTTTGATTATGATTTATGAGCTTGTTATGATTATGATTTATGAACTTTTGGATATAAAAATAAATTAAATAAGAAATAAAATTATGTATCAACTAATACTAATGGTCTTATAATATATGAGCATGTTTTAATAAAACAATTGGGTCTCGGGTCCAACGGGTCGGGGCGAGGTGGACCCGGACCCGACCCGTTTGTTTATTCGGGTCCGCCGGGTCAGGTCCAAATCGGGTCGGGTATATTACACGTGTAATTGGGTCCGGGTCGGGTCGGGATCCGGGTCTGGACCATACCCGTTGATAGGTCTAGTAATATATACTATTATGTAATAGTGTATGATGTAAAAAAATTATTATTTTATTGACATGAAAAAAAATGAACTAATATATCTGAGTATATACTTCATTTTATATATTCATATGTATTTTAATGAAAGAGTATATGATATTTTAAAGGGTTAAAGACATATAAGTCCCTACAAATATGGAAAAACTCATATAAGTCCCTATTAAAATTAGGACAGACGTATGAGTCCCTGAAAACTTAGAAAAATTCAATTATCCATCCCTAAGTTAAATTTCTATCTAAACTTAACGGAATATTCCCCGAATATTTCATCACATATAATTGTATAGACTTTGAAGTCCTTATAAACCGTCATAAAGACAAATTAGTCCCTACAAAAGACAAAATTGCCTCTAAAAGACTTTTACATTAAATTGTGTACACATTGCAGTCCCTATAAATAATCATAAAGACAAATTAGTTCCCGCAAAAGATAAAATTGCTCTTGAAAGACTTTTACATGTAATTGAATAGACAGTACAATCCTTATAATTGTAAAGACAAATTTGTCCCTCTAAGAAACAAAAATACCCTTGAAGGATTTTTACATTTAATTGTGCAGACATTGCAATCCTTATAAACAATCATAAAGACAAATAATATAATTTTTTATTTATTTATTTTATCTTTTATCCTATCGCTCACACTCCACCTGAAGATCTCAATTTGAATGTAAAAAAAATATTTTAACCAGTAGAATGCATTTTTTTTATCTTTTTGTTTGTAAGGAAATAAAAAAAAGTGGCATGAGTTTATTAAAATTCTCTCTGCTAGGAATGTAAATAAACAAATTTTGTGAAAAATCATGTATAGGTATTTCAAAGCAAGCAAACACTTTAAAGAAAAAAGCATTATTCATTACTTGTTCAGGTGAAGTGTGAGCAATATGATAAAAGATGAAAGAATAAATAAAAAAATTATATTATTTGTCTTTATGATTGTTTATAAGTAAATAAAGATTGCAATTTCTACAGAATTAAATGTAAAAATCATTCAGGGGCATTTTTATCTTTTACATTGATCAATTTGTCTTTACGATTATTTATAAGGACGACAGTGTCTATCCAATTAAATGTCAAAATCTTTCAGGGGTAATTTTATCTTTTGCAAGAACTAATTTGTCTTTATGATTGTTTATAGGGACTGCAATGTGTACACAATTTAATATAAAAGTTTTTCAGGGACAATTTTGTCGTTTCAGGGATTAATTTGTCTTTATGACTGTTTATAAGGACTTCAATGTCTACACAATTATATGTGACGGAATATTCTGGGAATATTCCGTTAAGTTTGGATGAAAATTTAACTCAGGGATGATAATTGGATTTTTCTGAGTTTTCAGGGACTCGTATGTCTGTCCCAATTTTAGTAGGGACTTATATAGATTTTTCCATGTTTGTAAGGACTTAGATGTCTTTAACCCTATTTTAAATTTTTTTTTGTGTGTGGATTAGAATTAAGGTCACAGAAGGGGCTGAACATATCCATGTGAACGGCCTTTTACTTTTTACGAACTGGGCCTTTCGGTAAAGCCCAATGATAAACGGCCCAGTTTTTACTGTTATCCTGACTATCCACGTGGGTGAACAGAGTTGGTCATCACACACGTTAGACGACTTTGGATTTGGGACCGTTGGATGTGACACGGACGGCGCTGCTGCTCCGGTCAGCTTGACGAGTGACTTCTCACAGACCACATGCTCGTGCCAGTGCTTTTTTTTTTTTTTATAAAATTGTTTTTGAGTTTGCCTGACTCACTGTGAAAAAGGCTGTCAAAACTACACTCACGTGCTTGCTCATAATAATCAACCAATCGTTTATACTGATTATTTGCATGTTTGTTAAGTGACACTTCTCAGTGGTTTTTATTCCATCAGATCTTATGATCATCAGTAATTTAGTTCAGTTTTGTCATTAATTATCATTATATCTGAACCAAACTAAATTGAATTGAATTTATAATTTAATTATATTAAGATATATTATTATATTTTTTATTTAAAAAAATAAAAAATTACAACATCATATATATGCGCATTCACAATAATATGTCATATCATTGTTTTATTATATAAAATTTATAGTTTTATGTAACTTAACATTTTAACAAGTATTACTCATGATTTCTGTGAATAAATATCAACGTGTTGAAGGATCAGGATCTAGATGGTGTTGAAGAGTGAATCGCTGGTGGAGGGAGATCACAAGAAGAGTTGTTAGCATATTGAAGGAAGTCGTTTGAAATATAGAAGATGATCAAGATCTTGACATAAGTGTGGTCTGTCAAAGATCTTTCACCGCTCAAGTCAAGAATCATTTTCTTAATTAAAAAAAAATATGAGTAGAAAATTAATTCTAAGAAAATTGCCTTGATTTTGAAGGTGTGAATAATTGAATATTTATTTATAGACGAATCATTGTTGGTTTGATGCATTTTAATGACATCATTATAAGGACACATGTCACTTAATGGTGATGCCACATGGGGGGTATTCAACAAGGCAGAGACGTTTTAGAAATTTATTTGAGCATTATATAGGAGTTTGTCTGCCATAGAATATAATGTGAATGGCCACGGGAAAATCTTCAAGGAGTATTTTTTGAATGTGAATGTATTATGTATTGATTTTTTTTTAAGGAGAAGGGAGGCTAGTTGAATTTTCTAAAATAAGGTTTGTAAAAGGGACATGGAGTTGAATAGGTCATCTATGTTGTTCATCTGCTAATTTTCTATTTTATAGTTTTTTTTTATTTAGTATTTGAATTATAAAGAGTATATTCATATTGGACCTTTATAATTTCTTATTATTTATCTTTATCTATCTTTATTTATTAGGATTTACTTTTTAGAAAATAAAAAATTATGTGATGATAATCACAAAATATTTATATCTAAATGTGGGACCCATTTTAAAATTTGTTCAGGAGTCCAACTAATTTATCAGTTTTTATAGCTGACATTGAAAATATCGGTTGGATGAAAATCATCATTTCACTATGGAAAATGATATATGTTCATCCCCTTTTGAGCATTTGCAGTCTACACCATTTTTTTTTTAAATTATATATTCTTATTGAAATACATACTATTATACAAAATAAAATATCGAGCATCCTCTTGATAGAATGGTAAATGTATTCGCTCCATAGTGGGAGGTCTTAGTTTTAAATCTTGTCACCTCTTGATAGGAAAATATTTGAATCTCTTTCACTATTAGAGGCTAAGGTGATAAGATTCTGTCTGCCTCTCAATACCAACATCATATCCTCTTGGGTTGAGAATTTAAATGCATAATATCCATTTGTAAATTAGTCACCTACACACACACACACAAGAAAACATATAATCCAGAGAGATGTATATGTTTCAATGAGATTGATTGAGACTGACGTACAGTCTTATAAACTTTGTGTAACATCATTTATTTTTTAAGTTAACACAACATTGACTCATCATCTGTGCGCGCGCGTGTTACAGATTAATCAAGATATTTCGACTAGGCACACAGTTTAAATGCTTATCTTCTTAATAATTTATAAATGAAGATATTTCCATGGTCTTCTTTGTCAGGTCATTCTGGATCAGACCATGGTGATGGATATTGTTAATTTTAATTCAAATTGATATATATTATCAGACAAATTAAATAAAAAGAGATGTTTCATATGATTTCCAGTTGCTTCAAGCCTTCAACCTCTTATGAGACGTGTTTTTGTGAACCACAATGATGTTGGATGGGTAAATTAAAATATAATATAGTTGTGCATATTTTTAAATAGGTAAACTCAAAAACATGTTTGATCTTTGTTAAATTTTTTGCTCATGTGATATCAAGAAAATGTTACACCCAGTCTTAAAAATCGTTTCATTTTTACATATTCTATATTTGAGATTATATGTAGTCATATAGAATCTCTTCTAAACTGTATGATCTTCAAATGAGTGCATAAAGTGTGATGATTTTTAATCTGGGTGAATGTTATTATATTCTCACTTATACGTACAAATTGTAAGTCATCATATGCGGCTGTTTGGAACAGGAATAAATGATCGAATAACCTGATATAAAGGGGAATAAATGATTTTGGGTGTTTGGAAACACAGAATAGCTAGGGATTAAGTATACCAGAATAAACTGGTATAAAGTAGTATATTGATTTCAACCAACCATTGGAATTAAAATTATTCTAGGTTATTCCACCCAAAGAATATTTGAGCTCATTGTCAAATCAGTTGTCATCACCTCTTATAAACCACCTATCAGATCAATTATTATTATTTTTTCAACTTTTATAAATCCTTATCCACACTTTATTCACATTTTACGTAAACAAAAACTTTATTATTACGTTTTCCAACAAGAATAATTCAAAACATAATCAAACACAAAATCATTTTATCCTTATTTATACTCACTTATATATGAATAACTGTATACTCAAGAAAAAATAATATTCTATATCCAAACGAGAGCTATTGGATTTATCTAATTTGTTGGGAAAACTGTTGGAGATTTTAGAAAAAGTTGCTGTTGTGCAAATACAGCAAATACACAGAATTGATAGAAAGTGACCCCCCAAAAAATACCCTAGGAAACAATGTCGATTTTACCCCCAGAAAAAACAGAATACATGAACATCACAACATGCCATTAAACAAATTTTCATTGGTAAAATTGGAAAACCAAAAGTGTTTACACCGTTTTGTCGTCACATGGATCCCATCCTTTTAATATAGAAAGTATAGATATAGATATATATCTATATGTATATGTAAGATTATATCTATATGTAAGATTTATCCTCTCCTGATTGGTTGACCTTACACTCATTGAACATAGGCTTCTAATACTTGCATATCTAAATATAATGATCATCATCATCAAAGGCAATTTTTTAGTGACTGAGTGGGGGATCAAACGCTAAAATGTTTATTGAAGTTCTATGTGAAAGGGAAGGCATTATTGGGTTGTTGGGCTAGTTAGGGAAGCATACTTTATTTTTTTTTGGGGTATACAGACACATAGTACATGAGTATTTCATTCATACAAAAGTTATTACATATCTTGTACAAAAAGATGAAGAGTGTTTACTCTTTCTACATATTGTATACATTCTTTAATACTAAACAAAAACTGCTAAACATACCCTCGAATCAGATTGTCCTCTAACTGATCCGTGATCTTGGAGTCCTGTGTACGCGCGCCTAGCATATGTAGCCAAGGCCTCCGAAGCAATGACATGCCCCCTATCCACCTTTATAGCACATAAAACAGTGTTTGAATTCATGGTATTTCTTATGTCTTTTATAATGTCCTGAAGTGGAGGAGGACCAGGTCCCCCGCTTGTTGAATAAGGCGGACGATCGCCTTTTGTTTTCTTCCGCGCGATGAGAATCCCCTGTCGGATAGCTTCCCCTTCAACACAAAGTGGAGACTCCCACAGCCAACTGGAATAGCCTCCCACCACCACTTTAAAAGGTTTATTTTGAACAACAACAAAGCCCGCTCCTGCCGCTCTTGAAAGGCCATCCACACACTATATCATCGGTGATGACATAAGTAGTCCGAATCTCATTAACCCCAACTGGGCACTTTGAAATAGAAACATCCAAGACTTTCTCCTGGCACTCTCTGAATACATTTCAAAGGAGCATCAATATGGGTCAGCGGTCTCCAACATTCATCCGCCAAACTAAAGGCTTAGTTAGGGAAGCATACTTAAATCAATGAGTTGTGCACTTAATCACTACACACATACATATGATTATATATATATATCTCGTACGAGAGTGTTTGCTATCTATAACTTTTACTCTACTAGGCTTCCGTTTGGATACAAAATAGACCACGGAATAATCTGAAATAAAGTAGAATAAGTAATTTTTGGTATTTAGATGCACTGAATACCCTGATATAACCTATGCTAGAATAAACTGATATAAATTGGTATATGGATTCCAGTTTACCTTTTGAATTAAAGTTATTCCAGGTTGTTCCACTAAAAAAATATGTGAGCTCACTATCAAATCAATTATCATCGTCTCTTATAAATCACTTGTCAAATTAACAATTATCATTAGATTTTCACCTTTATAAATATTTATCCACACTTTATTCACATTTTATCTAAACAATAAATTTTTTATTATTATGTTTTCCAACGAGAATAATTTAAAACATAATAAAAAAACAAAATCCTTTATTCTATTTCTATATCCACTTATGCTGGTATAGTTGTATACCATGATATAAATCTTATTCTTAATCAAAACATATATACTAAGGTTCAATGATATAGAGGCCGTCACATGGCATGTTCTATAACAATCCGTGACGCACTCAAGATTGTGTATGGACCCTCATTCAGCTATAGACTCTTGAATAAAATTGGGGGATTGCGAGGGTCAAAACGACATGAATCCACCCCTTTAACTGGACAACTTTATTTTAATACCCATCAAAAATTAAAATTGTTTGACTTAATTATTTTATATCTTTCTTTCTTTCTCTTTTTTTTTTTTTTTTTGACCCATGCCTTGGAGAGCCGGGGCTCCGCCCATGGTTTGTACTATAGGTCATACAATACATATACTAGATAACAAAATACTGGATTCTCTAGCTAACTATAAATAGGTCCCCCATTTACACAATATTGAACCACCCACCACTCATATATTCTCCAAAAGATGGCTAACAAGTCATTCTTGTTGTGTTTGGTGATCATCTCTCCTCTCTCTGTCGCTCTCTCTCTGTTATACACAATAATAAGAAGGACCTCGCATCGGAGGAGAGCCTCTGGGACCTCTACGGGAGGTGGTATCAGTATCTGTGTCTTAATAAACCATTAATATTTTGGTTTTTTCAAATAAATTGTGTTTTTTTTTTTAAAGAATCACATTTGACTCTTACATAGCTTAACAAACGGGGATTTGATTTCAAATAAATTGTGTTTTTCCATTTCATACATATCAAGATGTGATTCTTGTGTTCCTATAAATTGTTGGTGCATTCAAACATGAAGTCTATTAATCTAACAGGTGGAGGAGCCACCACACGGTGTCGAGGAACCTCCGTGTGAAGCAAGAGGGATTCGATGTGTTCAAGGAGAATGTGAGGTTCATCCACGAATTCAACAAGGGGGACGAGCCCTTCAAGCTCCAGCTCAACCAATTTGGGGACTTGACGAATGAGGAGTTTGTGAGAAAACACATGGGGATTGCACAGCACGACGATGTCGATGGCAACGTGAGTGGAAGCTCTTTGCCGCACGGGAAGCTAGCGGAGGAGGACCTCACTTTCCCCTATTTCTGGGACTGGAGGCTGATGGGGGCGGTCACCACTGTCAAGGACCATGGCCAATGCGGAGAGTATTACTTGCGTGTGCATGTGCTAGGGTTTTTTGGGTGGAAGAATAGATAGTGAAAATATGGTGAAACATGGGTGAATCACTCCAAAAACTGTTTGTGGAATTAAGTTGATATTGATATAAATAGTGTTATTCTATCTTTTATGATATCCAAATTAATCTTATTTATAGTTTATTAACAACTTATTCATGATCAATCAATTAACAAAAACTTTATTGTTATGTTTTACAATAAGAATAACTAAAAATATTATACAATTCCATACAGAGTATGACTTTTTCTTTATCTATATTAGAATAATTATCTATTTCTGAACAACTTATACATGTAAAATATATGTATCACATTCTAGCATGAAGGGCAAGTTCCTCAGTGATCCTATCTTATTTTAGAAGAGGTATTTTCGTAATATTTTCTCATTTTTATTAATTTAATCTTCTTCTTGTTAGTGTTAAGAACGATTTTATTTCCAGCTAGAGACAACTAAATTTTCTTTGAAAGAAAAAATACGGTGTTGAGGAGGGAAAGGTCGAGATATTTTCTAATTAATTAGATTACTTGAAATAGTGAATTGAAATTTTACCAAACTATAAATTTGGGTGTTCTGTTATGCGATTTTGTTCTTTTTATATGTGTTGAGATCTAGCCCTAACTAAAGATATAATTACATCAACAAGATTATGTTATGACCCAAACAAGGAAATAAAAAATAAGATCAACGATTTGTTGTTGTTCCAGGGAGTTATTGGGCCTTCTCAACGTTGAGGGCATAAACAAGATCAAAACAGGGAATCTGATATCTCTATCAGAGCAGCAGTTGTTGGACTGCAATACTGAAAACCAGGGGTGCAAAGGAGGGTCGATGAACACAGCGTTCAAGTACATCAAGAACAACGGGGGGATCACCACCGAATCAAACTACCGCTACACGGCGGTGGATGGGACCTGCGACGTCGCCAAGGAGAAATCCCCCGCGGTGGTCATTGACGGATACGGGAACGTCCCCGCGAACAACGAAAACGCGCTGCTCTGGGCCGTCACCACTCAGCCAATCTCCGTCGCCATCGACGCTGGTGGTTCTGCATTCCAATTCTACAAAGAGGTATGTATGGTAGGGATGACAATGAAATGCATAAATGGCAAACCCGTTCCCACCTGACCGATCGATTGATAGTTAGGATTCTTAAAATCTGTCTATTCTAAACGGGGATGAGACGAGACAGGTTCTGGTTTTCTAAAAACCCATGAAGTCAAATTTTACACTAATTAAGCAGTCAACCGTGTCTCAGATTTCGGACAAGATTTTGTTATTGGGTTTGAGTTTAAGATACTGACCAAACCCGTGCTTATGTTCAATTTACTGAGCTATGATCTAGTGACCAAAAATTTGATTACAGGGAGTGTTCTCCGGGCCATGCGGAACGAGCATGAACCATGCTGCCACCGTTGTAGGGTACGGGACGACGGTGGACGGCACCAAGTATTGGAGTGTAAAGAACTCGTGGGGTGATTCCTGGGGGGGAGAAGGGCTACGTTGCGGAATCGTCATGGCTGCCTCTTACCCCATCAAGTTTTCCCCTAACCCCACCACTCCCACCATCCCCACCGTTACCAAAGATGAACTCTAAAATATCATCAATGAAGAACATAAATAATGAGGGTTGAATAAGAAAAGATAGCATGTTTAAAGTTTATGTTGAAATGAATTGTTAGTAGTATTGTTGTTGTTGTATGTTTGGGGGGGGGGGGGGGGGTATGTATTCTGTGTTTTTCATTTCCTTTGTTTACGATGTACATCGTTGTAAGAGTCTTGTGATGATTTGAATAAAAAAATGGCTGTACTTTGCCATTGATTTGGTGTTATAGTTTCGTCTCCTTTGGTTGTTAACATCTTTTCAAAAATGTTGTGCACTATACACCTACCATGCTTAATCAGACAGTTTTTGACATGGTATTGAATCATTATGTTGGGGACATTATTATATGTCTTACAATACTTATATATTTTGATTTATTAAGTTCTATATGTAATGAAACATATAACCACATAATAAATGAATTATTTATAACCTGTTGAGTATTTTGGTGCATTGAGTTGGTCGATTTAGATGGAACATGTTAAAATGTGTTTCCGTACACTATAATAAAAAGGATTTTTTGTGACCTCAATTCTAAGCAATTATCACCTCAAACAAAGATAAGGTGACAATTAGAAATAAACTAGGTTCTCAATAAATCTCTAAATCTCTCAAATCGCATGAATCCTAATTAAATCCTAAATAACAATACAAAACATATCTGAATGATATTTATATGTCTGAATCTAAATATTAATTAATCCTAATTATCCAGAAAGAATATGATAAACCTAATAAATAATGTCAAAATTATAAATCATCCATAATCGCCCATTTTGTGGTTCTCAATGTCGATCGAACTAACAGTCCATGATCACGCTGCATCAGTTGGGTCCAACGCGCCATCCGATCTTATAGAGATATTATGACTCAGATATACAATCAAATTTCAAAATTAAAATTATGATTAATTAAATTCTAACCTTTTCTTTTTTAGAATTCAATTAAATTGCGTATATCAAAATGATAAAATCTAATGGCCACAATCACGTTAGATAATTGAATTGTTCAATACGTATTAGACTTAACCCGATTCTAACGCAAACAAGCAAAACACATGACCCGTACACACATAAAAAAGGGGTGCATACATAAATCTTATTTTTCATACATATAATTTGAACGTAACCCTACTGACTTGAGCGTTGGAGGGTTTCACTCTCTTTTCTCTGCCGGTCCCCTCTACTCTGGTGTTGATCGATCGTTGGACGAAAACAAGAAATGCTCAAACAGACGTAAATCATGTTTTTCCTAGAGTTCCAAGGGTTTCTAAATATCTCATTGGATATAAAACGTGAAAAATTATATATAATTTTTAGGAAATATATATTGGCCATCAAAATATATGAACTGTTCATGAGACTGACTTACCAACTGCGTGTAACAACAATATTTTCCCTTTTTCTTTAGTGAACACAACAACATCGAAACGTCATCTGTGCGTGTGTTACATACTAATTAAGATATCTCGATTAGGTACACAACTTAAATATTTATCTTCTGAATATATAATATATATGAATGAGGATATTTCCATCGACTTTTTTGTCAGGTCATTCTGGACTATGTTGATGGATTGTTAATTTTGATTCAAATTGATATGTTATTAGACAAATCAAATAAAAAGAGATGTTTCAAATGATTTCCAGTTGCTTCAATCTCATACGAGACGTGTTTTTGTGGACCATATTTGTGATGGTGTTGGATGGTTAAATTACAATATAATGTATAGTAGTTGTGCATATTTTTAACTAAGTAAACTCAAAGACATGTTTGATCTTAGTCAATTTTGCTTCTCATGTGATATCTAGAAAAATGTTACACCCAGTATTAAAAATCATCCCATTTTTACAAATCCTTTGTTCGAGATTATATGCATTTATATAGAATTTCTTCTAAATTGTATGATCTCTAAATATGTGCATAAAGTGTGTAAAAATCTGGGTGTATCAAAGTTCTAATATCAAATAAATTACTATATTCTCACTTTAACAAATTTTAAGTCATCCTAAAAATTTGGGTATTCTTATTTGTTGGGAAAATTGTTGGAGATTTTAGAAAAAGTTACTTGTGTGCATTTATATATTGATATACAGTGAAATGATAATATGCAATCCGTGCAGTCCGTGCGAATCACGTATATACACCCTTAAGGGGTGTATACGTGTCGATAAAGAAAGTATATAATCCAGTGAGATATATGCTTCAATGACGAGCTAATATACTTTCTTTATTGACGAATACACATCGATAAGAGATGTATATACGCGATTCGCACGGATCACACCATATCAGTGCTCTTGATATATATAAGATTTTGCTTGATTTAGAATCATTGAACATAGGCTTCTAATACTTGACACACATATCTAAATATAATGATGATCACAAAGACAATTGTCTAGTGACTGAGAGGGGGGACCTATAACAAATTTTGCAGCTACTGCTGAAATGTTAATTGAAGTTCCATGTGGAAGGAAAGGCATATTGGGTAGTTGGATTAGTTAGTGAAAACATACTTAAAATGAATATGAGTTGTGCACTTAACCTTGCACAATATAATGCTGCATGCCTAATTGATTTGGATAAAAAAACACAGACACACACACCACATATATGATGAAACAGATACGGGGAATTTGTAAATCATTCTCATAGAGTTGACCATATAAAAAAATGTGTCAAACACCCTCTATATATATATTATAACAACAAATGGAATGATTATTGTGCAAGCAATGCCATTAGAATGTATGTTAGGAGAATGAGTGTTATTTATTATAACTTGTAAGGTCCTATTACAAGCTATCATATGGCATATTATGTAACTTCTCGAGGCTTACTCAAGATTGGATGTGAACCCTCAGTCGGCCATGGACTCTTGAATCAGATTTGGTGGATCGCCACCTGGGTCATTGTCTCTTGGATCCACCCAGCAACCGATAGAACAAATTGTACTGAGCTCATATCATTTAGGAGACTTCTCACCCTGTCATGTCCATTATTACTCAAAACAGCGACATGTGTTTATCAGATGTATTAGACTGTGAGAGCTCGTTACTTTTTTCTCCCACGGTATAAATCACATCTTTCATCAGATTTGTACTTTCAACCATATTTAAATGTATATTAATTATCCCAAGATTAATACGCTTTTTCCTACTTCTATTTGAAAATGGCAATATTTCCCCATAACAATGGATAGTTAAGTCGTGTAGTTTAATTCCAATTATAATTTTTTGTGATAAATAATATAAGTGAAAATTGCTAATTATCAGGTGGCTCCAAAATTTGTTCTTAAGTTTTCAATCCAACTTCCCTAACAATTTCATTGGTTCCGTCCAACAGGATAACCTTAACAATGTTTTAACTCTCTTTTCCCATGCCATGGGTTGATCATTGATGCTTAATTTTATTGTAGACTAGAATAAGATTATTATTACAGGAGCGGAGCTAGGAATTAAAACGTACAGAGAGAGTTAAATAAATCATTTTTTTTTAATCGAGGAATGACCGTCTTAGTCCGGTTTCAGTCGGGGTTTGATCAGTATCATCAATATTGAACTACAACCTATGAATCGAATTGCACCGAGTGACATATGTAACAAATAATTAACTGTGCAGTTCAATTCATAAACTGTGTAGTTCGATTCATAGGCTGCACAGTTTGATACTGATGGTAATTATCAAACTCATGCATGATGGAATTCATAGTTTAATTATTATGTTTTACAATGATAATAATAAAAAAAATACAGTTAAATATAAAATAACTTATTCTTAACCTATAGGTGAATAGTTCTCCATCCCGTAATAGCTTGTCATGAGATGTATTGCAATCCCAGCATGCATGAAGGCAGCTAATTAGTTTTCTTTGAAAGAAAAAAGGTCGGTATTGACAAGAGAGACATGATGAGAGATTTTATCATTCTTGACATATAATGAATTGTTTCCAGCTTATTTTCTTTTGTAATTGTAGTCAAATTTGATCAAACCACATAAATCTATATGTGATCTCTTGTATGATTTTATTTCCTTTACTATTTTACATGAACGCATATGATAATTAAGTTCAACGATTTGTTATTGTTGTTGTGGTTGTTACAGGTGCTTGTTGGGCCTTCTCGAGCGTGGCAGCCGTGGAGGGCATAAACAAGATCAAAACAGGGAATCTGATATCTCTGTCAGAGTAGCAGCTGGTGGACTGCAATACTGAAAACCACGGGTGCAAAGGAGGGTGGATGAACACAGCGTTCAAGTACATCAAGAACAACAAGGGGATCAACACCGAATCAAACTACCCCTACAAGGCGAAATACCACGCGGTGGTGATCGACGGGTACAAGAACGTCCCCGCAAACAACGAGAACGCGCTGCTCTTGGCCGCCACCAGTCAGCCAATCTCCGTCGCCATCGATGCCGGTGGTAAAGCATTCCAATTCTCCAAAGAGGTATATATCTGCGGTAGGGATGACAATGGAATATGATAAATGGCAATTCTGTTTCTATTAGACTAAACTATTATTTTATTTTATTTTATCTTTTATTTCATGTATCTTTCAAGTTTGATCTTCTAAATATTGAACCCAATCTTAACCTGTTCTAACCGTATGAAAATATTGGACGGATTTTGAATTTAAGTGTAAAATATGTCCCTCCCGTTTTATTCGGTTTAAATCACATATATATCATTCAACATAAAACAAATTTATTATACATGAATTTAAACTAGCCAGCTGTATCATGTTATTTTTTTTTGAATTGAACCTAATTAAGCATACATCAAATAATATTAAATAACATAGTGGAATGAATATAACTATTTATGTTAGAATAAAGAAAAGGGAATTGTTGTTATTATATTAGAGGAGCCAAATGACTCTATTTATAGATACATAGAGGAAACCCTAAAATACAAGATAAGGAATCTAGGAAATCTAGGAAACTAATAATAACTAATAATATCACAATAATGATAATAAAGATATAATATTATCCTAATAATGATTCTTTAACACCCCCTCCCAAACTCTGAAAGGTAGAACCCTTAGAGTTTGCACAAAAATGAGAAGGTGGCAGAGGCTTGCGACAGCTACGGGCGACAGGGTGGTGCATGGCACAACACGGCAAGGGCACGACGACGACGGCAAGGGCACGACGGCGACGGCAAGGGCACGACGACAACAGCGACGGCAAGGGCACGACGGCGACGGCAAGGGCACGACGGCAAGGGCACGACGACGGCAAGGGCACGACGGCGACGACGACGGCAAGGGCACGACGGCAACGGCAAGGGCACGACGACAACAGCGACGGCAAGGGCACGACGGCGACGGCAAGGGCACGACGACAACGACGACGGCAACGGCCAGGGCACGACGACGGCAAGGGCACAACGACGGCAAAGACACGAGCACGACGACGGCAAGGGCACGACGACAACAGCGACGGCAAGGGCACGACGACGACGGCAAGGGCACGACGGCGACGGCGACGGCAAGGGCACGACGACAACAGCGACGGCAAGGGCACGACGACGACGGCAAGGGCACGACGGCGACGACGACGGCAAGGGCACGACGACGGCAAGGGCACGACGGCGACGGCGACGGCAAAGACACGGGCACGACGACAAGGGTACGACGACGACGACAAGGGCACGACGACGGCGGCAAGGGAACGACAGCGACGACGACGGCAAGAGCAAGATGGCGACTGCAAGGGCACGACGACAACAGCGACGGCAAGGGCACGACGGCAACGGCAAGGGCACGACGGCGACGACGATGGCAAGGGCACGACGGCGACGGCGACGGCACAAACAAATAGGGTTCGCGTGAGAAGCAAACAAAGCAATCGAAGAAAAATATGGGTATCAAAAGTCCTCCCCCGCTCCAATTGAAAACATCTCAATTGGAGCGGGGAAGAGGGAATAAAAACTTTTATATATCTAGGGTTTCAAAGGTGGCTCTGATACCATGTTAGAATAAAGAAAAGGGAATTGTTGTTTTTATATTAGAGGAGCCAAATGGCTCTATTTATAGATACATAGAGGAAACCCTAAAATACAAGATAAGGAATCTAGGAAATCTAGGAAACTAATAATAACTAATAATATCACAATAATGATAATAAAGATATAATATTATCCTAATAATGATTTTTTAACAAGTTTTAATTTTCCAACTTAAAAAATAAAAAAAATTAAAATCTATTGAAAAGTTGGTGGGATTCTTATACTCGCTGCGATCTAAATGAGATGAGACGAGACATGTTCTTGTTTTTTTAAAAATCCGGCCTATTATCATCTCTAAATGTGTAACGTGCCCTGATTGGTGACCAAAAATTTGATTACAGGGAGTGTTCTCCGGGGTGTGCGGAACGACCCTGAACCATGCCATGACCGTCGTAGGGTACGGGATGACGGTGGACGGCACCAAATATTGGACTGTAAAGAACAAATGGGGTGGCAACTGGGGGGAGAAGGGCTACATAAGGATGAAACGGGGGATAGCAGCAAAGGAGGGCCTCGGCGGGATCGCCATGGCTGCCTCTTATCCCATCAAGATTTCCCCAAAACCCACCACCCCCCACCGTTACCAAAGATGAACTTTAAAATATATATCACCAATAAAGAACATAAATAATGAAGGTTGAATAAAGAAAAGATCGCATTCATGTTTAAAGTTTATGATGGAATGAATTGTTAGTAGTATTGTTGTTGTATGTTTAGTGGGGTACATATATATGTGTATATGTATTATGTGCTTTTCATTTCCTTTGTTTACAATGTACATTGTTGTAAGAGTCTTATGGTGATTTGAATTAAAAAAAAAATAGCTATACTTTACCATGCATTGATTTGGTCTTATAGTTTCGTCTCCTTTCACTACAACAAAACCGCTTAATGATAACAAATTTATTGTGATGTTTTAAAAAAACTGCTACTATAAATGACTTATAGTAACATTTAAAATTAAACTGTTGTAAAATATTGGAAGTGGTTGTGGGAAGCGGGAGAATTTGATGCTATGTGAAATAGTTTTGGTGACGATATATGTCTCCCATGCTTAATCAGATAGTATTTGTAATGGTATTGAATCATGTTGGGGACATTATTATATGTACTACAATACTCATATATTTTGATTTATTAAGTTTAATATATAATGAAACATATAACCACGTAATAAATGAAAAAATATACTTCAATGAATTATTAATAACCTATTGAGAGTTTTGGTGCATTGAATTGGTAGACTTAGATGGAACATGTTAAAATGTGTTTATGTGCACTCCAACAAAAAAAAGGCTTTTTGTAACCTCCATTCTAAGCAACCGGTACCTAAAATAAGGATAAGGTGACAATTAAAAATACATGTCACAATAGATATTAGGGTTTTACTAACGAGTACTCTTAGAGTACTTGTTAACCCACATTTATTACCTATTTTTTAGACAAACTAATGAATCTACTCATGATATGAATAAATAAATTGAAAGATTTTTAAAATATATGGTGAATTTATTAGGTGCATTGTTAGTATTTTTTTTAAAAAAATTCAATTTATTGATTTATATCATAATTAAATTTGTTGGGTTGCTTAAAAAGTTAATAATAAATGTGGGTTAACAAGTGCCCTTAGGACACCTGTTAACAAAGTCCTAAATATTATTTTGGTGACTATCACCTTTATATGTCATAATGTTCTATTTTTATGATATTTGCCTTAAATGTTAGTCACCTAACTAAATAGTTTTTTTTTTTTTGTGGATAATTTTTTTTTTTTTTTTTTTTGTCAAATCTTCCCTTATTAGCAGGCATCACCCAATATCAATATATAAGCAAGGTAATAAGAATCTTCGGTCACTTCACCTCGATTCAGATCCATTTTCTTACTACTTTTTGATGAATATGCGACCGAGACTCAAACCCAAGTCTTCTCACTAAAGAGGGGATACCTCTTCCATTCTATCAAGAAGAGGTTCGGTTCTTAACTAAATAGCTACCATGACACACAAATTAAAAAAAGACATTTCACCAAAAACATTGACAGAAATTTAAATTGGAAAACCATATTTAGTATTTGTTTAATTGTAATTCATACCCAATTAAATAATTACCCAACATGAAAATTTTTATGTCCCTCCCATCTAAAAAAAGGCAAGATTGTTTGTATATATTTATT
Organism: Acorus gramineus; assembly: GCA_030737835.1. Lineage (NCBI taxonomy): Eukaryota > Viridiplantae > Streptophyta > Magnoliopsida > Acorales > Acoraceae > Acorus > Acorus gramineus. The sequence goes on along the minus strand of CM060851.1, from coordinate 23,651,680 downwards.
CACTTTCTTCATCAGATTTTGGCACTCATTTGGCACTCATTTACCTTGTTCATATTATTTCCTCATCAAATTCACCTTCTTCATATACCCAACCACTCCGCTACCATCTCCTTTAACCCCCTTTAAATCTCCCTAGTCATGGGAAAACAAGTTCTAACCCCCAGCCCCCTTGCATGTCCCATGCACCTCCTATAAACCTCCCTGTTCCTTACAAAAAAAAAAAAAAAAAACCACCCTTGTATGTCCCCATTTTTTCATTCCGATTCTTCCAAAGTCAGCCATCCTCCAATCTCAGCCTCAATATTGTTGATCTACGTTGACATACGTGTCTGTCACCAAATGATAGGTACGGTAATTGATAAGTGTTGATTATCACATAAACCTCTGATTCAGCCGTGACAAATGAGTGAGCGTCACTATAGGTTTTCTATGGCAGACAAAAGCATTTGAGTGACATTTTTTTTTCTGTTATGGAAAGTTGGAAACCCATTTTTGTTGCAGTGGTGAATGTGAAGTCTAAGGGTCCGTTTAAAAATACGTTTGAAAAATAAGATTTTGAATAAACTATTTTAAATAGAATTGATTACTAAAAAACGCATTTTTTGCTCTTTTTTAAAAACAATCATTTTGCATTAAAAGCTGTAAGTAACTTCCTGAAACCCAATTGATAACATGTTTGAACTTTCTGCTTAATCAAAAGTAGAATCACCCCCCAATCGTGTTACTGAAAGGGGCCTAAGGCAATTTGATTACATGACCAAATAACAATACAAAATCTTGATTATCTATCAAAAAATAAAAAGTCCAAGGCAATTTGTTTACATGACCAAATATAAAAGAAGAAAATTTTCTTTACAGGTAATTAACCATGATCTTGGGCAATTGTGATGATAAATAGACTATGAACTATTCTTTCTCTAATTTGTTTTTTTAGGGTAAAATGCATTTGGACCCTGAAGTTTTCAAAATCTACATAAACGCCCCCCTAAAATATAAATACATGCACTTACACCCTCTGCCATTATACTTTTTTGTTAAAACATAACAAAAGTAATTTAAAATTACTATTTTACCCTTAACTATCTAAATATTCATATAATAATTTTAGATATATATACTTTATGAATATTAACTTATACAATAATTAACTATTCAAATGCATCTGGATGTATTTTTGTAAGAATTAAATCACATAATAATTAATTAAAAGGTGAAAACAATCCACCAAAAAAAGTAATAAAATGATAAATATTTAATTGAAAGGGTAAAATTATACTTTTATCTCATCTTAATAGAAAATTTAATTACAGTGGGCGTGATTGCATGTCTTTTTACTGTAGGAGGTGTTTATGCAGGTTTAGAAAACTTAGATGCATTTTACCCTTTTTTTTTATGGTGCAAAGGCTCGTAAGTGTGGGTGCATTATTTATCTAATTGATATGAATATCCATATATGAGGAAGCATATATTTTATAGTAAATGAAATAGAAAAATCAATGAATTATATATAACATAATTATTTTTTTTGTTCTTTTCAAATCAATCGTGAGTCATTCTGTCTCTTAACTCTACAAAATTTTACACCATCTTTTTTTTTCTATCTAGATGTATGTTTTTTTCATATAATTTGTCATTTTGGATTATATATATGATTTAGTTGTTCTCAGACTACTTTTATTTCTCACTCTTCATTGGTTGATTTAGAATCATCAAACATAGGCTTCTAATACTTAACACTCATATCTAAATATAATGATGATCACAAAGACAATTGTTTAGTGACTGAGGAGGAGGACCTATAACACAATTTGCAGCTAATGCTAAAATGTTTATTGAAGTTCCATGTGAAAGGAAAGGCATATTGGGTAGTTAGATTAGTTAGAGAAAACATACTTAAAATCAATATGAGTTGTGCACTTAACCTTGCACAATGCATGCCTAATTGATTTGGATAAGAAACACATACACACACGTATATGTATATGATGAAACAGATACGGGGAATTTGTAAATCATTCTCATAGAGTTGACCATATAAAATAATGTGTCAAACACCCTATATATATATTTTAACAACAAATGGAATGCCTAATTGATTTGGATAAGAAACACATACACACACGTATATGTATATGATGAAACAGATACGGGGAATTTGTAAATCATTCTCATAGAGTTGACCATATAAAAAAATGTGTCAAACACCCTATATATATATTATAACAACAAATGGAATGATTATTGTGCAAGCAATGCCATTTGAATGTATGTTACGAGAATGTGTGTTATTTATAACTTGTAAGGTCCTATTACAAGCCATCATATGTATAACATATTTTGTAAGTGGGGTGGGAAGGTCCATCATATGGTGTAAAAAAAACAATTCACTATAATACAAAGAGCTCATCCTATAAATCCTCAATCCTTTTTCTCAATAATCGATATGGGACCTTAACTCTTTTGTTCTCCAACCACCAACCACTTTCATCATGTTATTGGGAGAACTATGGATCCAATTTTCTCAATCACTCGAAAATGATTTTGAAAATATAAATACACTATGTTTATCTCATCGACAAGAAAAACGCAATCCAATGAGTTTCACTAATTCACTAAACTTATTTTGGCCTAGGAATGGTCAAAACCCAAGTTTTTCCAACAAATCATATATTTCATGATATTTTTAGTTTTGACCATATTTAAATGTATAATAATTATCCCAAGATTAAAGACGTTTTCTTTCTTCTATTTAAAGATGGCAAAAATTCCCCATCACAAAATGGATAGTTAAATCGTGCAGTCAAACTCCAATTACAATTTTTTGTGGTAAATAATATAAGTGAAAATTTCTAATTATGAGGTAGCACCAAAATTTGAAAAATTGTTCTTAAGTTTCCAATCCAACTTCCCTAACAATTTCATTGGTTCCGTCCAGCAGGATCACCTTAACAATTTGATTGGTGCTTGATGCTTAATTTTATTGTAGACTAGATTCAAATTTTTATTACAGGGACCGAGTTAGGAATTAAAATGGGGGAGGAGAGCAGAAGCCAAATGACTTTGATGGAAGAGAGAAAAAAAAAACGTACTTACAATATATATTAATTTAAGAAAAAAATTAAGATTGCCGGATATATAATTGAGTAGTTGAAGTAATGGATGACAAAAATCAAAAGTCGTTGCAAACAGTACCTAAAATGTACCATTTATTGCATTTTCTTATTTCAATAATACCAACCAAAGTTATTAAATTGGTTTGACTTAATTATTTTAAAGTTTGACCCACCAATTAAAGTGTATAAAAAATTCACGTTTTACATAAATGAACTTCTATGAGGCATGAATCGGACGGGATACTCACTATTTTTTATTTTTGTCTTCGTCAATTGGATGGATATATTAATTCATTATATATTTATTATTCATCATACAATAAATAATAATATTATAACAAAAATACTGAATTCTCTCCCCAGCTATAAATAGGTCCCCATTAGCACCATATTGAGCCATCCATCCCTCACTCATATTCATATATTCTCCAAAATTAAGATGGCTAACAAGTCATTGTTGTTGTGTTTTGTGATCCTCTCTCTGTCGCTCTCTCTCTCTTATGCGATCGACTTCGACGAGAAGGACCTCGCATCGGAGGAGAGCCTCTGGGACCTCTACGAGAGGTGGTGTTAGTATTTGTGGTTTAATATAAATCAATGTTTTTAACCTTTTCCAATGAATTGTATTTTTTAAGAGAATCATGTGTAACTCTTGCATATATACTTAACAAATTGAGATTTAATTTCAAATGAATTGTGTTTTTCCATTTTATACATATGAAGACGTGAATCTTGTGATCCTGTAAATTGTTTGTGCATTCAAACATGAAGTTTATCAATCTAACAGGTGGAGGAGCCAGCACACGGTGTCGACGAACCTCCGTGCGAAACAGGAGCGATTCGACGTGTTCAAGGAGAATGTGAGGTTCATCCACGAATTCAACAAGGGGGACGAGCCATTCAAGCTCCATCTCAACCAGTTTGGGGACATGACGAACGAAGAGTTCTTGAGACAATACACGGGAATGATCAAACAGCACGACGGCGTCGATGGCGACGGTGACCACCAACTGAAGGCAGAGGATGACCTGACTGCGCCCTCGTCCTGGGATTGGAGGATGAAGGGGGCTGTCACCCATGTCAAGAACCAAGGCAGATGCGGTGAGTATTACTTGCATGTGCATGTTTGGGAGGAATGATAGATAGTCATCGCTGTGTCAAAATATGTTAAATTAAGCTGATATTGATATAAATTGTGTTATTCCACCTTTTATAACATTGATATCTTATTTGTGTTTTATTCATAGCTTATTTATAGCTTATTCAGGAAATTCAAATAATGAAAATTTATTAATTGATCTATATGTGAATAGTTATCCGTTAACTAGAACAGCTTGTTGTTGTTACAGGAGCTGGTTGGGCCTTCTCGGCTGTGGCAGCCGTCGAGGGCATAAACAAGATCAAGACGGGGAGTCTCATCTCTCTTTCAGAGCAGCAGCTGGTGGACTGCAACATTGAAAACCACGGGTGCAAAGGAGGGTTGATGACCATAGCGTTCAAGTACATCAAGAACAACAAGGGGATCAACACCAAATCAAACTACCCCTACAAGGCGAAGGACGGGACCTGTGACGTCGCCAAGGAGAAATACCACGCGGTGGTGATCGACGGGTACCAGAACGTCCCCAAGAACAACGAGAGCGCGCTGCTCTCGGCCGTCGCCATACAGCCAATCTCCGTTGCCCTCGACGCTAGTGGTTCTGCATTCCAATTCTACAAAGAGGTATGTGTGGTAGGGATGACAATAGAATGGCATAAATGGCAAACTTGTTCCCACCTGACCAGTTGACAGTTAGGATTCTTAAACTCGGTCCAATCTAATGGAATGAGACATGACAAGTTCTTGTTTTCTAGAAACTCATCATGGAGTTAAATTTGACACTAATTAAACAATCAACCATGTCTCAGATTTCCGACCAGATTTTGTTATTGGGTTTGAGTTTAAGATACTACTGATCAAACCCATGCAAAATCAGCCTATCATCATCTCGATCTAAGTATGTAATTAATGTGCTCGCTCGTGTGATCCATAAATTTACTGGACCATGATCTAGTGACCAAAAATTTGATTACAGGGAGTGTTCTCCGGGAAGTGCGGAACAAGCCTGAACCATGCTGGCGCCGTCGTAGGGTACGGGGCAACGGTGGACGGTACCAAGTATTGGATCGTAAAGAACTCGTGGGGTCCTAACTGGGGGGAGAAGGGCTACATAAGGATGAAACGGGGGATAGCAGCAAAGGAGGGCCTCTGCGGGATCGCCATGGCTCCCTCTTTCCCCATCAAGACTTCCCCTAAACCCACCACCCCCACCGTTACCAAAGATGAACTCTAAATTAAGATATCATCAATAAAGAACATAATGAAGGTTGAATAAAGAAAAGATCGCATGTTTAAAGTTATGTTGAGTAGTATGGTTGTATGTTTAATTAGGGGGTACATATGTGTGTATATGTATTCTGTGCTTTTCATTTCCTTTGTTTACGATGTACTTGTGGTGATCTGAATAAAAGAATGGAGTGCTCAGTCTCCTTTGATTGTTAAAATCGTTTCAAAAATATAATGTTGTGCAATAAATGTCTCCCAAGCTTAACTAGCTAGATAGTGCATTACTTTGACATAGTATTGAATCTGTTACATGAGGTGTTACAATAGTCTTTTATTATGATTATATTATGTTGTATATATATGTAATGAAACATATAACTTCAACTTCATATAATAAATGAAATAGACATAATTCGAAGCATTGAGGTGCTCCACTTCAATGGAACATGTTAAAATGTGTTCACGGAGATTTTGTGCATGTGAAGTTTAAGGCGCGACTTGTCTGATTAACAGAAAATAATAGGAAAGAAAAATTGTCTATAGGTAAACTATTCTTTTATTATTATTATTATTATTATTATTATAATAGTGCAAAGGCTCATAAAGGTGGGTGCATGTAATACTTATCTAATAAACATGAATACTTAAATCTAAAAAGCACATAATTTCATAATAAATGAGATATATCAATTAATTATATATGACCCATAGAAAGTCCCTGAGCATTGAGCTGGTTCATTTTAATGGAACATGTTAATACCGCATATCCCTCTAGCAGAGTGGTTAAAATGCACTCTTCTATAAGGGAGGTCGCGAGTTTGAACCCGTCTTTACCCAAAAAAAAAAAATAAAAATGTCAAAACATGTTTATGTTGATTTTGACATTTCGCTCGTGTGAAGTCTAAGCAATTTCTCTATTTGTCAAGAAAAAAAAAAGGAATACTTGTCCGTACGTAATCTCGCTCTTATGCAATTGATGATTGAAAATAATTGAAAATAATAATTGAAAATACTTCAGTTTATTATAATATATAATCCATATAGAATCCCAGTGCATTGAGTTGGTCAATGTTAATGAAACATGTCAAAACATATTCACGTATTAAATTCCACTATCTATCTATTTGACAAAAAAAAAGAGTTGTCTATACATTATCTTGATCTCATGCCATTGATGGATTAGACTTCGAACTTTTTTTCTAGGGGGCTGGGAGTGCAAATGCACATAAATGTTGGCGCGCGTATTACCTTATCAATCAGCTTACCTAATATAAGTAATAAAAAAATATAATTTCTTAATAAATGACACATGTATACACTTCAGTGGATTGTACATATAAGGCATAGGAAATCCTGGTGCACAAAGTTGGTCCACTTTAATGGAACATGTCAAAATATGTTCAATTACATTCTGACATAAGATAAGTACGTCTAAGGCAACTTGTCCATTAATTAAACGAGGGCTCATAAGTTTTGGGTGTATGACTAATTAGTTAATAAACAAAAATAATGAAACATACCATTAATTTCATAATTAATGAGATATATACTTTAATAAAGTCTAAGGCAACTTGTTTAACTGACCAAACAGAAAAGAAAAAAAAATGTCTGAACACAATCTTGTTCTTTTGCATCTAATGATGTTTAGATTAAGAATACACTTTTTTTATTGCAGGGGTATATTATTTATCTTATAAATGAAATATATAATTTAATGAATTTTAATTAACTTATTGAGAATGATGGTGTATTAATTTGTCAACTTCAATGGAATATGTCAAAGGAAAAAGATACATTACCGAGCTCCAATTGCAGTTCATCACGTTTTTTTTTTTAAATCATGCACTCACCTTTTGAAATGCATATTGTTATATGAAATAAAATATATACTGAGATATATTAGTGTATTTTTTTTCATGGTGAAAAAATGAAGAAACAATTTAGGTCATATACTATGATGGAAACTCATATACTATGATAGTGCAGTGTATATATACCATATTATCATAGCGTATGAGTCTGTAAAACGGATTGTAAAACAAACTACGTGTATCAGCGCTCATATGTCAAAACATGTTCCGGGAGATTTCACAAGCATTAAGTTATTGTCTGCATGAATTAAAAAAATGGAAATATGCATATAGCCCCCCGAAAGGTTTTTTAAATCCATATCGACCCTTCTATTTTTGGAAAATTGATATAGCCCCTGATTGTTTGATTATATTGATATACCCTCTTCGGTTAACATCTTGAAACTAGGGTATGGTTAACTTAACCATACATTGTTAGATTACCTTTTAACCCTTGGCACTTTCACCCACACGTAAGGGAAAAAAATGCAATTGCATTTTTGCTCATGGATAAAGATTAATTTAGGCCACTGCATTAGTTCTCTGTCAAATTTTAAGGAATATTTTATGTATACTATATCCATATAAGAGTGCTGCAAATGGTTTCATCCAAATAACCTCATAAGATTTTAAAAAAATTCAATATGGTTTTCTAAATGATCAAAATGTCCTCCATCAAAAAAATATCTCACTGTGTTTCTTCTTCAATATGTTAAGAATAAATTATTATATATTATTAGCTTAACCATACAAAAGTTTTAACTGGGTAACGGTAGGGGGTGATATGAATTAAGCGCATAATTGCAAAGGATTATATGAATATTCAGAAAATGAGGGGTCGATATGTATATTCGCAATCTTTCAGGGGGGTTATATGAATATATGTTTTCAGGATGATGTTAAGTAACGGAATATTCTAAGAATTTTCTTCCTAAATTGACGGCAATTTAACTTTGGGTTTTTTTTTCTTAACCAGTAAAACTTTTAGGGGGATATATGGATCTTCAAGAGAAAAAAAATAAGGGGGATATGAATATAATTGAACTTTCAAGGGATATATCTTGATGATCTTAATGAATATATATTTTCCCATTAGAAAAAAAACAAAACCAAAAACTTGTCTATAGATGATCTTGATGAGTTGATCTTATACAATTGAGGATGATTATACTTTGTGTTAAGGGGTGAATAAATCTCTTCTTGAATGGGCCCAATTCAAACTTGATCCGGCCCAAATTTGAAGTTGATCCAAGAAGAACTGATGGATCATCTTTGTGGCCAGTGATCTCTAGTTTCTCCTCCCTAGACTCACACCGGTGTGGTGTAGGTCAAAGAATTTTTGATGCTCAAGTCAGTATAAGATCAAAAAGAGTTAGAGAGAAATAAAGAACTTAGGGATTTGTGAGACTGTCTGAAATTGTGTATCTCTCAGAGAGGGGGGTTCCCCTCTATTTATAGACAAGGTTGCATGCTAATCACGCTTGACTGATGTGGAGGAGTCTTTCTCTCGTAGACCAATGATAGAGTGGCACGTATAAATTTTTACTCTTCTTTGACTGAGTCTACCGGATGATCTAGCCATAGCTAGTACATCCTCGCGGGTATGCTAACGCATCTTGATGTACTTATTTGCAGTATTTCTAGGGTTGTCTAAATGCATGTTGTACTGGTCTCCTCTTCCGTCGGACATCCTTGAGTACCGTGTGCAAGTCCTTACACTTCAGACGCGTGCATACCGGAGTAGATCAGGCTTTCCTCTTTGGACAACTATTATTAGTCATGAGAGACTTTGTCCCAGGTGATATCTAAACTCCGTCCGAGGTAATTTCTAAACTCCGAGATAAGCATTTGTACTCCCGACTTATTTCAATTCGTTTCACTTATTCTTTATTCCATCAAGGTGGATTTCATCCTCCACACTTTGTATTTTTTTTTTTTAGTATAAATGCTCATAAATATTGTTAGTGTATACTATAAACATGAATATGGATATGTAATGGAGAATATAATTTCACATTAAAAAACAAATATATAATTCAATACAATATATGTAATTTTCCATGGAGAGTCGTCATTGTTCTTTGGGTTGGTCCACTTGAAGGGAACGTGTCAAGTTCAACTAGATTCCACACGTGTGGTCTAAGACAACTTACCTAAAAAAGAAAAATTAACTTATATATACATAATGTCACATGTAATTGATGATGATTAGATTTGAACTATTTTTTTTTATTTGTTTGTTGCAAAGGATCATAAGCGTGGTTGTATTATTTGTCTAATATACATGAATATGTGTATGTGAACCAAGAAGTCGTTGGAGGTAACTCTTTTATCGAGGGATCCTGAGTTCGAGTCTTATCCTATTGATAGTAGAAGATTTGATAAATAAAAATAAATAAATAAATGGTTTATCAAGTAAAACAAAATATAAAAAGTACATGTCATCTAATGAGGTACATCCTTTTATAAAAATGAAGCATGTCTAATGAATTGCATTAATGTATTTATAGAAAATATAAAAAAAAATTTATAAAAATATATATTTAATTTATGTAAATATATGCTTTGTTAATTTTCTATCAACGTATATGATACTGTAATTGAGGTTTAAAAAAAATAAAAAATAAAATAAAATAAAATAAAATAATGTCAACCATCTTCTGCACTATACAAATTGGGCCCTCAGTCAAGCCCAATGATGAACGGCCGAGTTTTGACCGTGACCCTGACCATCCACGTGGGTGATAAAAGGGCCATACACGTGTAAGAATGGACACACCTTATTTTTTGGACTCTGGGAGCTCTCAAAGCTGACCGTTGGATCTGACACGGACGTCGCTGCTGCTCCGGTCAGCATGACGAGTGACTTCTCACAGACCACGTGTCCGTGCAGTGCAACCAGTGCTGCTTTTTTGTGTTCATTTATTTTTAAAAAAATTGTTAATGGTTTTTTTAAAAAAAAAATATTGTTTTTTTAAAAAAATACACAAGGAACAAATACAATACAGCAAGATACAATGCCTCTAACAAAAAGCCCACTAGGTACAATTACTCCTCGCAGGGGAAGTTTTTATCAGGATTAAATCCTAGACGTTGTGTGGTGTGGGTGCAACTCATTTAGATCTGTCAACAGGTCAGACCTCGGATCTGATCCGTTTTGATTATCGGGTCTTCAATTTCTCGGATCGGGTCGGGTCAACCCACTAACATACCCAGGTCAGATAAGGAGAGGCAGTATTTGAAGAAAATCGATGAACTTTTAAATACCTACAATGCCTTCATTTGTTTATTTTTTTCTCTTGTTTTTTTTTTTCATAGAAGAAAATAAAGAGTTTGAAAAATAAAAGACAAAGGAAGAGAAGAATGCAAGGAGGATTATGATTTAGTAAAAAAACACTGCATATTTGGGTTCATAGAATTTGGTCAGGGTGGATCCAGACCCGACAGATTTTGATTGTCGGGTCCTTTGGATCAAGTATTTGAGTGGCTCATTCAGATTAAGTATTTGCGACTTTTATAGGGTCAAGTTAAATTCGAGTCGGTCTGAATCGATCCGTGATCCATTGACTGGTCTAAACTCAATCATCTCACCAACGAGGGGTGCTGTTTTTGGGTTTGCTTGATTCACTGTGAATAGGCCGTCAAATCTCTGACATAGTAATCAACCAATCGTTTATACACTGATTATTTGCATGTTTGTTCATGCTCTTTTTTTGGTGACATTTCTCTAGTTTTATTTCTATTTCTGCATCCTCATAACATTTACATTTAAAAAACTGTCCGATTAGATGGATTTTCATCATCCAATTAAGAAAACAAACCATGTCAATGATCACTTCCTTTGAATCCATCTTGTGTTTTTCTTCCTATGGACCTTTCTCTAAGACGTTCTAAAAAACAATTGAGTATTGTATTGAAGCTTGTTTTGAAAAGGATTATCAATATGGTTTTTTTTATTGTTTGTTTTTTTTTTTATTATTATTGATTTATCAAGATGGATTTTTTTTTTATTGTTTGTTTGTGTAACCTGATTACCAATTGTATGGCATTGATTCCTTCTCTCCTCCACTGACATAATCAAATTTTATCAAACCACACGAATATATATTTTCTTTTATGTTGATTTGTTTTAGTTATTATTTTTTAACTATTAAGATCTAATCTTAAAAGCAATTTTTCGTATATTAAATTATGGGTCGAGTCCCAATACTACAGTTTAAAAAATAATTTGTGTGCATCTACTAAGTTGTTTAGTTGAGCGAGATCTAAATCATTTGAGCAAAAGTTGAGTTTTTCACTTCGCACCTTCATAACAAATTCTAGAGACTAATAATTAAAAGCACAGTATCTAACATATAATTATCTGAAGGGGACAAAATTGAGTTAATCGGGTTCGGAAGATCTGTCCGTTACACTATTCATCCAATTAGATGATGACGACCGCCGGCTTGCTGAGATCTTGAACGTCGATAGACGGTATGAGGGTGACTTGTAAAAGGCCTTTTACGCTCAAATCAATCGAATATTCGATCTATATTTTTGTAAAAAGAAAAAAAAATTACATATTTCAAAAGAGAGATTTGATTCCACATATAGAAATGTTTGGATTTGTGTTTGTGTTTAGGCAGAATCTGCTTTTGAAAAGCTAAAAAAATTTAAACGCATAATCCAAACACATTTTCAGCATTTAGCTTTTCAAATCATCTTTTTTTTTTGTTAAAAAATCTTTCGATTGAAAACCTAATGAAAAAATATTTTTGAAAAGCTGAGTTTGAAACGCAAAATTCTAAAAATCTTAACGATTTAATCGCACATTCAAACACGACCATAGCATAGGCCATCCTCTCTATGGATCAACGGTCGATCTAACTATGATTGGAGGGATGGGAAAAGATCCTTTGATCCATGAGATTCTTGAATATTTTGGAGATCTACATTTATTTTCCTAAATTTTATATTATATTGGGATCTGGTTCCAATCTAACTTGGGATTTATCTAGCCTTTGGATATATGTAGGCCAATGGACCATACGTGCATTGTTATATATTGTGGAGCTTGATGATGTGCGCAGAGGATTGTTGGCGCTACGCAGGGTCGGACGGGGCATCTCATATTTTTTTTGGGTGTCTTTCGTGTATTGACTTTTTTGCCCTTAATGAGATGTCAGTATAAAAGGGCATCTCATATTTTTCATTAGGCTCTAGGGTTTTTATCTTCGGTGTAACCATTGTAAAAACTTCTCATTGATAGTGGATTGATCTCTGGTGTGCTCCGTGGACGTAGGCAAGATTTGTCGAACCACGTAAAATTTTTGTGTCTTTGCTTTGATTTGTTTGTTTATTTCTTTTGATTGATTGCATCCCAAGATCCGAAATATACGTATCATGGGTTCATCAAGTGTTGGGCGTTGATTGATTAGAAAGTGCACCCCATGACCCCATCCATGTGACGCGTCGTCATTGAACTTAGAAAATGATCTATGTATTAACTATGTGAAAATACATTGGTTTACAATTAAAAATATCAAGAATCTAATCCATATCCAGACACTGGTTCTGTGCTTCTACCATGCTTAATCATTATTATGTTCAACTGAAATTTCCTTGGATTTATATTAAAAATGGATACAGCACCCTGAAAACAAACGTAAATCCATATCGACCCTCAAAAATATTTGAACATCCAAATAACCCCTTCAGTATTTTCGTTTAATATAAATAACCCCCTACTGTTACTCTTATCAACCCGTGGTTTGGTTAACTTAACCCGACATAGCAAACCCACTGTTTTCTTCTTCTTTTTCTGTGACACAGGCCAATGCTTAATACTTTTTTGTTGGATGGATTAAAAAGGGAAGCCCAGATGTGCAAATTTAATGATAACAGATGGACGTGGGAACCTTTTTTAATGCCCTTTTAATTCAAGCCACTGTTTAGTTGTTGTGTAATTTGTGCCTTCATATACGCAGTACTAAAGTTTCCATGAAATGATCATATAATTTGAGGGTGGGTTGAAGAAGAAAAGTTCCATAGGAGAAGACAATTCGGGTGAAAAATGAGGAGAAGGCATTTTGATCATTTGTTTGGATCATTTTAGACTTTTTTTATAAAAGTGAGTGAGTTATTTGGGTATATAAATTTTGGATTCCGTTAAGTGATGAAATATTATAAGAATATTCTTTGAGCCTCTGTTTGGATGTGGAATATGGGACTGAAAAACATGGAATAAAGCGAAATAGGAGAATTTTAATGTTTGGATTCGTTGAATAACAATTGATAATGTGCATGTGTCTAGATAAATAGATAAATTGGTATAAAGTGCTTAAATTATTATCCATGCTTTTGTACAACATTCTTGAACCGATTTGCCCGGATTAAACACCACTCAAGAGGCCAACTATAACACTGAATCAATGGTAAAAGAAAACACTTTTTATTCAAATCATAATAAGATTCCTACAATACATAGCAACAAGAAAATAAATTAATACTTTAGAATTGAAAGGGGGGACTTCCCATACATACATATGTATGGACCCCCTTAACAACAATGCTACTAACATTTTATTCTACCTTCAAAAGTGTATCCGTTCAACCTTCTTGTTTAGAGTTCATCTTTGGTAGAGGCTTCCCCAACCCTAGTAATGGTGCGGGTAGGGTTAGGGGAAGTCTTGATGGGGTAAGAGGCCTCCATGGCGATCCCGCAGAGCCCCTCCGCCGCCGACACCCCCCGCTGCATCCTTATGTAGCCCTTCTCCCCCCACTCGGGTCCCCACGAGTTCTTCACGGTCCAATACTTTGTACCGTCCAATGTCGTCCCGTACCCTACTATGGCCACCCCATGGTCCAGGTCCGTCCCGCAATGCCCAGTGAACACTCCCTGTTGAGTTCATTTTAATTTGGTGATCCAAACTGACGTGAAATAATAATAATAATAAATAAATAAATAAAACTATCTAATCATGCATGACTCAAAGAACAAAGTCATGATGTACCTCAGAGTAGAATTGGAATGGATAGCCACCAGCGTTGATGGCAACGGACACAGGCTGATTGGCCACGGCCTTGAGAAGCGCGTCCTCATCGTTCACAGGCACGTTCTGATGTCCGTCGATCACCACCACGTGGGAATTCTCCTTGCCAATGTTGCACCTCCCATCTGTCGCCCTATAGGGGTAGTTCGACTCGGTCGTGATCCCCCCATTCTTCTTGATGAACTCGAACGCGTAGTCCATGAGCCCCCCGTTACACCCCTGGTTGTCCCCATTATCGCAGTCGATCAGCTCTTGCTCTGAAAGCGATACGAGTTGCCCTGACTTGATCTGGTTTATGCCCTCGACTGCCACCACGGTTGAAAATGCCCAACAACTCCCTATATATCAATAATAACAATTCATTATAACACACATGATAAAAATATCACATCAGTCTCTCATAAAAAAAGGTTGACATGACTCATACTCACCGCATTGGCCCTGGTCCTTGACTGGGGTGACCGCACCCTTCTGCCTCCAGTCAACAGACAGTGGGAGGTCCCCCGTCTTCGCGTGGGTGAACCCCTCAGACCCATGAGTGGCTCCTCGCATACTCCGGTGGTGGTGAACCTTCGATCCCGCGTACGCCCTCCTGAACTCCTGGTTCGTCATGTCCCCGAACCGGTTGAGCCTGAGCTTGAAAGGCTTGTCCCCCTTGTTGAACTCATGTATGAACCTCACATTCTCCTTGAACACGTTGAACCTCTTGTTCTTCTCGCCGAGGTCCCTCGAAACCGTGTGGTGGCTCCTCCACCTCTCGTAGAGGTCCCAAAGGCGCTCCTCCGACGCGAGGTCCTTCTCGTCGAAGTGCATCGCATCGGAGAACGAGGCCGCCACCGCCAAGGTGAGGATCACCAACAACAATGCCTTAGCCATCTTTTACAAGAAGAGAATTTGATATGGCTCAAAAGGTACTAATGGGGACCTATTTATAGTATTGTATGCAGACCCAATGTAACAATTGATGCAATAATAGTTGATGTGTTTCTCTTGCAATCCAAGCAAGAGAGGGAGGGAGAATTGGGTTACAACTGATAGTTCACTTTGGATTAATTTATAAGCAATTAAGTTGGGGGTGGTGGCAGCCGTTATGGTCTCTCTCTTTTTCATTGTTTTACATCACTTTATTTTTGTTTTGATTGGGTACTTTATTGAGGTTATTATTCATTGTATTATTATACGTGGTTTCCATGCCAAACACGTTAGGTCATATTTGGATACAAAAATGGAGGTTTACGTTTTGTTTGTTTGTTTGTTTGGACGGTTTGGCCATGATGAGTGAACAATGCATTTATGTGTAACTGTGGACGTCTTTATCACAAAAGGCATCAATGATCAGCCCACAATGACTTTAGGAAAAAATAAATAAAAAGTTAAAATGTTGTTATCGTGAGCCTTGTGGGGGTGAACCAATGAAATTATTAGGGCAGTTGGAGGGGAAACTGATGAACCAAATTTGAGAACAAAAGGAATTGTTGCACGGTTTAACTATCTTTTTCTGATGGGGAATTGTTGGCATTTTCGAAGGAGACTAGGAGAATATGAAACCATGTTTAGTCTTAAAATCATTAAAATCTACTATTAAGGGGCGTTTGGTTTAGCGGAAAATAAACACTTATTTGAATTATATATTTAAAATAAGCACTTATTTTTTATTTGTGTGTTTGTTTTAAATGTTTGTTATAAGTATTTATTGATGAATAAATACATTTTTAATAAATAAACAGATTGATGTTTAATACTTTGTATGGCTCATTTTTTTAAAATATGAAAATTTTCAAAGAGGTTTATACCTCACCCATCGGATATATGGAATTGGCATGTGGGGTTTAATTAACAGTGTGTGTAACAGTACTCACTATGATTCTCAAAGGTAAAGAGTTTTGCTAGCTTCATCATCTACTGCGCAGCCAAACAGGATAATCTCCCCCTCAAATTTTTTAATTTTTTCTGATATGGAGATTAATCATGGTGTTTAATTCTCTCACAATAATAAAACTACAGTTGAGTTAAACAGACAAGAGAAACAAGGGTTTTTACTTAGTATTTAAAATAATATATACACTCTGTTGATGTGTTTAATATATTCCAATTTATAAACATATTGATCTTCTCCTTAGAAATTTCTGGTTCTAATATTCAGCAATAATTTTTTAAAGTTAAACAATAAGGTAACTATTACAGTCTGGTCTAACTTTTCTTAAACATGCTAATGTTCTCAAAGTATCCTATTTTAAATTTATCAATGCATGAATGCAAATTATGAGACTGATGATTAATTCATGTCCCATTGGATTCCCATGTTAGAGGGGTTAGGGAAAAATATATAATGCCACATGTGATGCCACGGCCCACGTGGACCAATAAATATGTAGATATTACTAAGAGTACCAAATGAAGAAAAACTAGAAAACACCTAAATATTATTCAATTGGTATGCTTTTACTACGTACATGGCGCATTGTTTTGGTCTATTTCAATTGAACATAAAAAAAATTTCATGTAAACTCAATGCCAAGTCTAAGAAGAGGCAACTTGCATGCCTATGTGTTTCTTGATCTTATGTAAGATGATGAATAGACTATAAACTATTTTTACATGTTTAATTAAATATTGTTCTCAAGTGACCATAATTTTTGTGGGAAAGAACTTTTGTGTTGAATTGAACAATCTATATGGAATCAGACTAGCCCTATGAATGAAAATAAAATATTTTGCATGGAACCTCACAAACTATAAATCAAATGGAATATGTCTAGCTCTGTTTGCAGTTTAATATGTAGTTTCTAATAGTTATAAATTCATTTTAAAATATAGATTATTATACAAAATGAAGTATATCTAGATACTATAACACATTTTTATTTGTTGAAAAAATATAAAAATGGAACATGCATTGCACCAGTGAAATATATACTGCACTAGGATAATATACTTTCTATTGGTGGAGTGCATTGTCAAGACCGTGTGCATCAACATCACATTCACTTTGTATATATCTGTGTTAACCATGAATAGATAAACAAATCACTATCTGCACAGACCACCCCAAATACCCATAACATCTCTTGTGGGGTTACTATGGCGTGGTGTATTAAACTGGAACAAAAAATAGCAGTGTTTTGTTTAATCCTGGTCAACACATAATGACATGGTTTCCTTTTATTCTTCTTTTATCTGACTCAACTCAACATTCTATTTAGAGTGTCTTTGTCAAGTCGTGGCTTTAATTATGTACCCATTTGGAGAGCTGATGCTTCTCCAACACCCAATGAAACACTGGTCGCGTGTGCTATATTTAATTGTACTGTACAAGGTCAATTGCCTCCTTAAACAAGCCAAGTTGTTTTTTTATTCTCTATATTTTCTTTGCCCCGTTTAAATGGAAGAATAAGGGTTGGATAAGGTGGGAATAGCAAAAAAATTACATGTTTGGATAGGAAAAAGAAACCCTGATAACTATGATAGTAATTACAATGGTGGTTGGAATAATATATTCATATCTTATGCAATCCAAAAAATCATATAATGACAGAATAAGAAAGATGCAGTCACACATAAACTTTCTCAATAGCTATCTATCACAAAATCTCAATCTATCCCAAATAAGGCTACGTCTCACCTCAAATAGGGGCTTTGAGAATAAATGAATCTATATTGTCCATAAACCTTGTCTTCTTTTTTTTTTTAAATGTTTCTTTTCAATGTTTTCAGGGGCTTTTAGAATGAGTCTGCTTTTTGGTCCAGATTTTTGTCTCAATACCTGTATCCATTCATTTACAAGGTACATATGCATACTTATTAAGTCAATGTATATATCATTTATTATTTATAGGATGAAAAATATAACTAAAAGTAAGGTTGGTTAGAATATTAACTTATGAAATGGTCAGAGAATTTATTCTTCTTTTAGTCCTTATTTTTGTCACAACACATGTATCCATTCATTTGCGAAGCATATATATCGTATCATTTATTATTGTTTAGATGAAAATATAACGTAAATAAATATAGGATTAGTTAGAATAATTTATTTTTATCATGCATGAATGGTAAGCTCTAAACGAATGGCAACCCTGAGCCGACCTTGAGATAAAGCCACTAAGGTAATTGTCTAAGGCCCTCACCCAATAAAGGTCCCCTAAGATCCATTTATTCAGTGGACTAATTAATAAAATGTATGGTGAGATATGTTACTTTAATTAATCCCTCACAACAAATTTTCTCAGTGTGATATTCCCAAATCAAACCTAAAATTTCTCTTTTCCTAGATCTCTCCTATCATAATCCAATAAAAATTTTAATTTTACAATTTATTTTTTTTATTAAGCGCATATGATATTGTTTAATATTTTAATTTAAATAATTATATAATATTGTGTATCCATTTAATAATATTGGTAGTGTACAGGATTAAAATGATTTAGATTTTTTTTATAATAATATATGGGCCATATTTTAAAATTTCGTTTAGGGTCCATTCAAAATATTCAACTCTCGTGAGGGCCAGCCCTGCCCAGTGATAATCCAACTTCAGTTATAAAGTAACTAATGGAAACTCAAATCCCTAGATTCCAAAAGAAAGCATTAGCTTGTGATAACGTGTGAAGTGAATGAAACAAGTGGTGACCATTTGTTTACAGGAAAAAATTGATATATCTCAATGGAAAGTTAATTAGCTAAATCGATTTTAGTTCTTGTAAATTAAAAAATCATCACAGGTCCCCAGAAAACATGTATGGTTAATGAATTTAGTCCCTGAATTAAATTGTTCCAATAAATACATTCAAATAAGTTCCTACAAAAAATAAAAAATCTGATTTAATCATTTTGATAACAAAAATGCCCTTAACTTTTCCTGAAAATTCTTCTGATATCCTATGCTCACTAATGATAAAAAAAAAAAATTTATATTACTCCCTAAAAACTTATGAAAATAAAAAAGACCCATGTAAAATCAGTAAATCTACTTAAAGTCAATTACAAATCTGGATAGTATATTACAATAATTTATCGAGTGAATTGTAAAAAGATATTATAGTAAATCATCATGAATAGTTAGAGTCAACCACAAATCCAGTTAGTTTCAAGATTGACTCGTGAAGATTCTTGGCTTTAGTAAACAAAAGGAGGGACTTCTCTCTTTAAAAAAAAAATCTAATTTTTTTAATTTTTTTGATCCGCAAACCAGAAGCTAGGACGGTCTCTGATCACGGGTGGTTTTATTTGAGCTCTTCAAAATTGTAAGTAAACCCCTCTTATTAATAAGTCTCTCATATTTTTATAACTTAATTTAAAAATCCCTCACATATTAACTCCATATTTAAACAAAATCTATTTAAGAGAGGCTTACTTATATAATTTTGGGGTGCTCAAATAGAGCCACTCCTCTAATCACGGGTCTGAGTTTTATCCAGCTGATCGGTCTGGCCTGGGTCCGTTGGTTAGAAAATCCTGCAGACTTAGGCTCAGGATTCTTGGACTTGGACCGGCCCAACCCATTGTCGATGCTTAATTTCGGGTGATAAAGCTTCAACATGGTTATGGTCAGTTTATTTTTAAATCTATGTATATTCAACAAATCATGTGATGGGAATGGGGATTCAATTGAATGTGAACATCATGAAGAAACTTTACATCTGAAGAGGAGTCGATGCCTTTATTGGTAGGTTTTGTTGCAAAAGACTACAGAAAGTTTTAATCAAGTGATAACTCTATTTTAATGCATTACTTACATCACTCAACAGTCTTGGTGAACAACTGAAGATTGGGTTAGAGGGTCGTTTAATTCCCCGTTTAAATTGCACTAGAATTTTGTTAAACCAACACCGGCTTATAACATACTCGACCAGTATGAAACGAAGCATCACGGGCCGTCCTTTTTTTTTTTTTTTTTTTTTGTTTACGAAACACAATCCAGGTTTTGAAAATTGTGTGTAAAAAGTCATGTTACGGCCCCAATTTTTCTAGGCCAGCTAGTTTTACTGCACGCGAATTCACCCGAGCTAAAATGAATACGCGCATTCACCTAATAAAAAGATTTAAAATATATATTCTAATAATCAATAAACTGATTTAAATCATTTTATCGAAAGTCAGAATCCTCTATTGAATAGAAAACTTGTTCCATGAAATTAAAAAGGATTTACAAAAATTTACAGAATAATTAGTTTTATGATCATCAATGTAAATATGAAAACTGAAATTGCAGTAGAGACTTTTCATAAATAACTTTATGGGTTTAAATGATGAGACTATAATATTTATTTTATAATTTTATAGGTATTTTAATACTCTAAAAAAATTAGATAAAAGTTCAATAAGTTATGTTTTGAGACCACGGACCTTGTTATAAATATGAAAATCTGAATCAGAAATCTTTTTGTAACTAAGATAGAGATCTGGTTGTAAAACTAGTAGAAATTTAGGGGGAACTTCAAATATCATAGAAAAGGATAAAATTGGCCAATTTTTGTCAGATTATCAATATCACGGACTTTAAGGGTGTATCTGCAAATAACCCAGGTAGCTGACAAAATTGGCCGATTTTTTCACTGAACTGGTTATAAATACCAGGGACCTGGGGCCCGATCTACAAATAGCCCAATAACAAAGATCAGGGACCTGGTTATAAAAATTTGTGGAATTTTATGGAAATGTAGGAAACACAAGCAGGAGACATGCAGGGGTCGTTGAAAGATTTTGTCCGTATCGTGCCTAGTATAGAAATGCATACAAACTTTAGTTATGGAAAAGAGTTTTTCAAAAATCTAACAAAAATATATTTTCTAAAAGGCTCATTTCAAATATATTTTTATACAAAAAATTTCAGTGACAATTAAATCATACTGAGATAAGTTTTATGTCTAGTCATCCTGAGATTTGAAAGTTTGGGTGGGGGCACCGAGGCCAATTATTTAAATCGAGCTTTATCACAAAAACAAAAAAAGTTATATATCTTGTTAAATGTGACCTAATATATACACACTACCATACAAATCATTTAGATAACAATTTTCTATTTGTTCATTATGAAAAGTTTTAATATTTACAAAAACTTTCTAAGAATATGTGAATATAATTTTGTATATTCAAGAATAAAAAAAAGGGGGCTACATACCTTAATTTAGAGGGGCTAAATACCTTCTAAATTTTTTGAAAGGGCTAAATACCTTTAATAAAGATCAATATTGTTGTAAAACATTTAAATTTTGATTCTTTTTATTTTGGAATGATTGAAAGAGAGAGAGAGAAAGGGAGAAAGATGTAGATATGAAACCCTATAAAAAATGGCACAAGACTATATGAGAAATAGAGACATTGAGAAACATTAAAAGGAAAAAAAAAAAAGTTAGAGAAGGGGTTATAAAAAGGAAAAATACCCAAAAAAAAAGTTTGGGGCCCTTATATGGGTTATAAAAAGGAAAAATACCCAAAAAAATCTTCTAGTATTGGAAATATCAAATTCATCCATTTTTTTAAATTCTACCTAAAAAAGTTATCTTTTATAAATTTAAAAAATAAAATTATTTCACTACCCTCATGTCATCTACTATTTAAATATTATCACGTATATTTAATTTTTAACGGTCCAATTAAAAAATATTAATACATAATAAAATATTTTTAAAATTTGTTCATGAAGTTTCTTATTATTTTTTGTATATATATATACACTATTAAGAGATAAATTATAAAACATTGAAATTTTTCGTTATAAAATATTTGTTAGATATTGTAAACTTTATAAAGTCTTTTGAGGCATTTTTATATGTTTAATATTATATAAAAAAATCCTTATGCAAGACATTTATAAAATATAAATAATAAAAATTGAAAAAAACATTAAAAAGTGAAGAAAATCCAAAAAAAAATCTTATAAATTTATGAATGAATTTTTTAATAAGTTTTAACATTTTTTATAGTATATTTAAAAAATTTATTAACATGTAAAATCACTGTCAAATAAAAAACATTTCTTATATTAATACTATTTTTCAATTAGATGATGGCTATGAAAAATTTTAAATATGATGAAAGATAATTTATATATTATATAAAGGTATTTTAGTCTTTTTAGTTTTTAAAATTGTAAAATAAGACTTTTTTTTGTATAACTTTAAAAAGTGGTTGATTTAGGTATTTCTAACTTATTAAATATTTTTTTAATCAGATTTGACAGTGGGCCAGTCTAAGGCCTATAACACAAATATACATATAGGGTTATGGGCATTTGGGGGCCCTTCTAGGGCCTATGTCTAGGCAGTTTTGCAACTTTTCGGTGGTGTTATCTGCATTTTATTCAACAAAAACAAAAAGATCATGTTTGAAGCTCCTTGAAACTACGCATTGAGAAATGCGAGGTTGCTTTTTCAAAAGCGAGGGTTTAAAATTTACATCCAAACAGATTTTAAGTCATTTTTATAATATTAAATATAATTTTATATATCTCGTTAGTCCATTCTACTTATTATAATGAGATATATATACATCGTTAGAAAATTTTTATTTTATTTTTTTATAAATAATATCATTCAATTCATCAGAGTATATATTTCACAATTTATAAAAGTATATATCTCATTAGAGGATATATATAAATTAAAAAAAATCATGTGTGGTATACATTTTGAATTATAAAATAGATTGAGTGTGATATTTTCCATTTACATGACCTCAACTAACAATTGTTTTCCTCTGCAATTGTCTCCCCTTGTCAATATTGCTCCTTCCCAAATTTGATTAGAGATGGCAGTGGGTTGAGTCATGTAAGTCATACGCGGCTCAAACCTATTGAGACGGGTATGTATTTGTTGAATATTATATTATATTATTCCTCAAGTGTTTTATCTAGGAAACGATGGATAAATGATTTAGAATAATAAAGATGAGAGAATGCCAAAGCATACATAAAAGAAAAGAAAAAAAAGTACATTGGATTCAAGGTGTTAAAAATCTAGAAATAAAAGAAAAAAAAAAGATAATGCATACAACAAGAGAGAAGGGAGAGAAACATAAACACACGAGATACTATATTTACACTATTATTTTTTTAGATTACATGTATCATATCTATAAAACCAATTATCTAAGTTTGAATAGCTTCAATCTCAATAGAATTTGTCATTGAGATTTGATTTAATCCTATTACAATTAACTGAAACTCTATTTCTAAAAAAAACTCACTTGTCCATGTCAGCGTATACCGTCAATTTTTTTGTATAAAAAAACTCACTTTATATGATTGTTAAAGAAGTTATGCATTTAGCCCTGTTTTTGTGGAATTATACATTCCAAAAAATTCAGATAGACCAAAAAAAATTGAACACTGATACACTCAGTTCATTTTTTGTTTCGTCTGCAATCTCATGTGTTATGATAATGCAGTTTGTGTTATCATAATATATGAGATTCTATCACAGTGCATAACGTAAAAACAATTTATTTTTTCAAAGTAAAAAAAATAAATTGTGTATACTTTATTATATATATATATATATATATATATATATATATATATATATATATATATATGAGAGAGTATAATTATAAAAAATATGTGGGCCGGAGACGGGGCTGCACGGCGGTCTGGCTGCTCTCTAGCCGGACAACAGCAGTTGAAACCCACCATTGATGCATTACAACCATCCTCTTTCCCCAGTAAGCTTCAAAAAGGCATCTTTCAACATCTCATTTTGCACTCCAAAAGATTGAATTCATACCAATAAAAGAATAGTTGGAAAAACAATTGAAAATCAAGGAAAATGATCACAAATCAAAGATTTTATAGCAAGCTTCATACTTCTGTAACACATTGGTCAGTAATCTAGGGCTCGTTTGGATGGGGGAATAAAGGGTGGAATAAGGGAGATAATAGGAAATAAAGATAAAACAGCTGTTTGGTGAGTGATATAAAGGGGTATAGCTATGCAGAATTATGTGAGAATAAGCTGGTATTTGCATTTCAAGTCCCCCCATGAAATTGTATTATTCCTCCATTGATATAAGGGGACTCACCTATTAAATCACATGTCATTACATCAAATTACTTATCATCACCTCTTATATATCAATGGGGCTCACTTATCATCACCTTTTATATATCAAATAGGGCCCAAATTGTATTATTCATCCACTGATAAGAGACCCACCTATTAAATCACATGTTATTACATCAAATCATTTGTCATCACCTCTTATATATCAATAGGGCTTATATGTTAAAACAACTTTGTACACCTTATTCACATTTTATTCTTCATCGATCAAACATCACAACCTTTATTATTACGTTTTCCAACGAGAATAACTGAAAACACAACGAAACAGAAAATCACTAATTTTATTAATAAATTCAACAATTCCTAGAATACGTATAAATCACATAATAGCATATACCTCTACCAAACAGTCCCAGTAAACATAAAATAAAACAAAATAAAATAAACCCTTTTAGATCTTTGCTTACAATAAATTGACCTAAATCATTGAAAAAGTCATGCATCCAAATTTGGGCTTCCATGTGAGTTGGTCTGACTCTCTATGGGTTGACCGATCTGATTTTGGAAAGACATTTTTTAACCGGGTTTTAACATGTATTCTTTGAAATGGTGATTATGGAAGCCACAAGTGTTGCTTTTACAAAACTAGAATTGATATATTATGATGAACCCAATCTCAAACGAATTAGTACTCCAAATCTAGAGCTTGATGAGAGTTATTTCAGGGCTTAATGATTGAACTCATTTAGGCTCAATCTATCAAACAATCTCATGCAAAATTTTATAAATTGTTGCAATGATAAGGCATTTTATTTTGCTTGGTTTTACAAGGCATTTATTGGTCAATGAGATTGATTTAGTTTGTGCTTTAAAACTAGGTTGAACGGATTTTAAAGATTTTGTTTTTGTAAGAAATAATTAATCGAGACTCATTTACAAATTTCAGCGATACCAATTTTCAAGTGAAAAACAAATTTTAGTTATAAAAAAACAGCTATTAAAGAATTAAACTAAAATATGTTTGCTCAAAAATATTCTCAAAAATTATTTTAAATGAAATTTTTTTTCTTGAAACTCATTTTCAAACATCACCTTAGTAGTCCCGTACTGCCTTGGTGCAGTGGATGGACACCCCACCTTCCCTCTTAAGAGGGGTGGGATGGATTCCTGGGATCCCTAGGGCTGGTAAACGAGCAGAGCAGGTCGAGTTCGGCTCGGTTAAAGCTCGTTCAAGCTCGTTCGACTAGACAAACGAGTCAAGCTTGAACAATTTTTAAAGTTCGATTTGTAAACGAACCGAGCCGAGCCCGAGCCTAGACGAGCTCGTTTACTTAATAGAAAAAAGGGGAACGAGCTGAGCCCGAGTCGAGCCCGAGCCCAAGCTTATGTTATTTTCACATGTATAAGGTGTTATGATTTATGAAATGTGACTTCTCAAATATTAAACAAAGTTTTTTTTTTTGCTAAACGAGCACGAGCCGAGCTTTAATTCGAGCTTCGGCTTGGTTTATTTAACAAACGAGTCGAGCTGAGCTTCAACCGAGTTTTTCATAAGCCCAACGAGTCGAGCTTGAACACGAAATGAAGCTCGGTCCCGAGCCGAGCAGAGCCTGAGCAGAGCCTGCTGCTAAATGAGCCGAGCCTGAGCAGGTCAAAGCTCGACTCGTTCAGCTCGTTTACCACCTCTAGAGATCCCCCAGTGAAAAACAAAAGTGGTTATGGGCCACGGGCCCATGTTGTAGTAGTTGTCTGTAGTAGTAACCAGTCCATTGGGCTGATCGTGTAATAGCCACATAAGGCTTGTAGTTTGTACTCGCCCTCCGTGGCCTTTGGTACCAAAAAAAAAAAAAACACCGGGCACGTCTATTTTCACCAACCAATTAACTATTTTCACAAACCAAAAAAATAAAAAAATCATAATTTAAACAACACTAATCCCATCAACTGTTCAACAGTCTCCTTGTCAATCACTGTTTAACCCATTCGACAGTTTTCCTGTCGACCACTGTTTAAACCATTCGACAAATTCTTTGTCAACCTTCTTTTAAAACCTTCAACGGTTGGTCTGTCGACCTGAGAAGACCCTTTAAATTTGTTCAGCTTTGTTTTTGTTTGCATTTGATATTGGTTAATTGGTTAGGCTTTGTATATAGAACTTTTGGGTTGAACAAATCACATGTGTATTATTTGGATTTGGAGTTGTGATGGATTTTGAGTGCAATTCTGTGTATGGTATGAGAAATGGATTGTTGTATTAAGTATTTCAATTTCCTTTGTTGTTTACAAAATGCGTGTAGTTAGATTTAGGGTTATTGGTGTTTAAGAATAGCAAATTTGGATAGATTCATATGATGATATAATAATTAGCTATCAATTGAATATGATTTTATTAGATTTTTTAAAGTGCATAACTAACCTCTTGATCTTGAATCGAATATGATTTTGTTAGATTTTTTAAGTGCATGGGTAACTTCATTATTTTTTTCTCTAATAATGGTAGTTTTGATTCGTCTAGTATTTAATTTAACTGAACTGTTTGGTTGTGATACCTTCGGAGTTCACATTATTACAATTATGTTCATGTTTTTTTTAATGTGTTAAGAGTTGAGTGAATATATTGTAAATATTGAGTGAAATATGAATGCGTTTAAATTTTAATGTACATTGAATGTTGAATGTGTTGAATGTATCTCAGATCAACAGACCAACTGTCAAAAATTTTAAAGAAAAGTTGACAAAACGTCTGTCAAATATTTTAAATGATAGTTGACAAACCTATTGTTGATTATTTTAAATGAATGTTGACAGAGAAACTGTTGAATAGTTGATGGAATTAGTGTCGTTCAAATTATGATTTTTTTATTTTTTTGATTAGTGAGATTAGTTAATTGGTTGGTGAAATTAGACGTGCCCAAAAACATCACCTTAGTAAACATGAACAGTTGAAAAAAATATTTGAAATTAGTTACTAGTTTACTAGGCATACCAAATGCACGCAGAATTAAAAGTTGGAGATGTATTTATAATATATTGATATGAATAACAAAATACAGATGTTTATAAATTATGAACCATCCAAAAAAACTCATTTCATTTAACATGTTATAAATTTATATATTTTTCATATTCTAGTAATGAATCTTTTTTTTAGATAGATTTAATGAATATCATTAATATTGAAATTATTAAATTTAAATATTTTGATAAGATTTACTTAAAGCTGATTTAAAATCTTAAAATCTATTTATGATTTATTTAAACCTGATTTGAAATATTTAGATTTTAAATAAATAAAATATGAATAATTACTAAATTTATAAGAAGATAATAACTTTCCCTTTATGATTTTTAGTAAGCTAATATATATTTAAAGTTCTTCACATTTCCTTAATTGAAATTTTTTCTCACTCATTGAAAATGCAAAATATCCATCTACAAGAATTCCTTTAATGGAGACACTAATATGCTAAATTCAACCAAAATATACTAAAAACCGAGGGAGAAACACTATTAATCAAAATCATCCACCATATTTCCAACACCACCTCTCCATGTACTATATAATAAATAAATGGATTTTTTATTTTTAAGTTCCCACAAACTATATAATTATCGATACCTCATTTCTTCATATTTCTGTTTAAGTCTCCAGATTTAAAGGATATGTACCTTTTAGTCTCTCCCAGATACTAAAAAAAAAACTAAAAAATTTAGGGATAGATTCCTCCCAGGAACTAATAAAAAACATAATCTTTAAATCTAAAGACTTAAACTGAAATATGAAAAAGTGAATAACTGAAGGATCAATCACTAAAACATATAGTTTATAGGGGCTAAAAAATAAAAAACCTATAAATTTATAATTCCACATAGTGATCAGTGCACAAGATTGGTCCAACACATCTACACAGGGGATATCGCCCACCACCCCCAACTTTGATTCACTCGACACACTCCTATCTGACTTACTCCGCCCACACCCAATATATTCCCCTCTTTATTCCAATTTCAATCTCTCCATTCACATATAACTCTCTCTCTCTCTCTCTCTCTCTCTCAACATGGCTCCTGTGCAGGATGCAAGGCATGGTGAAGGTTCCCCTCCCATCACTAACAATGGCTCAAACGAAGAACAACTGCACAAGAAATACAGGGTGACAATCATCGGGAGCGGCAACTGGGGCAGCGTTGCTGCCAAGCTCATCGCTTGCAACACGATCAAGCTCCCCGCATTCCATGGTAATACCGAATATCTCCATGATAATATACACTCGAATGAATTGAATGTATCTTTTCTTGCATTTTTTTCTGATCGAGTAGATAGCCTATAGCCCTATGTTTGGATAGTAGAATAGAGATGGAATAACAGAAAAATAATTGGAATAAGGGGAAAAAAAACTGTTTGGATAACTGGAATAACTGGGCATAAGTATGTTAGAATAGGAAGGGATAAGATGATATTGGTATTTGAGATCCTCCCTGGATTTAGATTATTCTACCCAATCTAAACCGCTGATATAATGGAGGCTCACATGTCAAATTACATTTTCACCAATAGCCACATGACAGATCATTTTTTACCTTATACAAATCATTATGCACACATTCTTTTTTAATCCATAACTCATTCATATATGATGAATCAAACTGAGAGAAAAAAAATTCACTATTAAGTTTTCCAACCAGAAAAACTAAAAATCCAACTAAATATAAGATGGTTTATTCCACTAGAATAGTTATTTATACCGCTATAGTTACCTATCCAGAATAATCTAATTCCTCCACCCAAACAAGGGGTTAGAGATTTCATATATTGGATTAGAAATGATTGATTGTATTAACACTCTTACTAATACTAATGAAAATCTCAGATGAAGTGAGGATGTGGGTGTATGAAGAAACGCTACCAACAGGCCAGAAACTTACTGAGGCCATCAATAGATCAAATGTACAGTCAGTTCTTGCTCATCTCTTCCACTACATTAGTTTTCTCACTTTCAAAGAATCCAACAGCAACTGCTACTGTTTATGTTCAATAGGAAAATGTTAAGTACCTTCCAGGCATAAAGCTCGGGAAAAACGTCATTGCAGATCCAGACCTTGAACATGCAGGTTAGAATCTCAATGCACAGAAACAAAAACATACAGTTAAGGATATGGGAAAGCTAAACATATATGCACTTATAATCTCATGACTTATGGTATGAAGTGAGAGATGCCAATATGTTGGTGTTTGTGACTCCTCACCAATTCGTGGAGGGCATCTGCAAGAGGCTTGTGGGGAAGATCAGAGGCGATGCCGAGGCAATCTCACTCATCAAGGGAATGGAAGTGAAGATGGAAGGGCCGTGTATGATATCAACCCTCATTACTGAGATGTTGGGAATCAATTGCTGTGTTCTAATGGGCGCGAATATCGCTAATGAGGTCAGTATGCTTACAACCGGCTCTTTGTACCTTTATTTTTCGCTCCCTTTGACGAAGAAGAAGTGAATTTTGAATTGCGAGACAGATTGCTGTGGAGAAGTTCAGTGAAGCGACAGTGGGATATAGAGAGAACAGTGAAGTTGTCCAGAGATGGGTTCGCCTGTTCAGCACTCACTATTTTATAGTGTCACCTGTGAGTTCAATACTAGATATCAATTTCTACTTTGACATGTCTTATGTTTTCATAATTCATTTGGTGGTAGAAGATGCAGACTTTGAATTCAAATTAGAATAACTTGGAAGTAGAAGCTAACCTCAGGCCCCTTTAGCATTATCAGTTTATCACCTCCTTTTCCTTCCAGACAAATTCCCTGCTGCTTAGGCTACTGATATAACATTGGACTTCAATTCCAAAAACAAATGGAATATTTTAGAACGAAATGAAAGAGAAACCGTGGATTGACTAAATCATGTGATCCCGAAAACAGTGCTATCATTAAAAAGAAGAATAATGAAGTACCAACAAAAAAAGGAGTTTCATATAGAGATAATTTGGTTGTAAAGGATGTAGCAACATAGTTCATATCAGAACCAGCAGTGTAAGAGCAGACCTTCAAAGGCCAAACTAATAAATCATAACCAAAATCCAGCCTAACATTGTTTTTCTTAGACTCAGCTGCTCTATTCACTGATCATACACAGGTACAAGATGTAGAAGGTGTTGAGCTATGTGGAACCCTGAAGAATGTAGTCGCCATTGCAGCAGGTTGTTTTTTTCTTTCTTGAACTCAATTTTCCTCATGTTACCTATGCAGCCCTTCTGGTTCCTAGATTAATTACAACAGGCTGACAGAAGAATTTATATAGGTCTTGTCGATGGCATGGACATGGGAAACAATACCAAGGTACTCATATCTTTTGCAGAAGAAAGAATGCCTGTTGAGATCTCATCAACATTTGCACCAAAAATTTCAGGCAGCAATAATGAGGATTGGTTTGCGAGAGATGCGCACCTTTTCAAAGCTCATGTTCTCATCCGTCAAGGACAGCACCTTCTTTGAGAGCTGTGGCGTTGCTGATCTAATCACCACATGCCGTATGGAACCACAAATGTCCTCTATTACTATGTTTGATAATAAATAATCATATACATCAAAACAACATGTCATGGATTATATGATTTTCACAGTTGGAGGAAGAAACAGAAAAGTTGCAGAGGCTTATGCAAGGAGTGGCGGAAAAAGGTTTAAAAGATTTTTTCTAACCTCTCATTTACAAATTTTGCTGGTGGATATGATACCACTAGAAGATCATTATAAATGCGTAACCTATATTTCAATTCATGGTTGCAGGTCTTTTGATGAGCTTGAGGCAGAGCTCTTGCAAGGCCAAAAACTACAGGTAAATATGAAGCAAAAGTTTTTAGAAATCAACAAGAAAAAAAAACTACTCCTTTATCAATGTCTTGCGCTCCCCAGCAAAACAATCATCAAAGGCTTCAGTCTCCTACAGTTCAAATTCTCTGACATTAATAACATAAGACTATAGAGGAACTGTTGTATGAGCATATTCATTCTCTAATTTTTTTTCTTACAGGGAGTATCCACTGCAAAGGAAGTCTATGAAGTTCTGAGTCACCGTGGATGGGAAGAGCTATTCCCACTTTTCACAACAGTCCATGAAATTAGCATTGGTCGCCTTCCCCCGTGCGCCATAGTCGAGTACAGTGAGCACAAGCCCAACTTTTCCTTGGTGGAAGGTTCTGCTCAATACTACTGAGTGTGAACCAACATCTTTATACAAGAGATGGCTAGCTTAAATTCCACATTCTGAAAACATAAAACATTCAGAATGCTATTCTACATGCAAGGATGGAATTTTTTACGGAGAATACTTTATAGTTTACATGCAATAATCTGTATAATTCAGTCTGAAATGTCACATCTTGTATACTACTGTCAGAAATGTGAAATGAAGAACAGAATAGAAAACTTATGTAAGAATTCCAGTTCTCTACTTCTCTCTCCATATAAAGCAAGCATAATCCATTTCTTATTTTTGATTTGCAGCTCTACAGCTAAAACTGGAACTAGTATGCTTGAGCAAAGTTTTTCAATTGATTTTAATCTCTACTGCCATATCTCATGGTACTACACATAGTAGGGACTAGGGAGGATGACAAAGCAGAACCCCTTTAGTTTTGTGTTCTCAGGATGCACCTAATATAATTTTGTATTCATCCTAAGGCAATTCAAAGTTGGAATGCAATCCAAACAAGGAATGGAGGGTAAGGAATACACAAAAAGTAATCTGGCATAAATATGCAGATATTGGTTTGTAAGTTAAACTAGGAAAAATACATTTTTAGAATGTGGAGGAGGTCAATAAGATTACAATTTTGTATTTTTCATATATTTGATAAAGTTTATGATAATTCACATCCATGACCTCATTACAATATATTCCTTTTTATTGGAAAACAGATGCAACACTAGCTTTAGTCCATATACATCAGTATTTCTCATTTTAAAAAAAATTAAAAAGGTCAATAGCCTTTTCAACATGAAAATTATTGGACACTAAAAAACGTATCATCAGACGGTTTTTGTGCCACAGAAATTGTTGCAAACCATCAAATTCTGGTTCATTAAAAAATGATTCCAAACATCCAGTTTTCTAACTCTTCCACATACACTGATTTCAAAAGTATAGAGTACCAAAATGGATGATTTTGATGCATGGGAAAAACTGAAAATAAAAAGTTAGCAAGCTAGCAAGAACCTGAACATACCTCTCTGCTACACCTAGCCTAAACATCAAACAATACTCAGTACTTTTTAAAGATGTAATCTTTCAGATGAAACTATGAAGAAGAAATATTCTAAAACTCCTGGAAAAGGTGAAGTCTAACAAATTGTGAAATCCAAACGCCCAACGATTCCTAGAATTGCCAAATTACCTCACCATGAGACACACTATCAACAAGTTTAACTAGAGGAAGAAAAAAAACTTCACGAGTCCAAACTTCCAACCTCACAGCTCACATAATCACCAAATTTGTGATAAACAATTTAACTTTGCAAGCATATCTCTGCATCAAACACATCTACATTAAAAAGAAATATGTTCTCCCATTCAAACTGCAATATGATTATAAAACCATGAAGCAACCATGAGTGTCTCAAATCCTTGCCATATCTCTCAAAAGATCTACACAATCTATCAAAAAACTATAATAGAGAAGGCCCTTTCCCCCCAATGAACCAGTGCCACAAAATCAAGATTTTTTTCTGAGATGCATTTCAGCAACAACAATATCACTGACTGTGGTTCTCTTCATTGATTCCATTATCTTTAATAAAATGGAGTACTTTGTCACATATGGTAAACAAAAATCAACTGCTGGTGATCCTGAAGTGCATTTATTTCATCATCCCCTCCTCCTGTCCCACATTTTAATGACCAGGTAAAATCACAAAGACACAAATCAACAGTGTTCAAAGTGAAGTGCTATTGACATTCCCCTCCACAACTCTTACTATTTTCTCTTGATACAATTCCATGACTAATATAGAAACTAGAACAGATGGCCCTAGAATTCATCAAACACAAAACTATCTTATATCCCATTTACATCATGTGATTCTTCATCTACTGCCGCAAACCAAACAAAGAGTACATTAAGAGCTTCCCAAAATTAACTTTTTTTAAAAAAATCCCTAGAAAATGTTAGTCTTTCCCACAATCATTTTTGCAATCCAAACAGGTTTTGAATTTTTTAATTGATAGTAAGTGGTCTATTCTATCAGTAAATCTAAAACTAAAAAAAATCAAAGAATCAAAAACAAAAGAAATTCAACAAATTACAACCACAAAAATAAACACAAAACCAAAAAAAGTATAAAAAGATCGAAATTATAGAGAGAGGAGAGGCCGAGAGTGTCACCTTTTCGTCGTAGACAAGGTCCATGGACCGCCAGAAGAAGAATGCCCCCGCCGACATCTCCAAGAACACGTTGTCATCCTAACATCGTTTCCGTGTTAGCGTTTCAAAATATAGTTTAAAAAGTAATTTTTAATTTTTGTATTTTTATGCACAATTCTTTGAAGGTGTAATGATGATATTTTAAAGGTATAATGATTTATAAAACACATATTCTGAAACACAAATTAAAAATAAAATCTAGTAATGATAATATATTTAAATTAACATGTTTGATAACCGCTGTTAGTTTTTAATTTTTAAATGATGGTGTATTTGAGTGGACTTAGCAACCAAAGCTAAAACATGCTTTTAGCCTTGATTATTAAACATGCACTTAATAGATTGTTATTTTTAGTGCTAGTTTGGCAATGCGTTAAGGTTATGAGGGAATATTGTTCTTATTTTAGGGGATAAAAAGTTTATCAATTTTATTCATGTTCACATTTATCAAAATTAGAATAAAAAAGTAAGGATAATGTTATCACCCGGAACAAAATATCACAATTTTCATTTTAAAATTGGGACAATTGTTCGCAATTTATCTTGATTATTTTTTATATCAAACGATGATAAGTTATTCTCCCACTCACTTATCCTCATAAATGCCCCTTATCTTATCTGACCACTTATCCTCTTGCCATCCAGTCCTTATGAATTTGTGTTGACATTATTTAAGTGATGAACTTTTACATACTTTCACATATTGACTTTCATAGACTTTCACAAGAATTTATGAACTTCAACATAGAGATTTCTATAAACTCTAGAAAACTTTCATGGACTTGTTTTTAAATTTTTAAATAATAAATTCAAACATAAGTTTATCTACCGTAACAAATAACAAAAAAAAAATTCAAATATTCAAATTTTAAATTTAACACGAATTATTCATATCCAACATAAAGTATAATTTATTTAATAAATATCGATCTTTATATTTTGTTATACATGTCCCTTTCGATTATATTATTTAAAATAAAAAATAAATAAAATTTGTCATTATATTTAGGCATATATAACGTATATACACTTAAATATAATGTCTATTTTATTTATGCCTAAACATTATAAAAAATATATAGGCATATATAGTACAAAAATAAAAACATCCTCAAGGCAAATCAAATCAAATCAAACATTTTATAGTTATTGCACGTATAATCAAATAAATAATAAAATAAATCTATATTTTAGAAAATAATGGTGGGATGATCTATACATATAATATATAATAATGAAAATGATTGATTGCAACATAAGGAATCCATCATTCTCATATATTCATCAAACATATGAGGTAATATCATTATTTCATATATATGCACATTCATCAAAAATATAAAAAGAGATGATAAATATAAAAATTATAAAAAAAAAAACTAGGACAAATAGGAGAGACGTGAGATAACAACCATCCATAAAAAAAACATATAAAAATAAAAAAGTAGGGAAAAAAGAGTTTTGGAAGAAAAGAAAAAAAAAGATGTTCACGGTGCTAAAATAAAAATCCATGAGAATATCATAATTTTGAAATGATTTTTCTTTTATATTTCTAATTCTAAAGTCTACAAAAGTTCATCACTTATTAAAGTTATTAAAAATCATGTTTGAATTGAATAACACATGATAATATATCTACAATGAGGAGTTTCAATTGAATAACGCTCCATTTTTTGTCTACAAATTGATGTCTCAAACAAATAATACTTGAATTTTTGTTCACAAAATAATACCTCAATTAAATAATACTTGACTTTTTTTGCCCACTAATTGTTGTCTCAATTAAATAACGCTTAACTTTTTATCCACGAATCGTTGTCTCAATCAAATAACACTTGATTTTTTGTCCACGAATTGTTGTTTCAATCGAATAATGTTTGAATTTTTGTCTGCGAATTGATGTCTCAATCGAATAACACTTAACTTTTTGTGCACAATCTATTGTCATGATTGAATAACACATGATTTATAAATCCATTGACATAGACCTTTTGTCCATGAAAATCTTAATCGATTATCCCCACTAACACCCAATTTTGTTTGGGAAAATTAATTCTTGGAGAAACTGTTGAATTATTTTTAGATCCCTGAAATATTATACTTACTTTTACACCCTCAAACCCCATTGTCTATTATTTTTAAGTCCTTTTAAATAACAACATTAAGTCTATCATTAACATTTTCATTTTTATCCCTTTCTTTCACTGACTGTGTACACTGTTAACATGTTTGAATACATTGTTAACAAGTCTAGGTACATGGTTAAGATGGGAGAAAAGGAGTTGTAGGAGGGTGAGAGAGTCACAAGAGGGAGGGGTGACGGGAGAGAGCGAGTTGTAGGAGGAAGAGAGTGGCCGGAGGGAGGGGTGACGAGAGGCTGCGCACGGAAGGGAGAGGTGGTTGTTGGTGTGTACGGAGGAGAGAGAGGGAGTATTTATAAAAATACAATTATTTTTCTATTATTCTTATGTAGCAATCAAACTTCAGCCAAATTTACTTCCAAACATCACAAATGATTATTATCTTTTGAACAAAAGAATAACTAAATTATAAACGAGTAAAAAGAAAACTTTTCAAGAAACCAAAAAATGTATGCTAACTCCAAATATAATTTCAAATAAAAACTTATCATTTCTTTTAGGATCTCCAACAGTTTTTAATCTTGTATACAATAGTCTAAATGTATAATATACATTGAAATGATTGAATATATATTTTTTAACATTTTCTTAATCTAGTGTATACTAGGTTAAAAATCAGATTAATCCGTATACCTCAAGTTGATTATGAAGGTTATTAGTAATGTTGGAGATTTGAAAGGGTTAATTTACAAAGGTGATTAAGGGTTTGTTTATGAACAACTAAATTTGAAAGTTTGATTTGGCACTAGGATAAGGGGTTGGGATATGGAAATAATTGAGTTAAATCACATGTTATCCTATATGGCATAAGAAAAAAAAAAAGAATAAAACATAGGCAAATTTTTTTTAAGTTATCTCATATTTTACATCATGTGATCTAAATACAAAGCTAATGATAAAAACACAAAAAAAGTGGGATAACAAAATGCATTATCAAATATAAATATGAATATAAATAATGGTCTTTTTATCCTCGTAAATTAGGCTAACTTATAATAAAAGATTAATTCTACCACAAAATCCATTTTTTATTTTGTGCGACGGTTAAACTGCTCCGCTGCTGCAGGATAAGCTTCACCACAAAATAAAAATCTCAAGTTTAGCCCAGCATTAGTTGGGCCTAAGGGCCTATAATGATAGAGAATTGGGCCTATAATAATAGAGAGTTGGGCCTGTCGTTAAATCATTCCTGCTTTCTTTAAACCATTATGAACTAGAAAAAATACAAAATTAATACATTCAATTCATTCTAAATTCATGCTTTATTTTATTTTTTCAAAATATGTATATGTTTATTAGATAAATAATAGTTTTTAAAATATTTTTAAATATATGTTCTAAATTGATTAAAATAATCAATTCTTTGAAAACATTGTTACATCTAACATGCAATGTTTTAAACTTTTTATCTGTATTTTTAAAATGCATTTCAATCAATATAGAGCCTAACATGTTATGGAAAAGTTTCCCTTCAAATGAAATAACCATTGCAAGGGAGATGGAACAATCCTTTTTTTTTATTTTATTTTTTTCTCAAATGCCCAAACATAAATAAATAAATAAATAAAATTCCTTTCCCATTATATCTGCAACACAACAAATGCTTACCAAAGTAAGGCCATAATTGGCTGAATCTCATGAAAACTAGAGAAGGACAACATATACAAAAGAACAAATTAATATGTGGTGTATCCCCCTCATAAAATGTTGGGAATCTCGTCAAGGTTTTTAATGTTAAAAATATACATGTTACACTATCAACAATGATATGATCGGAATGTGTAACGTTTTTTTGTAGTGATTTCCGAGGATCACAAGGTTGCAAGGACTACTTTAATTAGAGGGTTTGTTTGCAAATATATCCTCAAAAATTAAGGATATTTTACCTGAAACTAATTACCTCATTTCATTACCAAAAATAATCTTAGGTACTGTGAAATTATACAATTTATTGGTTTTGAATATGTATCTCCTCTTCAATGAGGAGTCATTGAGTTCAATTTTATAAGAAAAAGATTTAATAAAAATTATCACTTTCAAAAAAAAAAAATTTATCTATCAAATATATGCTCGAATCATGATGATGTTTTCATAGTAAAATATTAGGGTAACTGACAAACGAAGAACATATTTTGTATTTGGAAGCAAGTTAATTGAAAAATCAATGGAAATATTGTGTTTTAAGATTTTTATTTTTATTTTTTGGTGAGTATGTCAAATATGTATTGAGAGAATCTATCTTACTTTTAGGGTCCGTTTGAAAACACAGATTGAAAAGTAACTTTTGAAATAAAGCTACTTTTTAAGATGATTTTCCGTTTGGTTGCGCGTTTGAGTACACTTTTACTTTTTGAAAAGCTGAAAAGCTAAAATAATACAGTTTTTTACAGAATCGGAAGCTGAATTCTTTTTAATATTTCCCTCGAAATCTGTGTTTTGAAAAGCTCAAAAATAATGCTTTTTGGTCGGAATCGATTTTTTGAATTGAAAAGCAGCTTTCTCTACTAAACATTAAGCCCCTTTCAAATATTGATTCTTGAATTAAAAAAAGCATCCTAAAAAAGTCAAGGTCTAAAATCATCTTAAAAAGCAGTTTTATTCTAAAAGCTATTTTTAATCTGTGTTTCCAAATGGAGACCTTGACTTTTATTGAAATGTTTTTTTTTTTAATTCAGGAATCAATATTTCAAAACAGTTGATGTGTGGCAAAAAAAATTGTTTTTCAATTCAAAAATTTGATTCCAACCAAAAAACAATGTTTTTGAGCTTTTTAAAACACGGATTTTGAGGGAAAAATTAAAAGGGAATCTAGCTTCCGATTCTTAATAAAGCTATCCCGTTTGACTGCACGATTTTAACTTTTCAACTTTTTAAAAAGCAAAAGCTGTCACAATCGTGCAACCAAACGTGGCCTTAGTTTTAAATTGTATTTTAATTCATGTTTTTTATTCTCTGTTAGGTAAAAAATAAGATTAAAAGTGAAAGTAATTAGAATTTTATCAATTTTTTTTTATGATAAGAGTTGTCAAAGACTGAAGAAAGTATAAGCGCTATACTTGTGTATGGTGTGTCTATACAAGGCAGCGGATTTAAAGATATATATAAAAAAAAATATTTAGAGGGGCCCGTTATAATAAATAATATAAATCTATGAATTATTTGCAAGTAATTAATCCAAAATCTTGCATTGCTAGTGCCAAAAGATATAGTACCTTTCAGATGCACCTAATAAGACACATCCACATGAATTATAATGTGCTAATAACTCTTGAGGGTCAGATTGCATGAACTAAACAAAAAAAAAAAAGTTTTTATAAGGCATGCATTAATTGTTGATACCAAAGATGCAGTACCCCAGTTTCCTAGACACCTAATATTAACGGGACCCACCTGAATATACATTACTATAGAATGTCTATATATATTGGAACATCTTTTGTGCACCAAATGCAGCTTAATTGAAATGGAGGAGGTCACAATGGAAGAAGGGGTGGCCTCCGGCAAGGATGGCCTGCCGAGGAGGCCGGGCACATCGCCGTTCGGGGCCATCTTCAAGTGCTCTGACTCGGTGGACACGATGTTGATGGCAGTGGGGACGATCGGGTGCGTGATGGACGGGGCCTCGACCCCTTTGATCATGCTCGCCCTCAGTCAGGTGATGAACATGTATGCCGCCACCTCTTCGTTCATGCTCCGCGACATCGATCAGGTTTACTGACTTCAAATTTTAATTTTCTTCTAGTAGATCCTCTATGGCAAGTCACATGGAAAACTCTTTGTACTGTGATGATGATGTGTCACGTAGATGTACACAACACTAAGTGTCCATGTGACTCATCACAGATGATCTCATCCTATAGTGCATGATCTCTATAAAATCGTGCATATAAAATAGTATTATATATTAATTGTCTCATGTACAATTCTATTTGTTTTTTGACGAGAGATTTATATACTTCAGTAAAATGAACCCTGCATGTTTTTTTTTTTTTTTTGTTGTCTAAATAGTATATACACTTAATTATAAGATATACTTTATCTAAAGATAAAAAGTGTATATAAAACTTGCACTTTCGAAACATGCAAAGAAGATCATCCGTATATACATAATCTAATTTTATTAGATATATACACACACATACATACTCACGCACTTCATTAGAATGGTAATACATCCGCATTCAATGAATGTAAGTAACAGTTTTCAATGCGTAATTAGTTAAGCATGTGGCATGTAACCTACACGCAGAGAGAATCTCTTTGTAGGCCAATGAAAAAGCGATAAAAATACACTTTAATGAAAATATTCATTTTTAATTGATATTTATTTGAAAAACACACACATGAAACAGCTCTGTATCGCATTGTTACATCATAATTGATCTACAAATCTTCTCTATATCTTCACCTGTATTATTTAATCACTGCTTGTAAAGACAACAAACTCTGATGAATGTATTTGTTTATTGTGGTGTTGGTAGAATGCTTTGAACTTGGTCTACATAGCTGTGGGTGTTGGACTTGGAGCATTTTTTGGTACCCATTCTTCTCTTAGCGTTGTGTTGTGCATTGGCATAGTAGTACTGTGTTTTTCCTTCCTTCTGAGCTCAATGTCTGTACACAGAAGGGCTGTGTTGGGCTCGGACCGCCGAGAGACAGGCTTCGCGGATGCGGAGGGAGTACTTGAACGCCATCTTGAGCCAGGATGTCGGCTTCCTCGACACGAGAAATGGCGGCTCAATGACGTATCAGGTCGTCTCCAGTCTCTCGACTGATACTCTCACCATACAGGGTGTCATCAGTGAAAAGGTGCTTCAGCTTCCTTGCTAAACTTGTCAATGGATCAAATACAGATTAGATATTTTAATATTCATATCCTATCTCAAATCATTAAAATACAGATATGGATGGATGCTAGGTGACATAGTAGACAGATAAGTTAATCAATTAAAATCAAGTTTTCGAGGTTTATGGACTCCTTCACAAATCATACAAAAACAATACAATAGTTAAATTTTCAAGATATGATTAACAATGCAGAATAATTGAATTTGAACTGAATGAAACACAAACACACAGTAATTTTTACAATATACTTGACTGGATACATTGATATTTAAATC
Organism: Acorus gramineus; assembly: GCA_030737835.1. Taxonomy (NCBI): domain Eukaryota; kingdom Viridiplantae; phylum Streptophyta; class Magnoliopsida; order Acorales; family Acoraceae; genus Acorus; species Acorus gramineus. The sequence goes on along the minus strand of CM060851.1, from coordinate 23,610,680 downwards.
TGCACACTAGATATTAGAATATAAGATATTTTTAATTTTTATTTTTAAATCCCTATAAACATATCTATTTAAGGATCAGTCTCTCACTTCTTCATATTTCTTTTTTAGTCCCCATATTCAACCGTCTATCTGGTTTTTAATCCCTCCGTCAAACGTTCGTCTATACACCGTTAATTTGTGAACTGTGATTTATTTTTAAATCCCTATAAACTATGTTATTTAATAATTAGTCCCTCTCTTCTTCATATTTTACAGGGACTGATCACTAAATAACATGGTTGGTAAGAATTTAAAAATAAAATCATATTTCACATATTAACGGTGTATGGACGGACGTTTGATGTAGGGATTAAAAACTAAATAAGTGGTTGAATATAAGGACTAAAAAAGAAATATGAAAAAGTAAGGAACCGACCCCTAAATAAGTTTTAATTTTCGGTTCATTGACAGTCTTATTCAATACCTCTAATGCATGCGCCCTTAACACAGATACCAAACTTCCTTATGAACATCTCCACCTTCTTCACCTCACAGCTGGTTGCCTTCTACCTCTGCTGGAGACTAGCCCTTGTAATGACCCCAGCATTGACCCTACTCGTCGCACCGATGATCGTGTATGGCAAACTCTTGGCAGAGGTGATGAAGAATATTCAAAAGTCTCACATGGCCGCCGGAGGGATAGCTGAACAGGCGCTCTCATCGATCCGGACGGTCTTCTCATACGTCGCAGAGAGTTATGTGGAGCAGAAATTCTCGGCCGCATTGGAACTGGGTCTGAAACTGGGAGTCAAACAAGGACTGATGAAGGGAATGGCTTTTGGAACCATTGGCATTGCTTACGCGCTCTGGTCGCTCCAGGCGTGGTATGGGAGCGTGTTGGTCATTGGGAATGGCGCGAAAGGAGGAGACGTTTTCAACGCCGGCGTTTGTATCATCGTTGGAGGACTGTAAGTAGAGCATTGTTTTGGTTCTTAGGAAACTGAACTTCATATGTAGTGAAGAATCTTATGTTTTGGCTTCAGGACACTTGATGCTAGCTTTTGCTTAAGACTAAATAAAAACAGTACATTAACACCTACACAGCCAAAATTATTGCTCAAGTAACATTCCATATAAAATAAAATTAAGAATTTTATGAAATCAGCCAGAGATGAATAAAAAAAATCTTAATGTATATACAAAAGGTTATCTTTACTTGTCATTTTTAACAGGTAATTTATCTCCAAAAGCACTACACATCTCAGAATTTGGAACCAATTGTGTCATGTAAAATCAGTTTTCAGGTAAATGGTTTGGAATGGATGTTCTAAAATTTTGGCTTTTGGTTTCACATTTTGAATATTATGTGTTCAAAGCCAACAAATTAGCTTATCTGGAAAAATACTGGTTGAGAGTAGCTTTATAAAAAAAACAGTTGGGAGAAACTTTTATGAAAAATCTTTTTTATAAAAAAAATGGGTTCCAAATGGGGCTTAGCATGAACTTTCAAATTATGTGATTTTGATAAAGATCATAGATGACGCTGAATTTCACTTCAATGAGACATTAGTCCCAAAGTTTCATGGGAAAAAAAAAAAAACACTTGTACAACTGGATTCAGGAATGCTAACCTCCATGATGATGAATCACAGGGCCCTTGGGAGTTCCCTGATAAATCTGAAATATTTCTCCGAGGCAACTGTTGCTGCTGCTTCGATACTCGACATAATCGAACGCGTTCCAAGCATAAACTCCAATGACCAAAATGGGAAGACAATGGAGGACCTAAGAGGAGAGCTAGAGTTCAAAAACGTTGATTTCGCATACCCATCAAGACCTGAGAGCGTTGTGTTGAGGAAATTCAATCTTCGGGTGATGGCCGGAGAGACTGTTGGCCTAATTGGAAGGAGCGGATCTGGCAAATCAACGATCATATCACTGATAGAGAGATTCTACGATCCGATTGAAGGGGAGATATTACTGGATGGAGTCTGCATCAACCAGCTTCAGTTGAATTGGCTTCGAAACCAAATCAGCCTGGTTAACCAAGAGCCCGTGCTCTTCGCCTCATCCATCAAGGAGAACATTGAGTTTGGCAAATCAGAAACTTCAATGGAAGAGATAGTTGCAGCAGCTAAAGCTGCTAATGCACATGATTTCATCGTCAAACTCCCCGACGGATATGATACCCATGTGAGTTCAATACTCCTGCTTTGTCATTTTCTTTAAATCTCACTCTTCATGATATGAAGAGATTAATAGTTCTAAGCTATCAACCTTGATATTTATCAAGAAGACCATTGAAAGTACATGTTGATCCTGTACTAGATTTGGTTCTAGTTTGAAGCCAATTTGATAACATAAGACTAACAAATAAAGATGCTAAAACTCTTCCTCCGGATGCTTAAGCTTTCTTTGGTAACCAAATAGCTGAATTGAAAAGTATATTCTCAAAAGATTGTTCTGTTTTTTGATTGAATATGAGTGGAGTTATTCCATTTCTAAATAATTTTAAAAAGATGAAAATGTGATAACTTTTTTGTTGAAAAATGGAACAAGAAAACCGGTAAAAGTCTTCTTCCTATGCCCACCTATTGGAGTAGTAATACACATATGAGCGGAGTGGAATAGGGATAGCCCTTCCAAAGAATGGCATATGAGCGGAATAGAATAGGGATAGAAGAATTGAATAGGGATAGACATTCACAAACTATGTGTGGCAAAGAGCATCGTATTGGCAGAGGGTAGATTGCAGATCACCAATTAAGTAGGCTAGGTGTGGGTTTGTGTTGGCCGGGCCTGGGGAGAAATCTCTTCTACACAGGCCCTGCCTTTTGTTTTCTGCTGGAGGTTATGTCCTATTAAGGGCACTTGTACCTTCTATTGTTTGTTTGTCCTTGGGCACTCTCATCGAAAAAAAAATTCAAGGTTGAATGCTTACATCTTTCTTCCAAAAAGTTATACCAATTTTAGGTTGACTAAACAAAATAAACTAGCAACAGTTATTCTAATACATAGTAAACAACACTTCAGATATGGACTAAGTAACTGTAAAATTTTAAACAGTTGCAATCATAATAGTCGAGGGACATGTTTTCCATGCAAAACAGTGATTTCTAATAAATAAATTCAAAAAAGGAATTTGAATCAGTTTCCACAAACATAGTAAACAGGTTCTATATGTAGTGGAATACATAGGAAGATATTAGAGAATGTATACCTATTTTTTAAGTTTCCAACATTTCCATTTTCCCTAACATTCTCATCAATGTGAAAATTCTTCATGTCTGCTGCTTTTGAAATTTCTATACTGTTTTCCTTTACTGGCACTCCATCTCCCAGTTGACATTAATAATGACTGTAGCAACTATCATAATTCATCCTCTAATAATTACTAAGTACAAAATGCAAGCAAACACACTGCTAGTATTGACCATTATACCTTCTGATGAGCCCAAACTAATTCAATATATGGCTGATTGGCCTAATGGCTCCAACATTCATCAGGTTGGACAACTTGGCACTCAAATGTCTGGAGGACAAAAACAAAGGATCGCGATCGCAAGGGCTCTTCTAAGAGACCCCAAAATCCTCCTCCTCGATGAGGCTACCAGCGCATTAGACTCCCACTCAGAGAAAGCTGTGCAAGACACTCTGGATAAGGCCTCCGCCGGGCGAACAACCATTATCATCGCCCATCGCCTCTCTACGCTCCGCAATGTAGATTCCATTGCTGTTCTCCATTTGGGACGAATCACAGAATTTGGTCCTTATGACCAGCTTATCCAGGATATGCACAATCAATCGGCAATGGCACATCTTCAACATTTCTCCATCCAAAAGGAGAACAAAGAAAACATCCATCAAATGAACACTACCAATGCATCATATAAATCAAGCCAGTTACAGTCTCCAAATCATGAAGATAAAAAGATCGGCGAAAAACAAGATCAGTTTAGCCCTTCTCTGCATGATCTAATACAAACAACAGCTCCCGAATGGAAGACAACACTATTAGGTTGCAGTGCTGCTTTTTGTTATGGGACAATCCAGCCCATGCATTCCTTCTGCATGGGATCCCTCCTCACCATATACTTCATCGATGACCATTCCCAGATCAGAACTAGGACAAGAATCTATTGCTTCATATTTTTAGCCTATGCAAGTTTAGCCTTCATCACTAATGTGATCCAGCACTACAACTTTGTGGTCATGGGAGAACACATATCCAAGAGGGTTCATGAGGCGGTGCTCAAGAAGATCTTCACTTTTGAGGTCGGATGGTTTGATCAAGAAGAAAATAATGGCGGTGCTTTGTGTTCGAGAGTGGCCACAGAAGTTAATATACTCAGATCTCTAGTTTGCGACCGGTCGTCACTTTTGGCTCAGATTATCTCAGCAGCAACCTTGGCAACTATACTGGGGTTCGTTTTGGCTTGGAGACTAACTATTGTAATTCTGGCTCTACAACCCCTCATCATTGGGTCCTTTTATGGGAGAGGAGTACTAATGAAAAAGATGTCGAAAAAAGTACTGAAAGCCCAAAACAAGAGTGGAGAACTGGCAAGTGAGGCGGTCATAAACCACAGAGTAATCACAGCATTCTCTTCTCAAGAGAAGATAATGTCATTATTTGAGAAGACTCAGAAAGAACCAAAGAAGGAAAGTAGAAAACAATCTTGGTATGCAGGACTCGGGTTACTCATCTCACAGTTTCTAACAGCAGCTAATACTGGACTTGTTTTCTGGTATGGAGGGCATCTGCTTTATCAAGGAAAGGTTACTTATGAGCATCTTTTCCAAACATTCTTTGTATTAGTCACAACAGGAAGAGTTATAGCTGAGACAGGGAGCATGACATCAGACTTGTCAAAAGGCACTGATGCTGTAAAATCAGTGTTTATGATCTTGGGGAGAAAGAGTAAGGTGGAACCCAATGATCCTGATGGGATTATAGCAGAAAAATTAATAGGGTCTATAGAAATCAAAGAAGTGAGTTTTGCTTACCCATTGAGGCCCAGACAGATGGTTCTTGTGGGGCTGAGCCTGACAGTTGAAGCTGGAAAGACCATTGCATTGGTGGGTCAGAGTGGGTCTGGCAAATCCACCATCATTGGATTGGTAGAGAGATTCTATGACCCATTAAAGGGGTCAATACACATAGATGGAGTGGACATTAGGAGGTACAATTTGAAGGCTCTGAGAGAAGGTATTGGATTAGTCAGTCAGGAGCCTACTCTCTTTGCGGGAACAATCTATGAAAACATAACATATGGTAAGCAGAGCATACCTGAAGCCGAAGTAGTAGAAGCTGCGACTCTTGCTAACGCTCATGAATTTATAAGGTATCATATTATCTCTTCTCAATTTAGGCAGAAACCATTACAAGAATTCCATGCCATGCCATCCAAACCCTCAACCCACTTTGCCAACTTCTCCATATACATTATACCCTGCCCCTGTCAAATCACATTCAAAATTGTGTTTGTGTATAGGCGAGTTACTGAGGATCTCTCTGAGAATCACATGTAGTGTCCTTATTCCTAACTAGAATAGTATTGCATGTTCAATGTCCTTGAAACGGTTTTCTCACTTTCATTTAAAATTGTTCAAAAATATGATAAGGTTAAAAAACAAATATTTATACATGAATGATAGAGTCAGAACGAGAAAGAATGTATTTGTCATAATATAAATTACCCTCTGAACTTTCTTCTTGTTTGATTGAGATCTTAAAATCGTTGAAATCCTTTGTTCCGATACCTTGGTTTGATTGAGATCATCTAGCTCTCTTCAGACCCTCCTTTACTATATAAACTCCAACATACCCCACACCCATCAAATCACATATAAAACTAAATTTGTGTATAAGTGATCTACTGAGGGCTTCAGAGTGTCACATATAGTGCGCTTAACCACTAAACATAATAGCCATCCTTCTGCAAACTTTTCAACTGCAGTAATAGAAGCCTAATCTTTAATCCTCGCAAGTCCAACATCCCCAATTGTACGGAAAAATATGATATATGCATTAACCGATGCATTCACTAATTGTGTTAAGCATCCATGTTATTTCCTTTTATCCTGCTAAATAAACTGAACTAATATTTATGTACCCGTAATTTGTTTGATTTATATTGTGTAACAGTGGCATGAAAGATGGGTATCAAACATTCTGTGGAGAGAGAGGAGTGCAGCTATCAGGGGGACAAAAGCAACGGATAGCCCTTGCTCGGGCGATACTGAAGGATCCTGCTATACTTCTTCTGGATGAGGCTACAAGTGCATTGGATAATATATCTGAGAGTCTGGTCCAAGAGGCGATGGACAAGATGATGGTCAGGAGAACATGCATAGTTGTGGCCCACCGGCTATCAACAATACAGAAATCTGATTCAATAGCAGTTATTGAGAATGGGAAAGTTGTAGAAGAGGGACCCCATACCGAGCTACTTAAAAAAGGAGAAAACGGTGTGTACTACTCTCTTGTAAGACTCCAACAATTTTAAGAAGTTGGAAAAGAATCGTTGATGTCAAGAATGGGGACGATTAACAATTAAGTTAAGTTCAATTGGCATGTCTTTATATGATTTTTAGATAGAAACATATGTACAGATCAATATAGAGGTTATTCAGAACTCAGAAGCAGATATAATGTTTACTGAATGCTATGATATCGTATGTTAGGCATGAAAAGGAAATGAGATGATGAACAAATAATGGCAACCTTACAGTGTTTAAATTTTTTTGAGAAATAAAAAATAAACCATTGCACCAGCCAGGAATCGAATTATAGTGTTTAAATTGACGATTGCAAGAAATTGATAGACAATATTAATTGGTCGGGCGATGATTCCTTTTGCTTTTCCTACTTGTAATGTCTTAGAAAACAAAAACTACAGCTAAAATCACCCTTCTCTTCCTTTCTGTTTATATCACGGATAATAAGAAAAAAAATTTATTATATTAAATCTGTACAACCTCTGTTTTTGCATTGCTGTCCATCATAAATAAGAAAAGCAGAGAAAAAAAAAATTAATACCTGAAAGATTAACTGAAGAGAAAGGTCTCCAATCATGTCCATATGCAAATAGTCCCGCACTTATTCGAAGAAGCCAGTGGCTTTCCAAGCCCACTCCATGTACAAGAGAGGACAGGCCCTCCAAACCGCTGACTATATCCAACTTTGAACACATAAACAGATCCATCCATCCTGCTGCAACATCATTATCATCAGCTAACACAGTAGAAGAACGATAAAAGGATCTGATCTATGTCAAGATCCCACAATACAACTCTCAAAAAAAATATTCAAAACACTTAACATTATTTGATAGAAAGATCAATTCATCATTAGGCTATCATTCCCTTCATTTAATGAATCAATCAAGCTCATTAGGAATCTAATTAAGCCAAAATACAAAATATATTAAACATAGAAATAATCAAACATACATTATAGCCAAATACTGTGAAGTCATAGAAGGCAACTAGTATTGATGGCAATCAATTCTGATTTATGAGGAAGGAAAAACTACCATGCGAATATTTATCATAAAGAAATAGTAAATTCTCTTATTAAAAGGAATTAATGAATTGGCTAAATTTTGCATCGTTAGTGGCGATAGCACTAATCCGAATCCTCTCCAAGGATCCCAGGATCATTTCCATTAATTCCTACCACTGTCATTTTTGGGAGTTCACTTCTTGAACCTCTTTTGGTGGTCCAATCACTCCAGAAATGCATTGGCTACTCGTTCTGCATCATCAGCACTAATGCAAGAGCAGCTCCAATTTGAAGCCACCTTATTCCCATTTGCTCTAAATGAACCACAAATTTCCAGACTCCTCTTGTCAAATGTGATATACAGATGTCACATATAGACCTTTTTTTAGTTGGTAAAAGACCGGTATTTGAATCTTAGATTTGGATTATCCTATCCAGCCCACCAGTGATCAACTTGTCAAAGTTTCGATTCAAATCGTACAGAACCACATCCACTGGCATGCCAATAATACTCTGTGCGCAAACAGAAGGCATGAGTAAAATCTTATGTGTTGAGTTAGATTAAATGTACATTGACCTAGATGTTATATTATGGGATTTGTATTAACAATTACAATTAAAAAGTTAATTAACAGTATTTCTAATGTTAATTTGTTACTAACATTTTTTTTTTTTTTTTGGACAAAGGTAGACTATCTACCATGATTTCATTAATAGAAGTGTCGTAGTACATGTCTAAGAGTAAAACAAAGGGGACGAGGGAAATACATAAAATGAAAAACTAGATAAGGAAAAAAGAAGGTTATTTGGCTCGGCAGAAGAGATATCTACCCAAGCCATGTCGCAGTGCGGTATTACCTGATGCTAAGCGTTCCCCCTGAAAGCTCACTGAAGTGGCTCCCGCAATCCCCCGGCCCCATGCCTTTAAGAAACCGACCGTCTCTTTCTATACATTTTTCACGTAAGCAGAGTGTCCTCGAAATACAACTAACATATGTTAATCTTTCTATTTATATTTTTAAGGGGTTTTGCATATATACCCCTGTTAAATTTTTATTTTGTTAAAATACCCTTATTAAAGTCAGCTCTACAAAAATACCCATCAAAAACTTTAAGTTAATATAACTTTAACCTATAACAGACACCGTAAAGAACTCTGGATTAACTATGATTAATAAATTTAATCCCACACGTAAAATGTCCTAGATGCCCTAACTTACATCTCAAAGAAAAAAACCCTAACTCTCCTACCCTAGCCCCCCTTCTTCATTCGAACCCTAATCCCCCCCTCTTCCCCTTAGTCAATTCTTTGGTAGAAGTCCACATCTTGCAAGGTAACCCGTAATAGCAAGCAGGATTCAATCGGCTATCCACCATTAAAGAGGTTCGAGAAGAGTTGCTCATTGCAAGAGTTGTTTGATACCTATTGTAAACAGTGGCTTTGGAGAGATAAGATGAGATGACAATCATGTAAAATGTGGGTTTCAGAGAGATGAAATGCCATCATATTGGTAGAGGAAGAAGAAGATGTAATGGTTTGGAGAAAAAGGTCCAGTTGGGAGGTTGAAATCAAGTAAATTGAGGGGTATAGAGGTTATTTGAGCCCATCTAACTGAATGAAAACGGAGAAGATTAACAATAGCAAACGGAACTTGACCATAGGGGTATGATTGCACCGACTTAAAGTTTTCAATGAGTATTTTTCACTGTTGATTTTAACATAGATATTTTAACAAAATGAAAATTTCTTATTTTAAAACATGTGTTATTAAATGATTTATAAAAATAATTATAAATTTTGTTTCAGCTTATAGTACAAAAGTATGTTTTTAAAAAAAAAACAAAAGATGAGATTTCTGAAAATCAAATTTTATTAAACTACTTAATACAAAATCAGACTTTTCAAATGGATTCCCACAATCCAAATATATATTAGATATGTTTTTCCAACTGGATAGTTGGGTTATATAAATGATTCAAAAGAAACATTTTAAAATGTTATGGGAAAGTATTTTTATTCATTAACATAAATAAATCTTGATAAAATAATTCTAACCCTCCCCTAAAATAGTTATTCGCTTATCCAAACAAGTTAATAAGATTTTATTTTTAAATAAAAATGAGTTTAGATTAAATATGATTTATAAAACACCAGATTGATAAATCTATTTTCAGACATACTTTAGAACAATCTGTATCACAAGACTACAAGAACTCAAAAAAGATTCAAGCGTTCAGCGCCCACTGCAATAGAATCAACACTAATTTTTCATGGGACGTTCTTACACAATCATGCATATGTGCTATTTTTTTTCCAACAAGTTACATATGTCTACATGTCTGATATGTGCAACAGTGCAAACTCCTTTTTTTTCTTCTCTGTTTTTTAGCTTTTGTAATGAAATGTATAAAATCCAAATTTCAATTTATTTTTATAAAAATACACACGTTTTTACATAAACCTTGCTGGAAAAAACTGTAAAGAGATGAAAAAAAATTGTAGAACTGTAAAATATTTGTTTTTTTTTTTTAATGAAACTGTGAGCAACACCATTTACATTAATAAAGGCAAAAATCTAAAACAAAGTTACAATGCATGAGATCCAAACAAAAAGAAACTTCCAGAGAGAAACCCCCCACCACTCACCCCAAGACACGAACCCAACTAGCCCCACCGCAGGAGCAACCCCAACCTTGAATGAAAGTAACAGCCATCTCTCATATGTTGTAAAATATAAAAATTTGGAGAAATAATAAGCCACAAAAAAATATTAATCCATTTTGTGACCTAAGTTGACGTGGACCAATACAAAATTAACAAGGCATTATTACATTCGGCCATTTTTACAATCTAAAATGCAATTTTATATGCATCGTTGGAAATGAAACACATGCGTTGTTAGACGAGGTATACATCTCCTTTTGTTTTCAATATACTAAAAATATATTCATTCAATTTAAAATATAAGGATATACATTCATCAAAGCATATAACAATAAAAACATATATTGCTTGCGTTTGAAACCGTAAAACAAGCAGAATCTAACATTTTCCCAGATTAACAAGTCCTATTAAAAAGTGATAAGAAATGTGTCATCTTGTGATTCAGATTTACCAAATTAGTTAATTTTTCTGTCACATGATGAACCTTTGTCTAGGCTATCCATTTATCACTATTACTACCATGCAGCCAGCTAATGTGCGATAATCCACCAAACGGCACCTTGTCAGCACCCCATATAGTTCAAGAAAACAAATTTCAAGAGTGACTACATTGAGTAGGATGTCTCTGTACCATATGTCAGTCCAACCAGGCAATGTTTGGTTGGGTAACTTTTGATTGTGTAAAAAGTTATTTTTACAATCATGCAATCAAACAATTTTATTATAGTAATTTCTTATAAACAAATTTTAAACAAATAGTATAAAAAAAACTGCGATTTCAAGAGCTGGGAGAAGGACAAACATCTACCTAATGTTGGCAGAAAATCAAATTTACAATCCTGCTAACAAATAATGCCTTTAATTCTTCGTAACATAATCTAAAGCCGCTTCCAATCTGACAAACCATTTTGAATATTCATATCACCAAGGCATATTATGGAATTATAACTAAAGTAGGCTTCCTATCTGACAAACCATTTTGAATATTCATATCACCAAGGCATATTATGGAATTATAACTAAAGTACTCGGTTTAATCACAACCGTCACATATATTAGTATCAAAAGCTTGCTTATTACTTATTAGGGTGCATTGCACGATTGTAGATTGTAACTTTTACGTTTATAAAAAACTACTTCTACAATAGTACAACCCAATAATTTCATTGGAACAACTTCCTCCAGATAAATTGTAAGGCAAAGTGGGCCCAAACACTGAGATTTCCAAGAGCTGGGAGAGATGAGTTTTCCACCTAATCAATTTTAAAATCCAGATTCCTACATAACCACTTTTGCAATCGCGCAACCAACACCTATAACAGCTCTTCAAATACATTCTGGTAACCTGGATCTACAATTCTTCAATAGAACAAAGGGTCCCAAATGGTTTTTGTAGAATAGAACAGTGTCCAAGGATAAATTACCGAGACACACTCAAATCGACAAAACGATGAGAGGAAAGTGACAATGATACTACAACAAATAAATTACAAATGCTAATCTAACGAAAAATTAATCTTACAAAAAGACACAGAATAGTGAATGATACACAGAAAAATAGTACTTCATGGCAACTACAGTTACCATCATGTGATAAACATTTTGAACAGTTAAGCCTCTTAACATCTCATATCACAAGTTCAATTCCACAATCACAGAACTGTAGTCAGGGGAACTACTGCTCAAACACATGGAAGTACAAGGCACAGAACATCACAGTATAAAATTTATGCCAGGAACTTTAGAACCGGAAATTTTTACAGTAGATATAAACAAGCCATTCACTTGCTGAATTATCACATGACAAACACTTTCTGGTCTTGATTGAAGGCCCATAAATATGATTATAAAATCACAAATAAGCAACAGCAAGTATGTCCATTCAGAGAAAAAAGGAAGATATGACGAAAGAGAATATTCCATATACCAAGCATCAACAACTATTATTAAGAATGAAAAAAAATGAAGAAATAACTAAAGAATTCTCAAACCATAAAACAAATACATCACCAAGTCTGCATATCAAAAAACAGAAATAACTCCCTCATTTATTTGATATATCATCTCCCACGTTATTTATTTCAAGACTCCTAGTGGGAAATGATCTAAAAAGAAGAAACAAACAATTCAATGAATGAAAGAAGAATCCCTTCTTCCTATCTTCCTCATCAATTTCTTTGTTTGAGAGAGAGACCGCATCATTAACTAACCTCCAACACAGGGAGGGGAGATAGATGGATAAAGATCAGTGAGATGAGATCTTAAGGGACTTGTTAAGCCAGGACTTCCAACTCCCACTTCCCTTCCTGCTCAGCACTTCTGCTTCCTGATCCTTCAACTTCTCTTGAATAGACTTCTTGCAAAGCACAAAGTTTCTGCCCCCATTCGACCCAATTGTATCCAATGGGCTCAGTGCTGCAACCAAAGAGAAAGAAATACAATTAAATCCTCGTCCCAAAATATTCCATTTGTCTTCAGAAATTATAGCACAGATAAAATTATCACAAGAGATAAAGAAAATCATTTATCCAAAACTAAAAACATCTGCAGAACAGTGTAAATTTTCAGCCAATCATCACAATAATGGATGAATATCCGTCCACAAAAAAATGGACAAATATTTAACATCTCTGGCTCTCCTCCATGTCAAAGTTCAGAATTATTTTACCTATTTATTCAAACAAACAACTAACTTACTCAGTTACAACACCCTTAATATGAATTAATTCAAATCATGTGGTATGAATGGTTGATGCCAAATTTCTCAAAGCATAAAACAAAACCCCATTCTTGAACATAAACTTCAGACATGCAACCCTCAATCTTTCCATACAGAATATTCTAAAATTGTAGCTAAGCTACTAACAAAAATCTCCTCCGTAAACCACACTTTAAAAATCGGTTGACGAAGATTATGGTAGATGAAAATCACCCTGCACCTTTTCAGATTCTGTAACTTCGGTTTTAATTTTATAAAATCAGAGCAATTGTCTACCTTTCCTAAGAAAAAAAATAACACATCTGAAAGTCAAGTCATTTTGACAAAAGATAATTATTTTTACATATCACATCCAAGAAACATCCATTGAAATAAAATCATAATCAAATACCCACCTCATCCAATCAACATCATATCCTACAAATTAATCATACCAAATCACAATCCATCTTTACAACAGGTGCACTCAAAACACAATTTACCCTCACCAGCAAATCAGACATCCAATCAAAACTATATCACCAACTCACCATGTAAGGCAAAAATTCAAAAAACAAATTGAAAAAAAGTTTCCTCCAACATACCATCGCATTGGGCGTGGGCGCAGTAGAGGAAGAAGTCACCGATATTGGACCCAAGAACAGGCAGCCTCCCCTCCTTGGCGTACATCCTAAGCGTAATCGCGATCACCTCCGCCACAAGAACCCCCTCATCCACAACAAACCTAAGCGGGCCAGCGCTCCCCAGAACATTCACCGTGACCAAGATCCGGTTCCTCCGGTCACCATTTCCGCCCTTCTTAGCCTTCTGCGACAATGAGATCGCCATCTTTCCCTCTCTCTCTCCCTCTCAAGTCTCAACAGAAAAACAAAAAACAAAAAAATCTCAAAAAAATTCACCAAATTATATCCAAATCAGAAACTGAAGCCGGTGAAGATCGCTCCGTCGTCGTTCAGGGGTCGACGCCGAGGCAGCGGTAGTGCCAGCCCTGCATGCAAGAACCGAAGAAGGAGGAGGAGGAGCTCGGCGAGGGAACCGAGACTACGGCGAAGAGCAGTGAATCTCCCACCATTCACAACGATCGACGGGGAAACCGAGTAGAGCGAGAGATCCGAAACGGAGAGGGACGGATGATGATCCGAACGAGAAGGATCGGCGTTTTTCGATCCGTCGATGGTTCGTTCGATCGACCTTCTTTTGAGGGGGGGAAGGATTTCTAGGGTTAGGGTTTCGGAACCTCTCGATCTATCCCGATTGGAGTGGGTGAGTCTGTTGGGGCGTGTTTGTTGTGTGTGGATTTTATAGAGGGGAGAGAAGGATTTTTGTTTTACGAAGATGGTCTCGCTGTTTGGATTTATTAACGGAAATTGCCATTCATTATGAACTTGTCGGTACTGGTTTGTGTTCTGGGGTGGGTTTTCTTAATCGACTGCGCCGGCGTGTGTAGGGTCCACCATGAGGAGCCGTATATTTTATGGATTTGCATTGATTTTGACCGTTCGAAAATGAACGGCTGAAATTTGGCGAGGATGATGCGCGAATGGACGGTTTAGGCTTGTTTTTAGGTTAGTATTAATATTTTACTAATATTGTTTTGGGTTAAATTCATTTATATCCTTATAAACAAAGGTAATCCTATATATATCTTTATCAAAGTTGGTGCACATGTTCAATTCCTTAAAAACTCATAAAAATCCAATTATCATCTCTGAGTGAAATTTTCATCAAAATTTAATAGAATATTATCATAATAGTTAATCACCATGCACTTGTGTAGACATTATAATTCCGATAAACAAATTAATCCACGCAAAAGATCAAATTATTTTATAAAACTTTTATTATATTTTTTCATCTTCTACCTCGACATTGTTTGGAAGGGTTAGAAAATTAGAGATAATTTAATAGTTTCATGGTATGGGTTAAAGTTAACTAAAGTAAATTGAATCATTATTAAATTCTATTGATGATAGGGATGTATACGGATTTTTTGTGAATTTTTAAGGGTTTGTACGTCTACCCCAACTTTGACATGAATTTATATGGGATTATCCATGTTTATAGGAACGTATATATGTTTAACCCAATTTATTTTTGATAAAGATTCATAATGGACAAAATAAAATTTTAATGGCTAATAAAAATATAACAACTCATCTAAAAAAAATTTATAAAGTGTAAAAATGATTATTGACACGGTTAAATAGATTATATGAATACCAATATCAGTTTATTTCCATCTATTAAATTATAGTTATACCTACATATTTATTGTAAATAAATAAAAATTTTGAATTTATTTACTTTATTATATCTTATTTCACATCTATTATTCTATCCACAAAGTGGTTTAGAATATTTATTATAGTTTTCATCCTTGATCCAATTATATTTTTGTTGAGGCAAAATTATTCACTTTTATTTACTTGGGAGGAAAAATATATACAAAAGGATAGCGCACGTTGTGCTAGTATATACTATAAATTATTCATAGTTTTAGAACAATGTATCTTTCTTAATGTTCAATGTGCCACCAATTCTTTGGGATCCAGAATGTGAAATATTGATCTGTATCATGTTATAGAGCTTCAACTTTTCACTTGAGTCCATAAAATGTTAGACCTCTGGATCATTCGGATTTTTAGTATTAACATATGGATAAAATTTGAGAATAAATTATCTTAATGTAATGTCAAAAAGAAAAAAAAGAAAAAACCATCAATTGTATTGATTTAAGTTTCATCAAAATTGAGATAAAAATACGAGATAAATATATTGTAGCACAGAACAAAATAAAATCTCATTTTTAATTTAAAATCTGGATTTATTCTAAATTTTTTTAAGACAAAACACATGTCCGATATTGCGGGAGCGAATATAGAACAAGATTCTGAACACGAGGGGGACAATGGTTCAGCTTCCATATTGTTCAACATCCATATATATATTATTGAAGGAGTGTGAACACTAACTAGGGAAATGTACATAACACTGACATGTGAGAGCATTGGTGTGAATTTTAATACCCTATATTAAACAACTTGTTACATTTATTTTTCTGAAGGGTACCCAACTTGGTTGGAGACTTTTTTTTTCCAAATTTGAACAATGTGGTAACCCAAAAAAAAATAAAAAAATCAAAATAAGTATTCTTATATTCTACTAAAATACTGTTCCTCTTGTCTGAATGTGAACCTAGTAGGCATAGAGAACAGTAAGAAATCCTAGTCAACTTGCAACAGTTGACTATGATTTACAGTTTAATATGTCAGCCGCCTTAAAAATTATATTCAAATAATATAATGTTTATTTAAACCCTATCAGCATGACCTTATTGAACTTCATAATTTTTCTGCAACAATTGATCAATTGGATGGACAGTTAAAAATGTTATACTTAATCATTTCTTACTGTAATTGCATGTGGTTTTAAAAAAAATTCTCTAAAATATAATATTATCTAATAAAATATATACTCATGAAAAATTAAATTACATATTTAAATATAAATTGAATAGGGTATATAATAACATAACAAAGCATATATATTGCATCAGGTTGACTGTAAAAAAATATCTGAGCGTGATGGCATGACAGTGTTCATTTTTGAAAGTTTGTGGCACCATCCACATCTTCATCCACAGTTACTCACTATCTCTGCTTGCACTTATCATGTTGGATAGTTATTCTCAATTAATCCTTCATTTATGACCCCTTCAAAACAATCAATGAAATAAAACCCATAACACCAATACAGGGGACAAAATATTATTCATCCTCATGGTCAAAAAAGGCCTACCAGTATAGCACGTGGCCAAACACATTTCATGCACCAGATCTGAAGCTTCATGCCACTCACAAGCATGGAAACATCATGACATATTTATACAATGTTAAAATACAAAGGGACCCACTCAAAAGTCATAAGCAACTTTTATTGAATCATGTTTATGGTTGGCACTGGAAAATTTCACGAGGATGCAAACAATAAAAGCAAGAAAATGTCACACTTATCATTCTTTAATATATATTTATCGGATGAATTACATAATTGTATAAAAAATATTATACATATTCAAGTATTATATTTTCATAATATAATGTATACTGATATAATAAATTATTATATTTTTATTAAAGATTTCATATATTTATATTAAGTGACATGACGTTAATAAGAATGATTATAGAACAAGTGTTGATGCACTCAATTCATTTTGTAGCCATGTCTATAACCCAAAAATAGTCCCCAATTAGAGTATAGTCTGATAGTAGTATATATTTCACTAACATAGTATATAAAAATTTAATTTTTTTATATTTCAAAGATAAAAAGAAATGCTATTTTCTAAGGATATACTACACTTTTTATAACAGTGTGAACAGTAATATATATATTTTTAAGAAAAAAAAAAAAAAATTTGGTGAAGACTATGAATGATGCTACATACAAGACTGAACATATCAATTTTCTTGTATAAGTCTTGAGTGTATCCGTGCCCATAAAAGATGAAGGTGTACCCCTTCCATTTCTGCTGAGTGCTGCTAGAGTGGTAGGAGAGTATTTCACAAGATACAAAATAAATAAAAACAAAACACCTTCCAACCAATAAACAAAACAAAAACAGAAGGAAGTTCAACAAAAAATGGCCCCCGTATAGATAATAACACCAATCTTTTACACAAACACTGAATATGTTATTATATTTGTTTTCAGAGTGATTAATAAGTCAGACCAACCAAAGAAAAACTATCATCCTGTTATTATCATCCCCTTTCAACAAACAAGTTACATGACTTCATTTGCATGACAACATAAATGAAATGACCCCACCCAATCAATTTTTTTTCCCCATATAACCACAACCATTCATGAATTCTAGATACACAGCTGAACTTCTACTTTGTTTTTAGTTTTACCTTACCCAACCCAAATGCGGTCCAATCGATCGACGCTCTTCCTCCCCCTGTCTATGTGATCGCTGCCCCTCTTCGACCTCTCAATACAGCAATCCACGCTCCGTCGTGACTTCTCGATGTGGTTGAAACTCAACCTAAACTTGTTGTCTATCATGTCAACGTTGCTCGCTCGGTACTCGTTGTTTTTCGGCTTCTCCCTCCGGTCTGTACTCTTCCTCGATGGCTCGTGCTGGTCAGTGGTGCTCCTCCTCCATGTGCTTCTTTGAGAGGGCAGTTTCTCAACGGTCGATATGAACTTCTTCAGATGTTTGATGTATTGAGGGAAGAGCTCCAAGTCACAGTGGTTCCCTCCTTTGAGCCATAATGGCTCATATTTTTCTTTGCATAGTTCCCAGAGTTGCCTCCCATGGGACCAGTCCACAACATCATCAGCAGTTCCCTGTACATTTTTAAAATGAGTTAAAATCATAAACTCCAAAAGAAGATGGTGAATCATTAAAGCTTGGAATGTCATTGACTCATTGGTGCAAGTATTGGCATTGTAATGTGAAGCAGCTGTAACTATGCCAGACTATGGATATTCATGAAAGAATCAGCAAAAAAACATCTGTTTTAATGTTGATGTTTGTGCAGAAGTAGATCATCTTTTCAGATCTGACAGAAAAATAATTTTAAAAAAAAGTACACATTCAAAATACATCAACAGGTTCAAACCAAATCGAATGGAAGTTACAGCACTTCCAGACCAGCAAATTTTAAAACCTTATTTGGACGTAGCCTTATCTAGCAGTCTCCCTTTGGCTATATTTTTCGTATTCCGTCATCATTATTTTGTTGGGATGCAGAATAAGTACCATAAAGGGTGAGAAAACAAAAAAAAAAACATATTTGTTTAGCATGGATAAAACCGATACCTATGCCTAGATAAGTTAGCTTAAGCACCACAGTTATTCCAATGGAGGGGCTAGAATAGCCTATTCATACCTTATACACCCAAAAACAAAACCTAAACGAGGGGTAAGTGTTTTTTGGCGTACAAGGTATGAACATGCTATTCCAGAGCTCGCCTGCCCAAACAACCTCCCTCGGGCTTATGCTAACTTATCCAAGCATAACATAGGGTTTTTTCCAGACTAAGCCTCGGTTTGAAACGGGAATAGGACTTATTCTTAGATATACATTTATTCCAGCATAAGCGATGATAAATTGATTTTCTGTTTGATTATGTTTTGAATTATTCTCGTTGGTAAACGTAAGAATAAATATTTTATTGTTTGGGTAAAATATGAATAAAGTATGGATAAGAATTTATAAAAGGTGAAAAAATAATGATAGTTGATTTCACATGTGATTTACAAGAGGAGTTGATTTGACAGTGGCCCACATATTCTTTGGGTGGAATAACCTAAGATAACTTTAATTCTAGAGGTTGGTTGGAATCTATATACCACTTTATCCCAGTTTATTCTAGCATATTTTATCCCTGGTTATTCTGTGTTTCCAAACACCCAAAAACAATTATTCCCCCTTATACCAGGTTATCCAAGGGGTTATTCCCGTTCCAAACGGGGGCAACTAAACAAGTTTTTTTTGCTATTCCCGTCTTATCGAGCTCTTATTTCGCACCCCAAACGGGGCTAAATGTGGATATGCGATAGCCAAAGTGAAATGTCTTTCCAAGCAAAAAGAATGTCAGACTTTCCATTCAATCAGCTCTCCCAAATCTCCTCTCTGCACTTGCTTGATTTAAGGGAGCACTATTATTTGATCACTCAATGTTCCCAGTCAATATAAAGATTCCTGCTTTCTGCTCTAAAAGTTGTTGGGACAGGTAAGCCTACTGTTTGGATAAATCACAGAAGAATGCTATGGATAAAAGATGAGACATAGCAGAGGTTGGCTAAATCATTAGCTGCTGGATATCATTAGTGTGATTGAATAAGGATGAAAATAAAATGAAATATGCTTTCGATGACGAAGTATCATGATGAGTCCCAGCATGGAATTGAGAATATGCCGAAATCAGGTAAAGATGAAAGATAAGTGTGTGACTACTGATTAGAATTGATTTAGGGAAAAAATATCAGGACACAGGGGTTTTGATATTATTTCACTGATTTTATGCAACAAGAAATACTGGACCTATTTTCCCACCTAATTCATCCACTGAAGTTCAAAAAGTCAATTATATTTCACCAACCACCTATCCAGCCACATGATCATGAAAAGTCAAATCATACATGCACATCAAAAGTCATTCAGAAGAACATCAAGATGATGATATTTCTTCTTAAACAGATGACATTTGATTTTTTAAATTTGACAACCGGAAAATAGACAAAACTATCTAAGACGCCATGCAAGGGTGGGGTGCTTGAATGATGGGGAAAGAAAAATTTGTTACCCAAAATAAAGTAAAAACCCATAATTAATAACTAATCTATTAAATAGTTGGCTCTTCTCCTGGCTCAGATAGTTTCATCTGGCACATGATTTGCCACTGTACTCCACATGCATTGCTTCATACCGATTACCCTACCTCTTCTCTTCGAATTTAGTGAGCTATATTTGGGTTAGGAATACACCAATAGTGTGATAAAGTGTTGCCAGCTCAAAAGAAAAAGAGATAATTAGGTCCTCTAAATGCAAACAGGGGCACCAATAACCCAAATAGACCTAAAACCTAATATGATTATAAGTATAGTTTTATATGAAAATTCTGAACGATGTTCAATTCACATCATTCTAATAGGATCAGAATGCTTATCAGGTTGGTTGGTAGTGTTGTTTGAAATCAGTAAACTCATAACTCGATGTGTGTCCATGAATACCATGCTTGCTTATATAACCCCTAAAAAAAAAAAGAAGGGAAAAAAAAAACCCAGATACTATAATGCCAAACTATAGCCTAAAACTTGTAGGCATACAACCAATACAATACCAACCGGTCATATTTAACATCACTAATGGTTTTGGAGAGTCAAGAGCTATGCATATGAAAACCAGCATATTTATATATGTATATAAAACATGGATAAAGTTAGACATAGTCTTATTTGCAGTCCAATTTGCAATCCCTGCATGTTTGGATTTGTTATGAAGTATATATAATTCATCATGTACCTTTAAATAAAAGTACATGGTCCAATGAATTGAATGCACTCATTTTCACCAAAAAAAATCCTATACTCCATCTAACGAAGTATATGCGAGCTCTTTGTATCGATACCAAACTTTAGAAATACATCAATGGAAAAATTGAACTGCAAACCGGACTACATATAAGGATTGTGTATAACAGCACCCATAATATAGACATCCGCTTTACTCTAAAATGTCAAGATTATTAAACAACTTTCATACTGCTAAATAGCCAACTATACCTTCTAATGATAAAGTCAAACGTAGGCTAAAGCGAAAACATATGTTACAAACCACTCTTAAAAGAAAGCCAAAGTTCCAAAGAAATTCACAAGCAAAGTAGTTTAACGGACTTGACGAGAGTCAGCCTGGCCTGGCCAAGACACGATTTAAAGTTGATTGAGATGCCTTGTATTGCATGTCTTCCAAATAAGATCTCTTCACAATTAACCTTTCTGGATCCGTTGCATGTGTCAGGTCAGGATCTCCATCCCAGCTCTCAAAGATCAACAATCAGGTAACAACACTCAAGCAGAATTGACCCCAAGAATCATTGAATGAATTGATTAGGTTAATACATCCAGAACCAATACAAATCTGCCCACCCCCCCCCCCCCCCACCAAAATAAATAAATAAACAACCACCACCCACCAAAAAAAAAAAACTTGGCCATACGCATGTGCACATGCATCACCACCCATCCACCTACCATTGTGGAACCCTCTGCCAAACATAACCATTGTCTTTAAAATCATTAGTAATGCACTTTACCAAACATCCAATGTCCCACAAAGATCGTCACTTCTGGTCATGCATAGCCTTCCAGGTGTTCATCCTGACCCATACCTCTGTACCAGTATTTTCATTCAACATCGGCAAAATTCTTGATCTGGATGATGTCAACCCCCCCCCCCCCCAACCAAAAAAAAAAACAAACAAACAAAAAGAAAAACAAAAAACATGCTTTACATTTTTTCACTCAACGCATAACCGAGTTGTCGTTTGCAGATTCACAATAGCTTCTAACCAATCTGACCAAGGCTTATCATAAGCTTGTGCTTCCTCAAATGCATCAAATGTTATATAGATCTCAAAGTCATTTTAAAGTTTTTATATTTCTGCCAGAACTTTTAGGACGGTCAATATCTCTTCATCACTGAGCTTCGCCATAGCTAGGCAGTACTGAAGTTGAGAATTGTTTTCAAGGAATTATATTCACAAATTGAATACGACTCTCTTTTTTTTCCTTTTTTAAAGAAGAATTTGTTAAATGTGTTGTCTGCATAATGAAACACATTCTTTTATACCACAGTTATTTCCAATGAAACCAGACAATCCCCAAATTCAAACAGAATTGGTTTTGCAATATAACATGCCAGACTTGCCAATCAACTTTGGAAATATAAGCTAGTGTTTTTTGGATAGGTTGGATCGGATTTTGGATAGGCTGGATGGGATTAGAAGGCGTTTTTTGTGAATGGTGTCAACTTGGTGAGGTGGGAGGTAGTGTGCTCCAAAAAAAGAAGGGTGGGGTGAGTCTTGCAAATATGAATAGGGTGTTGTTGTGCAAGTGGCTTGGGAGATAGCTCATGCATCTGCACCTGTTGTGGTGCAAGTTGGCCAGGCAGAGATTTAGCTGCAGTGGTGTCCTTGATAGATTCACATGCATCTATACGGGTATGTTGGGCATTTGGATGGGAAATTCTTTCAGGACTTGAGGACTTTTTGGCGGCTACATAGTGGATGGTGGGGTTGGGGGCTTCCATTCGCTTTTGGCATGATGTTTGGCTTGGGGAGATTGCTCTTAAGGACAGATTTCCCTTCGAAATCTCTTCTAATAAGGAATGCGCCGTCTGTCAATTCTGGTCTCGCAGGGGAGATACAGGTTATTGGGAGATATCGGTGAACAGAAATCCTAGAGGAGCGGAGGCCAACAACTACTTGTCCATCCCTGAGGAACTGCAAAGAGTTTCTATTAGAGTGGATGATCAAGACGAGATCGTGCGAAAGCCACATCCAAGGGAGGGTTTTTCGGTGAAAAGTTGCTATGGCTGGTTAAGGAGGGACCGTTCGGCGCAAAAATGTAGAGAGATTTGTAGATTCAAATTTCCTTTGAATGCCAAAGCCTTTTTGTGCATCTTATATCAGAAAAAAGCTGTTCACGAAAGATCGGCGAGCTAGATGGGTGTGTGGCCAGGATTCCAGATGTGGAGTGTGCAGGGAGGAGGAGTCGGTCAAGCATCTCCTTGTTCTTTGTCCGTTGGTGCGACGCGTGTGGAGTTGGTTGGGTGCAACCACGGGCATGGGGTCCGATTTCAGGTCCGTTAAGGGTATGTCGAGCACAGTTAAACAGCTTCATGGACAAGGTGATAGAAGCATTCAAACAAGGGTCATTCAATGTTTCATTCTAGAGATGACTTGGACGATTTAGACGGATCGCAATAATTCCGTTCTCAGAGGGAGCACACCTTATATGGAGAATATATGGGTTCCTGCAGTATGATATATCCAGGATTGGGGGAAGATGTGCGCAGGGCTAGCTCAGTGTTCTTGGTGAATAAGCGTTTGTTGATCACGAAGTATTGCGCTCTGTTTTCTTTTTGTGTAATCCTCGGTAGATATCTCTTCTACGAAGATTATTTTGTTCCTCTTTTCTTTTATGTTGTTTTACTTTGTACTTTGAGCTTGGTCCCTTTATTAATTGAAGGGCGTGGCCTACTGTTTATTTCAACATACCAGTCAACTTCTGGTCATCCATATCCTTACATGTATTTTCAATTGAACATCAGCAAAAAATTTGATCTTGATGATATCAAACAACCCCCCCCCCCCCCAAAAAAAAACCACACACACAAAAACAAAAAAAAAAAAACAAACAAAAAACATGCTTTACATTTTTTCACTCAACGTATAACTGAGTTGTCATTTGCAGATTCACAATAGCTTCTAGCAAGGCTTATCATAAGCTTATACTTACTCAAATGTTATATAGATCTCAAAGTCATTTTAAAGTTTTTATACTTCTGCCAGAACTTTCAAGACAGTCAATATCTCTTCATCACTCCTTACCGAAAAAAAAAATCTCTTCATCACTGAGCTTCACCATAGCTAGGCAGTTCTGAAGTTGATAATTTTTCTCAAGAAATTATTATTCACAAATTGAATAGGACTCTCTCTTTTTTTTTTCACAAAATAGAAAAAAACCTGGTCAAATTGTGTTGTCTGCATAATGAAACACATTCTTTTATACCACAGTTATTTCCAAATGAAACCAGACATCCCAAAATTCAACAGAATTGGTCTTGCAATATATCATGCCAGTCAACCATGTAGTTAGGGTGAGATGGACCTAGATCTTATGCTCCATGTTTCTTTCAACTTTCAGAGAAAGGACATAGCTATGATCACCTTAGCCACACTCTAATTTTTTGGTAGCAAATCTAACACACAGCGAGACAACATAAGTTCATTAACATGTGGTTCGTTTGTTTAGCCATAAAAGTAGTTTGATGAGCAACTTGTCCTGAAAAGTAGTTGTATTGTGATATTTGGTAAATAAGTGGTAAACATAAAACCTACTTACATAGAACATCTAAAACTTAGGAAAAAAAAAAAAAAAACTTTATTTTTTTTGAAGCGGAAACCATTTTCCGAAACAACTCTGTTTTCTCAAGGATTTTGATAATTTTCTCTCAATATATTTACAAATACTAAAGTTATCCTTGTTTTAATTTTTAAAACATTATTAATTTTATTTTTATGTATAACATACCAAAAATAACCTTAGTTTATAAATACCATAAATTGATATGTCAATTTCAACCTTTCTGATGTATTGAAAATATCGATATTTTAAACCTTGTTAGAACCACGTCCAAGAAATTTAAGTACAAGAATATTGGATGTTCAAACCTACATGTAGAAAATCAACTTTAAGGTGCCTAGTTAACCCTATGCAGCAAATCAAATTCAACATAAGACATCATATTTAGTTATTGATATGGAAGTCAATCAGCAATTCATTGATATAATGAGCAAATAAAATATGTGTTTCATATCCAGCATCCATCTAGATTTTTAGTCATTTAACTCATTTGGAATGATGCAGTAGATAAAAATGGAATCACTCACATGAATTATCAGCACCGGACAATTGACCGCTGGCATTTTGTCAATATTCTGCACAAGAAAATTATGCCAGTTACGCATCCGATCATAAAGCAGATATCCCATACCTTAATGACCAAGATCTGAGAACCAAACATGTACAATTAGAATGGGAGGTCTTGACCTTATAGATGTCAAACCAGTATGTTCGCTTCACGGGATACATGACTCTCAGGCCGGAAAGTATAGGACTATGCAGGACAACAGCTCTTAAACGAGGCAAGCGAGTCGCCAGATCCAAAGTGGGTCCACTTCCAACAGACTGGCCATAAAGGATAACATCTTCTTCCTTCACTCCATAGTTCTCTACAAAGAACTTATAAACAGCCTCTATATCTGCATATGTATTCTGCTCACTTGGCTGGCAACAATAAAACAATGATCTTGAGAA
Source organism: Acorus gramineus (assembly GCA_030737835.1). NCBI lineage: Eukaryota > Viridiplantae > Streptophyta > Magnoliopsida > Acorales > Acoraceae > Acorus > Acorus gramineus. The sequence goes on along the minus strand of CM060851.1, from coordinate 23,585,191 downwards.
AAATGTTCGATTTCAGTGTCATTTTCCAGTGAAATAATCATTAAGCATATGATTATTGATCTTGGTTCAACAAAATAGTGGCATACCTTCCCAGTGGATTGCCCATATCCAGAATAATCATATCTGCATGAATTTCAAGCAAGAAGTAAAATTGTGAATAATCAAATAATGAAACCAGTAGCATGAGAAGTCTTGTATACACAATACAGAAAAACGGATAAAGAATATATGATTCACTCACGACAAAACAAAAACTAGCTATAATTTTTTCAAATAAGCAAAAAGAATTAATAAATAGAAATAGTAATTGAATGTGTAGCAACACCAAGAGAATGAAACAGAGATAATAGAAAGCCACCATATAGCCACATCAAAAAAAAGTTCCCAAAAGTAATTAGGCAGAATGACAAATTCACCCATCGCATATGTTGTGCATTTTATTGAGACAATTGATATCATAAATTTGAGCTTGTACATGATAAAAATGCATTAATAAGCTTGTATGTTCATTGAGGGAGCATGCAAGCATGAGACATCAACATGACAAAATGAAGTGCAAATCTTGCAAAAACTAGGACCTGGACATGACAAGGACACAACGTCAAATAAATAAATAAATCACACACACACATTATTCATATGAAAAAGAGAAAAAATGCAATTATGAACCATAGGTTCAGATAATCACAGGGTGTATCACATATCAACTTCATTAAGATTTAATCATCATTTATTTTATGTGACATATAACCTCATGATGTAACTTTCACAATTCAATAACCTTTACCGAGCTATGTCACGCAAGTGTCCCACTGATTATTTTTGAATTTTGGATGTGTGCGTTAAGTGTCTGTCCTATGCCGAATACGTTTCTGACATGCGTGTGACAAGCCAACTGAATTACCCTCTTGTCATCAGTTTGGAATTCGAAATAATTCGAGAAGGACAAAAATCACAATTTGCTATAACTGAGGAAAAAATCAGGAGAATTACAAAAAAATAAAAAAAAAGTAAAACAGAAAACTAACCATAACATACAAAATCACCAATATTAAATCAAATCCATGAACTCCCAATGATATCATAACATCAAAAAATTACAAAAACACGTGAATTTTCAGTAATAACCAACATTAAAATCTAGTTAAAAAAACCAGGTTGGGCATTTTTTTCCTTTTTGGTTTTAGTTCTATGGCACAAGTAAAATATGCATTATGCGTTTAATACTTGCTTAATTCATATAATAGGCAAATTATAGAATAAGGTGTGTATTGTTTAATGAGGAATAATTTAAATGAGACTTTAACTTTCACCAAAAGTTCACATTTTCCATTCAGAAAAAAAAAATTACAGGAGACCACAATTGGTGAATCAATCAATAATTCAAACCATTAGGTAACAAGGAAATGTCAGCGCTTCTTAGGCATCAACATATGCACGTGCCCGAGTAGGTATATAGTTTGTTGCAAACTAAGATCACACTTCCTATACTTAAGACTAGCTTGAAAAAAACACTTCCCAGGTGCATTAAGTGAAATCTGACCTGCTAAACTAACCTAACCACCTCTCTCCCTTTATACATTCTCTAGCCATAAATAACCAATTCACAGAATTATGAGCTTGTATTTAGCAATTTCTTATTTCCTTGGACAGTTGTCACTGGTCATTAAAGAGAACCCAGGTTTGATTTGGCAACAGAAAAGTTTCCGTATGCTTAAATTTGAAATGACAAAATATTCAAAATTGTAAAACATTAATAAGATAAAAGAAGAGGAGCCTTCCTCCTTTTCATCTTATTTCTACTCTTCCTCCAATTCTCTTACCATATTAGAGACTATTCACTACGCAAGAGAGAAAAAAAAATTTAGAACATGTGTTTTCCAAAGCAAATTGAATTGTTGACCGAAATAGCTCTATACAAACAAGCAAAATGGCAAGTGGATATAGAGCAAAATTTCTATATATATTTTAAAGAATACATGAGAGGCATCTAAACGACGCGTAGACAGAATAAGTAACACGGCTTTTCCATCTATATATGAGGTGTAATTGGTGGAAAATGAAGATAATAATGTGGAAACACACCCCCCCATATTAGATTTATGGTTAAATCCTTCTACAAAACCTCAATGGGGCACCATCCCAGGTTTCCACCACAAGGTATGCTTAAGAAATTTGGAGCACACCATTGCCATTGAAAATCCGGTGTTTTTGATGGGGTTGCTCTCTCAATAAACTCCTCAGGAAGGATCAGCACTCAAAATGGGAAAATGATGACAACATAGTTTGCAAGCCATGGGAAATAGAGGAAGACACCTGGGTCATCTCTTCATTGGCTGTTCGTATAGTATCAAGATTTGGTCAATGGTTGGCATGGCCTTCAATTTCCAATGCAGCTTCTCCAACTTTGAGACATGTGGGAGTACTTTTAAAAAAAAAACATCAAAAGAGGTGGTAGGAGCAAAATGGGGAAATTCATTGGCCTCATCCCTCAAGCGGCCTGTTGGAGCATATGATTAACAAGTAATGATTGAGTCTTTCAAAGCAGAAGGATCTACTCCAAAAATACTTGGGTGGCTATCAGGAGTCTTGGATCTTCATCTTCCTTGGAGAAGCAGCTAGTGATTCTATCATGGGAAATAAATGGAGAAGGATATTATTTTTTTGAAAATTAGTGCCCCATAAAGTACATTTGGCACTATGGGGTTTGATCCCTGACCTCCTTTTCAGAGACAGGGTCGCTAATCGACTAACTAAAGCTTGGTTTGCAAGTGGAGAAGGATATTAAATTAGTAATAATCTACCATTGGTCCTAGTCTTCTTTTCTTTTCTCTCATTCCTAATCTTATTTCTTATCTTTAAGAGATCCCTCATCTCTTTTTGTTCAAGAGGCGACATTTTTTTAAAATAAATATGAAGCTCCAATATTCCTTTCACAAAAAAAGGACATAGGAGTATGCATATCAATTTAATTAAAATTGATCGTCATAAGTTGAAATTAATTGGCAGATATATGCAAAATTCTATATAACATATAAATTGGCAAGGGCATGTATAAGTTTTAACTAGTGATGTACAAGCGATCAGTAAACTCATAGAAATTGGATTTATCAAAAGCTTCCCACCCAGGGTTTGGTTTTAAGTAAAGAATGTTGTTGGACTTCACAACAGCACATGCTCAACTAAATTTAAGATTATTAAGAGAATCATTAATGAGATGATATTTAGAATGTGGATGGTTTAGGGTTCCATTAACCATATCAAAGTTATGATATTTCTCTAACTGGTTCTTGCTTCTGATTTACCACTACTAACAGCTCAAGTGGAGTCCGGGTTAACGAGAACTGCAAGTTGATCTAAAAATAGCATTTTCGACCCTAGAATGTCAAATATCTCAGAACCTATGTAGTATGAGCTTTGAAAATCACCAGAAATAAATCGTACTATTCATGACATCCTCTTCAAATACCTAGTCAATTGATTTGAATGTCTCTGATCCCTCTATAATTATGCGATCAATTTTTCCATATGAGACCCATCCAACTGGTTCAACTCACCCTAAAACGGGCTTAAATTTGAAATCACTTGCCTTTTATACATACCTTAATCAACCTATGTTAAAATTTCAAAACCATTGGACTGAGGTTCTCCACAAATTTGTGCCCACTTATAAAGCACTGTTCACAGTTTTATTCGAGCCCTTTCACTAGCAAATCTTCGAAGATGGAAATCCCCCTCACCAGAATAAAAACACACTCAAATGTGAACAATTTGCTTCATCCTGTTCTTGCTTAATTTGGATCTCTCTAATTATTGCATAATTAAGGTCCAAATTTTCTCTGTAGGACCCATTAGACTTGAGAAAAAATTCACCATAATATTAGTTCAAAAGAAATGGCAGGAATTTTTTTTTTCAAAGGTGCAAGAATTCTTTGTTGCAAATATTATTTTCAGCCACAGAAGTAAAAGGCGGCTTGCCATTGGTAAACACGTATGTGGCATCATAAAATAACTCTGCATGTGATCAAAATCTGAGTTTAACAAGAGGTACATGCTAAACCCAGTCAGGTGAGGATATTTGCACTTCATCATCATCATCAACGAACAGCAATATAGCTCAGGATATAATTGCAGACACAATTAAGAAGCTTTGTATGTCAAACTCATGACATACTGTCCGCAATCATATGGAAGAAACCAAGAAACCAATCAGAAAATATGTTGCAACTCCCAACTAATGACATTCTACAATTTCATATTACCCAACATTATTTGAAAAAAAATGTGTAAGATACATAAATCAAGACTTCTCTTACTGTTTGCACTTCATGGATGCTTTTTCCGCTGATCAGCATCAAAGACAATGTGCAAAAACCACACAAACCATCAAATCATCACCATCAATTTGTTTTTTTGGAGGAAATAGGAGAAATCTTATCAATAAAAAAGCCCCCGAACAAAAGGAGACGAGGGATCTCCAAATAAAATAAAAACACGAACATTGGGGTGAGAGGCTCGAACTAAACAGCATTCAAGACAATGTGGAAAAAACACAAAAGCCATCACATCATCACCATCAATTTGTTATCTCAAACATTTGCACAACCACACAAGGTATGCCCATAAAATATTTTGACAAACTTCAACAGCTGTCAACCGTAGAATCCCTCCTCCCTTTATGCACTTGAAAAGTTGGAAGTCAATACAACATAAGAAGGGCTGAATTCTATATGATCAAAAACAGATCGGCACATTATATAAGTTCATGTACAGTCAGGCATGCATGCATCCCTTTCTTTAACTGAAAGGTGGGTTGTACCACCATAATTTATTGACTAAATCATCGAAGTACATGCAAATGCAAGGTATGCAGGTACTCTTGTAAGCAAAGAATGTAACATAGTTTATCTCCACACAAAATGTGAACCTTTTATCTGAATAAATAGGATTCATATATGAAGATTATATGATGTTCACTAAAGTTAGAACATAGAGCCAATTGTCAAGTTTTCTTCAATTAGAAATGATGGAAATGTGGAAAGTAAGTATTCATGGATAGATACAAAGACAGTGCCATTCTTAAGAATATTCTAATGATGGTACTAGATATATTTCTCAGTACTATCTTAATCGGTTAATTTAAAATTCACAGCTTCATTTCAATAATATACCAACAGCAAAATAAACAACTGTTCAATAAATTAAATTATAGGAACCATATTTTGCACAAAAAAAAAAGATCAAGCTGCTCCCTTTTAAAAAAAACACGCACAATTTTAAAAACCGCACCATACATTAAAAGACACCAAATCCCAGCTGATCCCAAATAACAACAAGCTCTAGAACAACACAAATCAAAACTTTCTCCATATCAAATTTAGACCAAACACAAGATATTCACAGCAAGCATATGAAATTCCACCTCCCACACAAAAATCCAGAACTCAAACAAAAAGAACCCAATAAACCCCACAAAACACCCCCCCCCCCCCCAATCTAATCCACCTACAAATCCTACCTCTATCAATACCACAAGAAAAACAGCATTCCAACCAAACCCAGTTTCCAAAATCCCACATTTAAAACAATCATCCACACCCAACACAACACGGATCCCAAACATCCAAATTCAAACCAAACCAACCTTTCCAGTAAAACGCAAATGCCACAAAAAAATCCCACCTTCCGCACCAAAAAAATCAATTCATGTACCCACAAATCCACCTCAATCAGAAACTCAAGAACCCACCATCCCAACCAAAACCTGGTCCCCAGAATCCAACATTTACCATCAATTCATCCAAAACCAAACCGAAACAGACCCAAAACCACCAAATGCAGACAACCGGAAAACAACATTCCCCGTAAAACCCAAATTCCAAAAAATCAACCTTCCCCACAAAAAAAATCAATCAATCCACCCAAAAATCCAATCTCAATCAGAACCTCAAGAACCCACCATTCCAACCAAAACACAGTTCCAAAAATCCAAAATTTACAACCAATTCATCCAAAACCAACAAAAACACACACCCAAAACATCCAAATTAAAAAAAAAACAACATTTCCAGCAAAAAAATACCCAGATACCAAAATATTCAACCTTCCCCACCAAAAAAATAAAGCCAACTACTCTACCCAATAATCCCACCTAAATCAGAAACTCAATAACCCACCATTCCAACCAAAACCCAGATCCCAAAATCCAACATTTACCAACAATTCATCCAAACCCAACACCAAAACGACCCCAATCATCCAAACCCACTCACCAAAATCAATTCAAACCCAAACCAAATCAAGCAAAAAAGCGAAACAACCAATACGAACCCGACGACGTTGACCCTCAAGTGGATGCTGAGCTCCACGAAGAGCTCATACATCTGTCCGAGGTCGGCTGCGTTTCCGTGCGAGTAGAGCATCGTCGACGTCGCCGTCGGGTTCCGCACGTACACCGCGACGACTTCGTTCCCCCTCCGGGTCTTCACACGTGCGACCTCCACGTTCTCCCTGTGAGGGAACCTGTTGAAGAGAAGGAGCCCCGTCGCCTCCTCTGTGACCAGCTTGTACATTGGTGGGCTCGGAGGAAAGAATGCGAACTTCGCCGCCATTGATGACGTCACTCCCCCCATTGCCCCTCCGGATCTCTATCTAGGTTGGGTTTTCTTTGTTTGCTCTCTCTCTCTCTCTCTCTTATTCAAATTTTCAAGTCGAAGGAGGATTCGAAGTGGGTCTGTGAGACTGACATTCTCTTCTTCTTCTACTGTTGGTTCTGATTTATGTGTTTGTGGTTTTTTGTTGAATTGTAGAGAGAGAGAAATTGTTTTCTGTGTTTCTGGGTTTTTTTTGTGAGAAATAGAGAGAGAGAGAGAGAGAGTGAGTACATGTGACTGAGAAAGCAAAGAGAAGATGATCCATTTTATTTATTTTGTTCATAGATTTTGTTGATTGTGTTTCTCCTCCTGTGAGGATAAGGAAATTTGTGAAAGCAAGCATTGTAGTTATTTAGATTTCACTTCTCATTTTATATATAATTTAGCTAGAAATTTTGTTTTTTCAATGGCAACGCCTTCATAAGCTGATATTTTTATCAAGAATACAAAAATTAGAATTTTAAATATGATCTCTTTAGATCCACGTTTGCATTTTAAAATATGTGATAACAAAGTTTTTTTTAAAAAAAACTCCTACATTTATATATTCATATATTGAAATCCGATAGTTATTTATATGAATGACAACACATTCAAAAAGTTAGATTGATTTTATTTGTTTTTGTGAATAATAAAGGGTTTTTTTATTTTTAAGTATTTATAAACCATTAGGATTTAGTGATCGATCTCTCACTTATTCATATTTTGTTTTTACTCCCCTAGATTTAAAAGACACGTTCCTTTTCAGTCCCTGGGAGGGACATATCTCTAAATTATTTGGTTTTCTTTTTAGTACAGTCCATATAAACATACCTATTTAAACATCGATTCTTCACTTCTTCATATTTTGATTTTAGTTCTCAGATTTAAAGGATATGTTCCTTTTTAGTCCTTAGGAGGGACATATCCCTAAATTATGTTTTTTTTTTAGTCCATGTGAAGACTAAAAAGGAACATATCATTTAAATCTGGGATCTAAAACCCAAATATGAAGAAGTGAGGGATCGATCCCTAAATAGGTATGTTTACTGAAAACTAAAAAACCCAATAATAAATTGAATCTCACCTCCAGTTTTTTATAGATAAAAAAAATAAAAATTAATTTAAAATATTTTTTAACTCTTTATTTTTTAGGTTTTTGAACTTCCATGTCTAGTTGAATAAAGTATTTTTTATACATTTTACGCGCCATACCATGTGTATGCTGTTAATATGTACATTATTATCTCAACCACATACATTATTTATTTATTGACATAAGTTTTTTAATATCATACATTGTTATCCATTATTACATAATATGCACATATGAACAAGAAAAAAATCAAGAGATTTAAAAAATAATTGGAATTAATTTTCCCATGAATAAAAAAAAAACGAATTAAAAATCAACTGTAATGAGTTGGCAACAAATGGAGTAGAAAAGTGAGTGTAACTTAAGGCGGAACAGAGGAGGTTGGGCGATCCGTTGAGCTTCAGCCGCCAGGGGACCGGCCATGTGTAGATCCGGAACGTCTACGTTTTAATGCTACGCAGGTTCAGCAGACCTTATCGTAAACCACACAAACAATACATCCCACTTTTTTTTTTTTTTTTGGCTCATCTACTCCCAGTCACAGAAATCAAACGGTCAAAATTCAACGTAATGAGTGGTTCCTCTTTTTTTTTTTTTTTCTGGATTTGTTTGTTTTCCCTCTCTTATTTGAATTGGAATTGTTAAAGTTGTGCAATGGACCCTATTTTCATGTCTCAAATCCCAATATATTATAAAAGGATGGATGATAGCAATCCATGGAGTGTAGAAAATGGATCCATGTTTTTTTATATTTTATTTATGAAAAGAAGAGGTGGAGAGGGGTTGTTGGGGAGGTGGTGGACATCTCTCTGGAGAAGGCTTTGGGAGGGGTTTCATGTGAAGTAGCTATTCATAATTTATTGTTTATGTGTGTTTTATCTTTTTTTGGGGAGAGAGAGAGAGAGAGAGAGAGAGAGGAGGAGTTTTTGTTTTTGAGATGGTTCAGTTTTGATGAAGTTTGTCAACAATCTCATCCAGTTTGATAGGGGGTTGAGTAACTAGATAAGGGACCAGAGAATAACTAATTTTGATTGTTGTAAAAAAATTAAGATTAGATTAAGTGCTGGCAAGTATCTTACTTTTGAATAAATATAGGTATTATATGTTCACATAGAGGATGGAGTAATGTTTAAATCAAATAAAGAGAAAACTGACAATTTTTATCCCTCTAAAATCAATCTGTGTAACTTATCCTCAATATCATGTCCTGCAAAATTGAATTTCAATCATGAGTGTAGTTGCTCAGAAGAGATGATTTATTTTATGTATATGAATTTTTAATTGAAATATGCATACATACAATTTAATATTTTTTGTGCATGGCACATAATTGATAGAATGAAGAATTAACAATTCATTTCAAACAAATGTTTTCTCTCAATTTATCAATTCTGAAGGCACAATTTGGACTGGTTAAAACCAGTCCCCGTCAAGCGAAGCATTTTTGAGTTATGTCATGTTCAACTTTAGCGTTCGGTTTGAACTTAAACATAATTTGGGCTACATTTGAATTGAGATTGTCAAGTAATCTAAGCTCAATCCAAGCCTGATTTGAATTACCTTTCTTTTACTAATAACGGTAAGGCTCTTATAAATTTTACCTACATATTTTTCTAATATAGTACTATATAAAAGGGTTTGGAACATCTTTTGAAAAAAAATAAAAGATGATAGGATTAAATTTTTACAATTAATATATGTACATATCATTATTTTAAAATATATATATCTCTATAAATAAAAACCTCAACAAATCTTATATTTATTTTTGCATTCTTTTGTGCATTTTGGTTTTGGTGGAGGAAGATGGAAGTCATTATTGTTTTTCTCCAGTAGAATGAATTATTATCTTTATAATGAATCATTATTAGGATAATATTATATCTTTATTATCATTATTGTGATATTATTAGTTATTATTAGTTTCCTAGATTTCCTAGATTCCTTATCTTGTATTTTAGGGTTTCCTCTATGTATCTATAAATAGAGCCCTTTGGCTCCTCTAATATAATAACAATAATTCTCTTTTCTTTATTCTAACATGGTATCAGAGCCTCCACCTCAAAAATCCTAGATCCACAAAAGCTTCTCTTTCTCTTCCCCGCTTCGATTGAAGAGTCTTCAATCGGAGCGGGGGAGGAATTTTGCTGGCGAGATCTAAAAACACCCCTTGGAGGAATTTTGCTCGTGTCGTGCCCTTTGCCGTTGTCGTCGCCGTCGTGCCCTTTGTCGTCGTCGTCGTGCCCTTGCCGTCGCTGTTGCCGTCATGCCCTTGCCGTCGTCGTCGTGCCCTTGCCGTCGCCGTCGTGCCCTTTGCCGTCGTCGTCGCCGTCGTGCCCTTGCCGTCGCCGTCGTGCCCTTTGCCGTCGCCGTCGTGCCCTTGCCGTCGCTGTTGCCGTCGTGCCCTTGCCGTCGCCGTCGTGCCCTTTGCCGTCGTCGTCGCCGTCGTGCCCTTGCCGTCGCCGTCGTGCCCTTGCCTTCACCGTCGTGCCCTTGCCGTCGCTGTTGCCGTCGTGCCCTTGCCGTCGCCGTCGTGCCCTTTGCCGTCGTCGTCGCCGTCGTGCCCTTGCCGTCGCTGTCGTGCCCTTGCCGTCGTGCCCTTTGCCGTCGTCGTCGCCGTCGTGCCCTTGCCGTCGTGCCCTTGCACTCACCGTCGTGCCCTTGCCATCGTGCCGTTGCCGTCGCCGTCGTGCCCTTGCCGTTGCCGTCGCCGTCGTGCCCTTGCCGTCGCCGTCGCCGTCGTGCCGCTGCCGTCGACGCCCCTGCCGCTGCCCATCCCTGCCGCGCGCGCCCTGCCGCGCGCGCCCTGCCGCGCACGCCCTGCCGCGCGGTTGCAACTACCCGGATTTCCCGGGATCTGTCGCGCTGATCCTGCCCGGATTTCCCGGGATCTGCTGGGACAGCTCCTGCCAGCCTGTCTCGAGCTGTCCGACCCGGCATCCGACCCGGGCGCTCCCAGCATCCGACCCGGGTCCTCCCACCATCCGACCCGGGTCCTCCCACCATCCGACCCGGATCCGCGAACCCGACCCGGGACGCGACCCGAATCCGCCCTCCGGCCGCCCTCTGCCGCCTTCGGCCGCCCTGCCGCCGCCTCCGGCCGCCCTCCGCTGCCTCCGGCCGCCCTCCGCTGGGCCGCCCTCCGCCGCAGCCGGAAGACATCCGCGGCCTCCGGCCGCCCTCTGCCGCCTCCGGCCGCCCTCCGCCGCCTCCGGCACCGCCTTGAGACTTTAAAATCACTAAATCGGTCATAACTTTCTCTTCGGAAGTCTGATTAAGGTGATCCAGGAGTCCATTTTGCTCGATTTTTCGTGCTTTACGTCCTCGTCTGCTTCTGATCCTCATCCGAGTGGTTCTGCCGAAGATTTGCACACCTTCGCGCATCTCCTTGCGGCATCAACCGCTCTCGCGCTCTTCGTGCAATCTCGCTACTTCTCTTGCTCCCTTTACGCATGTCTTCTTCTATGTGCGCTCTTTCTCTTTTTCGCAGATTTGCACACCTCCGCGCATCTCCTTGCGGCATCGACCGCTCTCGCGCTCTTCGTGCAATCTCGCTATTTCTCTTGCTCCCTCTACGCATATCTTCTTCTATGTGCGCTTTTTCTCTTTTTTCACAGATTTGCACACCTCTGCGCATCTCCTTGCGGCATCGACCGCTCTCGCGCTCTTCGTGCAATCTCGCTACTTCTCTTGCTCCCTCTACGCATGTTTTCTTCTATGTGCGCTCTTTCTCTTTTCGCAGCATTGCGGCCACCACACGTGCCTCTGCAGAGCCCTTATCGTGCCTTTGTTGCACCCCTGCCACTCCTGCACGTGCTGTCGCAAGCCTCTGCCACCTTCTCATTTTTGTGCAAACTCTAAGGGTTCTACCTTTCAGAGTTTGGGAGGGGGTGTTAAAGAATCATTATTAGGATAATATTATATCTTTATTATCATTATTGTGATATTATTAGTTATTATTAGTTTCCTAGATTTCCTAGATTCCTTATCTTGTATTTTAGGATTTTCTCTATGTATCTATAAATAGAGCCCTTTGGCTCCTCCAATATAATAATAAGAATTCCCTTTTCTTTATTCTAACATAATGAAACATTCAAAAAACTATATTTGAAATCATTTATTCATATATTCATTCTTGGACATCTTATTGATTATTTTTTTAAAAAAAAAAATTCTTCTTAAACCACAGTTATCAAAAGTTTCCAAACATGTAGTATTTTTAAATAAATTTTATTTGTACGGTACTAGTGCTGAAAATTTAAATTATATATATATATGGGGCAAATGATAATTGCTTCAGTGAACTCTTTTTTTTCACCCTTTTTTTTAAGAAATGATAGATAAACGTCTTATATTAATAAAGACAAGGAATATCCAAAGTATACAAAAGAAATGGAGCAAAAATTCACTCTAAATTCAGGAGCAGTACAATAGAGATCTACAAAAAAAACTCTAAATCCTAATCCCGGAGACTAGTTTTCAATCAATAAGCGACTGCTAGAAAAGCCCACCCAAGATGCTCACGCACAATGCACTTTCAAGATTTAATGAGGTTCATAACCATCTCCCATACATTTTCAAAATAGACCCTTGCCCCGTAAAAATGTGGTTCTTTATCAACCATAAACTTCTACATTGTTGTCGGTATAATAGAATGCAAGACTTTGACCTATAAACTCCTATTACCTCGACAGACCAAGTGCCTCTCTGCCATTCACAGGTCGTCATCGAGATCAACTGCATGCCTCAAGTGGAGCCATACTTGTCGAGCGATCAAGCAATGCAGCGTGATATGGGAGGTGGATTCGTAACCACCGAACAGATCTGATAAGATGTATCCTCCTGGGTCACCCACTTGACCATTGACAGTTTTGTTGGACAAAATAAACTCTATTGTTGTTGCAAAACAGTATCAAATGAGAGGATTTACTCAAAAGACAACCTATATATAGATAAAGATGGCAATGCAAAGCTGTCAATTGAGACTTGAGAGGAAAACATACTCTCCACACGTGCACTGTGCATTAATACGATAAAGAAGAAAAAAAACATGTTCCATCTGGTACTATAAAATGTTAAAAGTGGCAGTCAATCAGTTCCTAGTGAACACTTTCGGCATCTTGCATCGCAGTCCTGAAGCAGCAAAGGCCCTTGACATAACAAAGAGCCTAGAGAGAGAGAGAGCATCAGAAGTCACATTTTTTTTTTTTACATGCAGTTTTGTTTACAGTGATCCCATGAGCATACTCAATGAGCTATATACCACAAACTTAGCTTGTAATTTTTCACATTTATAAGTGTCTGAGTATATGCTTTTTTATTTATGAAAGCATATGTTTCGTGTTATATATATATATATATATATAATAATCTTGTCTATTCGGGTCCTTGATTTATTGTGTATGTTTTTTTTTATGTTTCCTCTATTCCTCTCTCTTTTCGGACATTGTTTTTTTTCTAATTGTTAGTGAAATAGAAATGCTTACAATTTCTTTCAAAAAAAATAAAAAAAATAATACAGTATAACATATAGTGAGGACTAAGAACATATATTAGAAAAAATTCAAAATGTGTGTTGGTGCAAATGGAGTTCAAACCTATCGTTTCCATAGTCGTATCCTCTTCGGTCCATGTCTTTTTTTTTTATCATTTTATAATCACACAGATATAACCAATGTATTAATTGAAAGTATGATGTTATATTCAGTTCCTTTTTCAGCCTTAATACCAGTTTATATATTTTTTAATTTGAATTTTTTTTAAAAAAAATAATATACTTCATCTAATGAGGTACATGCTTTTATAAAAAATGAAGCATGCACTCTAATGAATTGCATTAATACATTTATAAAAAAGGTTAAAGACATTTGAGTTTCTATAAATATCCATAAATCAATATAAGTACTTGTAAACATGGGGCGCGACAATTACATCCCTAGAAACACATAAAATGTCTAATGCATCCCTACTATTAATCATTATTAATCTATCATGACCAAAATTAACCATGAGTATGATTTGACTACTCTACCCTCCACAATGTAAAACATAATAATGAGTTTTTTAACTTGTGAAATCATCCCTCGTCAAAATGTAAAAAATATAAATCAAAGTAATATCTATAGTTTACTAAATACAATACATAAATAAAATCATCCCCACAATTACAGTTGTTTAAAATAGAATAATAAAAAATAAAAATGGAGTAATAGGCAACAACAACAGCAAAATCAGCAAAAGAAAAAGAAAGTGAAAATGAGTTTGATTATGGGCAAAATGGTCAGATGGATCTATATATCTTTTCTTTGTTTTTAAGGTTTCATATGGGTTTTTAATTTCGTACGGATAAAATATTTTAAGAATATACAGTTATATTAGATGAAAAGTTAACTTAGGAATTAAATTGACTAACTATGACAGTTTAAGTAACTTATATGGGTTTACAAATATTTATAATGACCTATATAGTCATATGTTTTTAATTCTTATAAAAAAATGTGAAAAATTTATATCGAAACATATGCCTCGTTAATGTTAGTATTTTCTTCAAAAATATTCTATCAGTGCATATGAGGTGAAATTGGAATGGAAAAAAAAAATGTGTGGAACAAAACTCTTATGTTGCATCTCCAAGAAAGGAAAAGAAGAGGTGCATCTCCAAGAAAGCAAACACAGGAGACAAACGAAAGCTGACACGAAGATCAGCAGAAGCTACACATACATCAGAAGCTATAGCTTCCTCTTCACTGTACAACATGTTAATTAGAACCTACATATATTAAAGAAACCAACCAAATCCCAAATAGATTCTGATGTTCTGGACTTCCAAACAAGAAGCATGTTCTCAACTTTTATGTTGCATTATACAGTCAATTAATAAAAAAATTAAAAGAATCATTGGCCGTTTCCTAATTTCAGCTGGTTTCATGTATAGAAACAAACCCATCTCATAAATGCCAGTGCCAATAATAATTCGTGTGGATATATACATGGATATATACATATAGAAACAAACCCTTTTTAGCCCCAATGTCAGTTTCACATATATGTCTCGATAGAGTCACATTTTCAAAGTATATGTCTGTTAAAAACAATTCACATTTTTAGCAAGGGTATGTCCCTGTAAAAAAAAATCCACATTTTTTAGTATGGGTGTGCTTGTGTTGCGTTTGAGCCCATACTTGGGTCCAGCCCAAATGAGGATTTGAAACCATATGGGGGTTATGCATGATTTACATGCATATACACGTGAGCAATATCACGTAGTGGTATTTAATTTCCTTTAGGGCTTGGTCTTCCTCTTCACGTCAAACAATGCACGGCTAGAGAAGAAAACAAGGGGTTTCGGCCTGTGTTATGCGGCAACAGTGGGGAGAGAGAGAGAGGAGAGAAAAGTAGAAGGAGCAGTTCCATTCAGGTTCATCCGTGGATTTCGATTTATACAGATTGGGTTCTCCATATTGTTTGAAAGATTTATTTAGGGTTTCATTGAGGTAACCATGTATCATTCTTTCATCTTGTATTCCTCAAGTTTTGGACAAAACTTGAAATGATATTTATTCTTATTATATTTTGATATATTGGATTCTTGTTAGAGTGCTCTGTGGATGTAGGTTTACACCAAACCACGTTAAATCCGGTGTTTCTTTTTGGTTTGTATGCCTTTATATTTTTCTGCTTGTTTCGGTGATTGATTTGGGCTTCGTATATATTATTCCGTTATTATTATTATTTATTTTGCACATATAAAATTATTAAAAATCTCAACAAGTGGTATCATACCGACCAGTGTCCGATTCCCAAATATACAAAAACAAGGACGATTTAATGTGTGATATCTTCACTTGAATTCAGGCCTAATACAATCGATCAATACCATCAATATCGAACTACACAATCTATAAATTGAACTTCACAGCTTATGAATATAACTACACAGAGAGTGATCTTGTATCTAATAATTGATTGTGCAGTTCGATTCATAGGCGATTCATATGCTTTACAGTTCAAGACTAATGGTACTGATGGTACCCAAGTCTGACTGGATCCAGACTCCTTTACTTGTGGTAACATTTCCTTCATTTGGTGTCTATGGTTCCGGCGGAAACTAAATGATGTAAAAGTGGAAGAAATAACAAGCCTTCTAGAGATAGATTTGGATTTGGGAGATGAAGACAAATTAAAAGTGGCATACGAAGAAAACATATGGGAGTCAGTTGTTCACAATATTAGAGCCCGCTTGGGGAGGGACATGCGCAAGAGCAAGGAAGATTGGTCTTATCAAGGGCAAACTATGCATTGAGTAGTTATATTTTGCTGGGATTTCTTAGATCCAAGAGTTTGTAGTAGACTTCTCCTCTACTAAACGTCTTGTGATAGGGTTCTCTTATATCTATTGTATTTTGAGCATTATCTATCTTTAAATAAAGGAAAAAATCCATATAACCCCCTGTAATCTGGCATAAATCCATATAATCCCCTGCAATTTTAATAAATCCATATAACCCTTGTAATCACTCCTCTATATCCATAAAAACCTCTATGTCTGTCTTCCGTCCGTCTGTTTAACGGGGCAGGGGGTTATATGGATTTATGGTAGATTACAGGGGGTTATATGGATTTTTCTCATTTTTTTTTTAATTTTCTTTACATGTGGTTTAAAAATTAAGCTGTTTAACATTTACTTTTGAATTTTTTTTCAAGATATCATGCACCTTTAATTTTAATAAAACAAAAAGGGTTATTCAGATCATAAACACATACAAGATCACCCACCAAAGAGATAGAACTAAAAGAGAATGAATTTTGTAACAAAAAGTGTGTAACATCAACCAACAAAATTTTAAAAATGCGAATTATGGTTTTTATGAAATCTTGGGGCACCTCTTGTGTTGTTGTCATGAGTGAATTTTGTTAGAGATAAACTGTACGTGGAAGAGTAGTTTTGTGTTCTTTTTTGAAATACCAAGAGATAAAGTATATATATCTTTTACTTCTATCTCTTTGGTGAGTGATCTTGTATGTGTTTATGATCTAAATAAACATTTTTTTTTATTAAAATTAAATGTGCGTGGGTATCTTGAAAAAAATTCAAAAGTAAATGTTAAACAGCCCAATTTTTAAATCATATGTAAAGAAAATTAAAAAAAAATGAGAAAAATCCATGTAACCACCTGTAATCTGTCATAAATCCATATAACCCCTTACCCTGTGAAATAGACAGACGGAAGGCAGACGGATGGAGTTTTATGGATATAGAGGGGTAATTACATGGGGTTATATGGATTTTTTTCTTAAATAAAATTATGAGTCATGATACCCAGGCCCCATAATATAAGTCCCACTCACAAGCCCCATGAGGTGTCATCATTTCATTGGTTGGTTTTTTGGTTTGTTGACTTTTTTAAAAAATGGTAAAATGACAAAATACAAATTTGTCCTTCATTAAAAATTTATCTTATTAACCCAAATCCCCCCATTTTCTCTATTTGGTTATGACTCTTCCATGTAAATCTTAAAATCCATTTACTTATTTCAAATTTTGAATTTTGAAATCATTACCTAAATTATAATTGAACCTAGATTACACCAAAAATTACCGAAATTGTTTTCATTAAAATCCTTCAAATGACTCATTTTCTCTAGGTAGTTATT
Source organism: Acorus gramineus (assembly GCA_030737835.1). Classification (NCBI taxonomy): domain Eukaryota; kingdom Viridiplantae; phylum Streptophyta; class Magnoliopsida; order Acorales; family Acoraceae; genus Acorus; species Acorus gramineus. Next base: position 23,567,809 of record CM060851.1, on the reverse strand, counting down.
GTATTCAAATTTAAATAAAAAACACATATAGTTAACATATGAAACAGTTACATTTTATATTGGTAGTTACAAATACATTTCTTAAATGTTTACATCTCTCACAACGATTTGTTACATTTATATAAAAATTGTTACATTTATATAAATGGAACAAACAATTATATTTACCTAAGGTGGTGTTTGGTTGGACTTAAAAACAGAGCTTATTCCACTTTTTCAGGAAAATCAGTGCTTATTCTTTTATTTTCTGTTTGGTTAGCACTTCAATAAGTACTGAAAAAACTCCCCATTCAGGAAAAATAAGCTACAAATTTTAAGTGCCAAAAGATCACTTTTTCTTCCGCTCTCGCGTTCCGCCTTTTTACCGTCGACGTGAAAAGACCATACTAACCCTGCACTTATCAAATATTTACATAGGGTATTTAAAGCACCCTTTTCACTGATCGTCTCTCTCCTCGTCCCTCTCTCTCAACCTCTCGACGAAAAAAAGGCGACCTGGTCTCTGCGCCGATTGCAAAAAAAGGAAAACCCTAGTCACCAGAGATTCACCACCGTCGCCATACACCGGATCGTCGGCGACATCTTCCATCGATCGAAGTTCTCACAAACCTGTGTTGAGCACAACATCTGGTCTGAGAACCATTGCTCATTCGCGGATCCGGCCCCTCTCATCATCTTCTTCGCCTTCCGAGACTCTGATCTCGTGCCTCCTCTTCGGATCTCCACTCCACTGAACGATCTAGGTAAAACTCCACTTCAAAAGCAGTAGAATATCTTCAAATCTTTCTTGCAACCACTGCTTAGGGTTTGGTTATGTTTTTGGGTATTTCTAACTACATATTGGTATCCATTGTTGTGAATTGGTTATGGTAAATATGGTTGGGGTCATTTTAATGGTGCTGTGTTATGCTATTGGTGCTGTGTTATGCTAATGGTTGGGGTCATTTTAATGGTTGAGTCATTTTAATGGTGCTGTGTTAAAAATTTTACAAAACAAGCTAACAACCTTCTTAAGGAAAATTACATGACCTACAGTTCTCTTGGAAACTTTTAAATGGATTAAAAATTGATTTTGAAGCACGCAAGACCTTGCAGAGAATCTGAATTGATTACAGCACTGTAATTTCACTCTTACAGCACCACGCGCATGAGCTTCTGTTGAAATTGGATTTTCTATTGAAAATAGTAACCTATTCCGATTTGAAGATGCAGAACAATTTAAATTGCTGTTTATGATGTCTAATGCATGCTATGCCTATTAAAATGCACAACTTTTATATATAGTTAAAATGTTAAATCATAATAGACATTTTATTTTGATTCTTTGCAAAAGGTGGGGCTGTGTGCGTGTGTGTGTGTGCGTGCACGTGCGTGCATGCGTGCATGTCAGTGTAATAGATCTCAGGTAGCTCTATTACACCCCGACAGCTAAACTGTCCTCTTCAAAGTTCACAGTGGTTGCTCCCACTCAGTGCCTAGCCTGGTTCTTAATAAGCCTCATGCACTTTTCGCAGATGTGTTATATGGAATATAACACACAGTACCTAACCCAGTCTTTGATAAGCCTCACCCACCAGACGTTGGTGTGTGGGGTCATGTTATATGTAATATCAAATGATGAAATTACAGAACCTATAGATTATTTTTCTCTTTATTCAAATAATTCAGGTATGTCTTCTTAGTTGGTGATGTGCTTCTGAAATTCTTTTTCGATACCTGCAGAAGCGATAAAGGTGTACATTAAGTTCAAAAATCCTCTTCAAATTTCCATTTCTGTTTCTGGTGCATCTCTCATGTGCGAGCATTCTGCAAGTCTTCCACAAATGGATACAGGTACATAAGTGCAGTATGTTTGCAGTTTGGCATTCTACTTCCTACTGTTCTGATTTTGTGTTGACTTTCCAATAAATTTTATATCCGGTGATTATGTTTCAGCCATGCAGAATTTATTAGTAACCAAGCATCCAAATGATAATTTCATATTGACTTTCTGGTATTTCATAAATTTTTTGTTCAGTGCTGATATTTTAACCATGCAGAAGAAAGTTTGTCAATAAGCGGTTATCAAAAGGATGAAGAACTGAAGAAGTTGGCCAGTGATAGGTAATATGTTGGTTTAATTGAAGAATCTCTATGTTAAACATTCATCAGTTTATTATTTATTTGTTGTGCATTCATTTCTTGTGGGTTCCTTGTTACAGAGTGCAAAGTGATGGTGTTTCCTCATTCACATTAGCAAATGCTGAATTTGTATTAAGAGGTGGTGAAAGTACCGTGGTAGGTCAAATTCCCTCAAGCAAATAAGGAGTATCCTGCTCTTCAATTTTTTTTCATTGCTCTTTCTTTATCTCAAAGATTGTGTGACTCATTCCTATCATACCAGAATATGTATTGTATGGAAATTGAAAAACTTGGCTTATTTTTATGAAATTTTATTTTTTAGAACTTACCTGTCAATGTGAAAGCTTAACTATCCTAATTTTTCAAAATATGCTCTCTTATACAGCATTTTAATGTTGGTATGCAAAGATGATACTTAAAAGAACTGTTCTCACACTTGAAGCAAGAGTGAATTTGTGGGTGTTGAACTGCTTTTCATAAATCATAACTTGATTTTGTGTGTAGTTTTTGTTGCACTTGTATTGATTGAAAATATGAATGTAATTGACTCATATGTGAATGTCTTCCATGAGAATCCTAAATTTGGTGACAATTATATTTTTGTTATCCTAAAACTCTTTCACTTTGACTAATTGTAATCTTTTTATACTGTCAGGTACAACTCCAGGTTATTCCCAAAGTTGAAGGAATGCTAAAAATACTTGGAGTGAGATGCTAAAAATACTGGTTATATTGTTTGTTGTCCTTTTATTGCCTGAGTCAACCTAAAAAGTTATATTTGGATGGCAGTGATGAGTCTGTTGCTGCATACCTCGAAGCACATGTCTGGGGTTTTTGCTTTTCTTGCTCTGGACGGCGTTGAGGTATTTCCGTCCCCTCATCTTTACCTATTCTTTGTATATTGATCCTCTTTTTTAATATCTCAGTTGTTTATAGGTAGAATATTTATGCATTCTTGATTATGAATGGCAAAACCTGTATTGTAATTTCTGAAATAATGAGCATCGCTTGCTCACAGTTGGCCACTCAAATTCTGTTGCAAAAGATCACTGGACGGAAGAGGAGCCAATTCGATAAGATCATATTGACCCGTTAGACCTTTTACGAGAAGCGCAGATGTATATGTTTAGCTCTCCTGGATAGGTCTGTCAGTATTCTACTGTTCTTTGGGGAAATTGTTGAGACCGATGATCGGTAGAAGATGCAACAGTAGATTATCTCATCTGGGTTGGAGTTTTTTTTTTTTAATTTGCCAGGCCAGATGGTAAAACATGTGTTCTGACTGGGTGTTGAACATGACAAAATGTCTGGGGATTTTTTAAATATTTTGTAACCAATGCTGTCTCATTGATTCGATCAAGTAGTATATGAACACAAATTCTCACATTTATCAAATGTGTTTCCATATTCTTCTTTAGACATGCAATTTATATAAACGTGATCTATAGGTATTGTATTCCAGAGCTGCATGGGATCTCTGGGTTCACATGTCACAGCTTTACTTATCACAAAAAATAAATAACATAACGCAAACAATTGATCAGGCTCCCTCTCTTTCCGAATGCATCCGAGACCCTTCAAGGAATTTTCCAATGCCACCTCCAGGAAAATATTATGTAGCTGACGTGAGGTATTGGTTGGGTGTAAATTTATATAAGCTTGTATCAGGTTCTAACAAGTAATCAAAGTGTAGTAAAAAATAATTTATTAAATACACATTTATCAAAGTATCTTTTTTTAATACATAGAAAAAATAAGCAAATAATCAAGTTTTCAACCAAACATCAAATTACATTCAGCACTTATTAAATGGACCAAAACACCCTTATCATAAGCTCTACTCTTTAGTACTGAACCAAACACACTTATTTGAAATAAGTGTTTATAATTTCCGCTGAACCAAACAGTTTTCTTCTGAACTGATTAAAACTTATCAGAACTTATACAATCTGCACTTATAAATCAGGACTTAAAATCAGCTTTCCGCTGAACCAAACGGCCCCTTAAATGTCAAACAGTTACATTTACTATTTAAAATTATCTATTTCAATTTCTAGTGCACTGCCTTCCAAAGAAAATGTATCAGAATCCTCTGTAAAAGTATGTACTTCATTGTTACATTTATACGTCATTTCTATTTGCATTGTTAAAAGAAATGCACAACATGAGATAATGTTACATTTCAGAGTGTTACATTTATGAATGTAACAAAATTGTGTAAATGAATATCCGAGTTCGGGAGTCTAATATAAACATCACACGAACTAGTAACAATTAAATGTAACAATATCAAAATTACATTTATGAAATTATAACGAAACAAATATAAAAAAAGTGTGAAATAGTGATCAAAACATAAAAAAAAATTATTTTTTGAATTGAAACATGTAACATAGATTGAATATTTGATCATAAAAAATTTAATTTCAAATTCGATGTGACTTTCATTCAATAAGATAAAAAAAAAATAAAAAAAAACAATTGACAAACCTGATCCGGAAGAGAGATCCAACTCGATAAAGAACAAATCAGTTTTTCAAACTTCTTCAGATTAAAATTTCGGGACTGCTACGAATATGTTCATCGTAAATTATAGGGATTAATGATTTTACACAATGCAAGAAGAAATACAGTAATTAATGAAATCTCCACAATCCTAGGAATAAATCAAACCGTTTTCCTTATTTAGAGGTGGTTATCAATTAGAGGGTATAATAGATAATGTCCTATTGCCACATCATGGGACCTGTGATGGGATCTAGAAAGTTGGGGTCTAGGAATCATTATTGAATTAAAACTACTGTCTACTTTTCTCTTAAAAAAAAAAATAAATATCATTATATATTCATATTAAAAAAAAAATTCAATAAAAGAAGTAATTTATTTAATCAGATGGAAGACTACACGCAAGGGATTTCTGCATCTTATTATCTCAGCCCCGTAATGATACATGTATTACTATTTCAGATACTCTCGTATGATCAAGCTAGCCCCATGACAAAGTCATGGGATGCATGCATGTCCTCTTCACTTTTCTTTTTCGCGGAGCTCGGCGGGGTTGAGCACGGCGGGCGCAATGTGTTTATGTTCATGAACAATGCTCCGGAGATCGCCCTTATCGCTCTTCAAATAAGCCTTCAAGAACGCGACGACGAGCCCACCGACGCTCCTCCTCATCGGCTCCCTGGACTCGCCTCCCTTGCACAAACTGCCCATAATCTCGGCCTCGGCGTTGTCATCCAACATGTCCATGTGACCAAACCCCTCCACCACAAAATGACAACAACTTGGTTGGCATCTCTTGTAGAAGTCCCAGTGATTGACCCCTTTTGGCGCGCACGCGGGCATGGGGGGCATGATCGACTCCTGGCCGAGTCCGGACCCGATGACCATGACCGGGATGCTGAGCTTGAAGGACTCGTTTTCTGTGAGTATCTTAGGTTCTAGTTGAGATGACTCACTTGTCCCTGCCACGGGGTCCACCCCGATCAGGGCGGAGAATTTGAGGGATGATGGTGGTCCGTAGCCCAGCGCGATGGAGAACGCCGTGTGGCCTCCCCGACTGTGGCCCCCGAGAGCCAATTCGTCGAGGTTCGCCTTGACTCCTGGGGGGAGAACCAATTTTAGACCGTCCGGGAGCCAGTTTGTCACCTTGATTGCGTCCTCGATGTCTGCCTTGGAATTCTGTCGCGTGATTGTGAATAGCTCGGCCTGTCCATGATGAAGGTGGAGTCTGTGTTACGTGGATATAGTAAAATGATAAGATGTGAACACCATTCACCATATACACTTACATACAGTCACCATCTCAATACCTCATCACCATATCGTATCATTTTTTATGGATCATCTTCTCACCATCCGATTCACAGAGACTTTGATTAACTGGACATTGATGAGATGGTGACAACATATAAGGTGGGAGGTATAGTGTGTGCACCATATTATTCCTTTGTTTTGATTCATGTTTAATTTCTTTGTTATGATGTGTTACGCACACCTTGGTCGCGTCCTCAATGTCTTTGTCCGTTCCCTGTAGTGTGTCGATGTATTGCTGTCCATGACAAAGGTAGAGGTTGTATTTCATTCAAGTTAAGGTATTTATATTTGTCAAAATTATTCTCTATATATAAATTAAAGAGTTAATTCAATATGATTCATGCAATGTGTACCTTGGTCGCATCCTCCATGTCTTTCTCGGAGCTCTGTAAATGACAAAGGTGGAGCTTGTATCACATCCAACATAAATATGTACATATATTTGTCCAAATTCTCTACAAATTAATGTAGATTTAACTAACTCATGATTTCTTTGCTATGATAGACATGCTACATATACCTTGGTCGCATCCTCAGTGTCTTTCTCGGAGCTCTGTAGTGAGTTTGATGTATAGCAGGAAGTCCATGAAAAAGGTGTGCATGGGAGCTTGTGTTACATCCAAGTTGATTATATATATTTGTTCAAATTTTCTAATGTAGATTTAATTCATTCATGATTTCTTTGTTATGATAGACGTTATATACGCACCTCGGTCATGTCCTCCTCGATGTCTTTCTTGAACGGGATGATGTGTAGCTGTCCATAACAAATGTGGAGTTTGTGTTACGTCCAATTTAATATTATAAATATCCAAATTCTTTATATATATATATATATATATATATAGAGAGAGAGAGAGAGAGAGAGAGAGAGAGGTGATTGAGTGTGGCGGAACGGCAGCTGCGGATTCAATATCATCCCTTTGATCTGGTGGACCCGTATCAAACGGTGGAGATTAAAATCTTTTCGATCGTGCGTAACCGGCTTCACAAGGTTACACATCAACCCTCTCTGTTCAGCCCCAAAAACACAAAAAAAAAAAAAATCGATCCCTCTTTGACCACGCCATGCGGTCTCCCCTACGTACCTCTGCGAACACCTCCATCGACCACCTTGTGAACCGGCGGCACCCCCTCTCTCGTCTCCACCCCTGCGGAGGTACGAGCCTCTCTCTCTCTCTCTCTCTCAAATATTGGTATTTCTTTGGATAAATGATGCATTTCATGATGCTTTTTAGTGTTCATCAATAAATCTAGAGTTTGTTCTTTTTTTTTCCAGATTTGTAAGTTTTTTTATTCATTATTGGTATTAAAATCTAGGGCTTGTTCTTTTTTTTTTCTTTTAGATTTGTAAGTTTTTTTATTCATTATTGGTATTCAAATCTAGGGTTTGTTCTCTTTTTTTTTCTTCAGATTTGTAAGTTTTTTTATTCATTATTGGTATTCAAATCTAGGGTTTGTTCTTTTTTATTTTCAGATTTGTATATATATGTTCTAAAATCCAGGGTTTTGTATGTATGTTTTTTCTTGTTTTCAGATTTGTTTCAAATTTAGGGTTTTCTCATCTTTGTTTTAAATATAGGGTTTCCACATATTTTGTGCATTTTTTAGAATTCAGGTTTGTATATGCTCATTTTGGGGATATAGTTATATTTGATACAACTTACAATACCAACAAATATTCTTTAATTCTGGTTTCTATTTATTTTTATTACATATGACTTCATCCAATTGCTCACATTTATTAGTGGATATCCTCTGCTACATCTTATACTTGGGAGATCGATGATGGAATTTATTTAATGGATGAAGTATTATGTAGTGTGTGATTCATAACTCTTTTTAACGGGGTCGTACCAAAATATAGATAAAAATCAATAAATGAGGACATGTGCAATAGAGTCTTAGACAACATTGAGTATGTGAGTACTCCCAAAGCTTTCCTATTATCTTCCCAAAATCCCATGTTCCTCCTGATATCAACAATGCATAAAAGACTAGCCTATTCAATCATAGCATATCTTGCTTGAGTAGTCTAAAATATCTGTAAAAAATTTTGTTTTCATTCATGAGTGACATCTAAGGACACTTACTTTATATGGATGATTTTTTTATTTTTTTCCCTACTATCCATGAGGAAAAACAGTTGCATAGCATGGGAATTGAATAGCAAAGCAACCCTTTTTTGTTTTATTGATTGATGTGTACAAATCTGTTACTGTGTCAACACATTTTACCATGTGATACATCCAGATCTTATTCACATAGGATTTCTATTTGTATGAAAACAATGATCTTGGGAGATATGGGTGACTTTTTAAGTGATTGAGTATATCATGGAATTATGTAGAAATGAAAACATGGTTGTGCAAACATTGACTCCTGAATTGTCATATGACTATCAGTTTAGATGATCAAACACAGAATTGTGGTATAGACGTACAATTATGTAGTATTTCTTGCAGTATTTAAATGTTCCGCCTTTCTTGTGCTTGAACAGGCATGGTCTGATGGTCGGCGCAGGTCTGTTGTTGGCGTCCTTCATGACGTATGCTTCAGAGCATCTTGCAATTCGAGCTTTTATGAGAGGTCGGGAAGACCGTGATCAGCCAAGAACTAGAAATTTATGTTTGATATGTTGACGACCAGGCATCCATGCGTTGTAACACAATATTTCTTTCATTTTTTTCATCCAGTGTAAAATATGATTCAAAGTTAGAAAATTCTTTCATGTACTGCAGCTCTACATCAACCATTACAACAAGTTCAACCGTTACATTGAAAAAATTTGAAGAGTTGCAAGAGGAGCTAGGTTGTTTTTGCTTTTGATGTTTTGGAGATTTGTAGTTTTGGGTATTAATTTGTGTAAGAGGCGTCCTAATTCTTATTTTTTTGTGTCAGAGGTGTCCTAATTCTTAATTTTTGGGCTACAGATCAAGTTTTGGTATTGCTATATCTTTTGAAATTTTACATATTTCATTCCTTTTTTGTTTGATTCGAACCTTGTTGCTTATTTCGGATTAAGTGATGTGTTTTGTGTTTTTGTAAATGATAGCTATGTTTAGCTCCTCTTATTAATACATGATAGATTACCCTATTTAATACATGATAGATTATATGTATCTTTACTTGCATATCTAAATCAAGGTTTATGATATATATATTGTTAAGCAAACCTCCTAGGTTCTTGTCTCAACTTGCATTTTTTGAATATTTAAACCAAGACTCGGATCATATACAATTTGTTCTTGTGTTAGATGAGTTATATAGTCAAACTAGCATGATCATGTATTTAATTCAAGGATGTAATATTTACTTTTTATTTTATTTTAGGAGAGAAGAGAGGATGCAGAAGAAGAGCAGCCAAAGCACATCATACAAATACACTCATGAAAATGTCAAGCGAGATAACAACAAAGTTTATATGTAAATAAAGTTGAAATGCAAAATTGTATATATACATAGTTTCCTTCTTTTCAAGTTTCCTTCTTTTCAAGAGGGTACACCCTTGTAATCAGACCTGCAACTTAGATATAATAGCAAATTCTTTTTCTTGAAATAAAACCCTGAAATGTTCAACTTAGCAACAGAGTATGCCATAATTTGTGTGCTGATGGTTAGAAACATAAACTAACTTGTTTCTTCATTGTTACACTGAAGGGGTCAGATGAAATCTTAAATGTTATAGTAGGCATAAAATATTCAACATCAATGACATTGTTTTTCAACATCAATAACACTGTTTTTCAACATCAACATTTTCAACATGATACCATATATTCAACATCAATAAAACTAAAAAACATAAATAAAAGAAGCAACTATGTTTCTTGTAATCAAAAGTTTTGTATTGGGGCTTGTTTGTGGAGGGGGAGAAAAGAAGCAGCTATGTTTCTCATGATCTTGCTCTTCACTGCTCTCACCTCTCTGTTTGCTTGAGACATAGAATCAATTTATCGGGAACCACTCTCAACCACCTGGAACACTTCAATCTAGTCCTGTTTCAGATTCAAACATGAATCATGAGTAAGAAAAAAGGCAGATTCAATAAAAACTCTGTTTCATACAATGCAAGATTTATGCAAATGACCCCAGTTCCACTATAAGCCAAAGGGTAAGCATCTAAGAATTTGATTGAAAGGGAATGCTCATGAAACACACAAATTTGGCAAGTTTGGAGTTCCTTGTCACAAAAATTTAACATGTATTGAGGCTTCAAGGAGATTGGAATTCCATATCACATTCTTTATACCAACTGGGGGACCTGGAGCCGTTTAACTGAAACCCCCCAACTCAGAATTTCAGTATCCTCTCCTCTCCTCTAGTTTAACTGAAAAATAAACAGTAATGAGCAGAAAAGTTAAACACATGGATAAAATTCTACAACATGATATAAGAACCATTGCTCTAAGTTTTTTTGTCTCATTAAGTTGAAAATTCCAACAGTTTGGAGTTCCTCGTCACAAAAATTTAAAAAGAATGATGAGAATGTAAGTGCAGTTCAGAGAAAGCCCAATTTTGAAATATAAGATAATAAAAAAGGTGAAGGAGCACCATAAGAAAAAACCAAAGGAAGCCAAGAAGCTTTTGGTGAATGGAAAGAGGAAGGTCGAGAAGGATCCGGGAATCACCAATGACTAGCCTTTTAAGGAACAGGAGCTAAAGGCACTTGAGGCCCTCATGGCGTGTAAGTTGGAGGAGGAAGAGCAGAAGAAATTAATTTATTGATGTTTAAATAGTTGCAACAGTTACATTAAGAATTGATCATGTAACCTTTTGAACCATCAATGAATTACATTAAGAAATAACAATAGGTTAAGAAATTACATTAACATCAATTGTTGAATATACTCCACAAAAAAATGCAATAAATCAATTTGCTCTAACATCTTCAAACAATATCTTACAAACTATGAAGAATATTCCTCCCACCATGAACACAAATAAATCAAGCATTATTTAGAGCATCTTTTTGTTATGTTTCGTGATGTGGAATTGATCATGTAACCTTTTGAACCGTCAATTTATCAAGTAATTAAAATTAACAATGGTTGTAACCTCTTCAAACAATAGGGATGGAGATTCTCCACTGTATATAAATAAAAAAATATACATATATGTATAGAGAGGTGAATACCAATAATAAATAAGAAATTTACAAATATGAAAAAAAATAAAATAAACCCTACCAATAATGAATAAGAAACTTACAAATCTGTTAAAAAAAAAGAACAAACCCTAGATTAGATACCAATAATAAATAAAAAACTTACAAATCTGTTAAAAAAAAAGAACAAACCCTAGATTAGATACCAATAATAAATAAAAAACTTACAAATTTGAAAGACAAAAAAAGAGAACAAACCCTAAATTTGAAAAAAATAATGAATAAAAAAACTTACAAATCTGGAAAAAAAAAGAACAAACTCTAGATTTATTGATGAACACTAAAAAGCATCATGAAATGCATCATTTATCCAAAGAAATACCAATATTTGAGAGAGAGAGAGAGAGAGGCTCGTACCTCCGCAGGGGTGGAGACGAGAGAGGGGGTGCCGCCGGTTCGCAAGGGTGGTCGATGGAGGCGTTCGCAGGGGAGGCCGCAGGGCGTGGTCGAGGAGAGCAGATTGAATTTTTTTTTTTTTTTTTTTTTTGTGTTTTCGGGGGCTGAAGACAGAGAGGGTTGAAAACATCCCGAGGTGAAGACAGAGGAGCGTAACCTGTGAAGCCGGTTACGCACGATCGAAGAGATTTTAATCTCCACCGTTTGATACGGGTCCACCAGATCGAAGGGCTGAGATTGAATCCGCAGCTGCCGTTCCGCCTCACCCAATCACCTCTCTCTCTCTCTATATATATATATATATATATATATATATATATATATATATATATATATATATATAGTTTCAATTCATGATGTCCTTGTAATTATAGACACGATATATAAAACAATATTGTTAATATGTCACAGACATATCACGCCAAGTGATTACTTTTTTTTCTTTTTTTTGTAATGGATGACCAGCTAACTTTAAATTGGACACATCAAAAAAAAAATTATATATACATTTATATACCCCATGGCAGACCCGATCCCATTTACATAGAAATATCACAATAAGAAAAAATGCGATGAAAGACATCTGAGTCTATCAATAGATATTGGTGGGCTTCCTTCAATAATTTTAAAATTGAGTTAAAAGATATTTACATCCTCACAAACATAAAAAATCTCGTATGAATCTCTGTCAAAGTTGGGGCACACATACTGTTAGGTTATCCAGCCTTTCCTGCTAATATTCTTTTCACCAGGGGGTATTTAGTCATTTATCCATATTGGATAAATATTAACTTCACCGCCTCATATTTTTCTTGAATAGAAAGTATACTCAGCTAGTATTTGAGCCAATCATATTATCCCACCGACCTTAATATATCACTTGTTTAATTGATATCCACCGCCATTACATACTATATATATGCATGCATGGACGACCACAAAAATGATCTGGTGTGGCCTCAACCGAAGTGTGTGTATGTGAGGAAGAGATGTTCTCCCACTCCATTAAAAACCTATTTCCATTTTGAGTAGTATATGAAAGGTTTTTCATCTTTAGCCTAAAATCTTGAGGGGTGGATATTCTTGTTAGTTTCTCGTTTAGTGGAAACTAATCAAGTGGAATATTCACTTTTATCTACCTCAATTGAGTGGTCAATTTTGGACGTAAGTTCAACTCCGGTTCATGATTGACGCTTCCACAGCGGTACGTGTTTTTATTTATTATTCCCAACACATATAAATCCTTCAAAATTCAAAAAAAAACCCAAATACATCCTACATAGACATCTCAATCAACATATTGAATAGATATACATTTTCATTGGGAAACAGAGGTGAGGGCAATGTATGCGGGGCAAGGCGTGGTGGGGGACCGGGCCGGGGTGGTGGGGTGTGGTGGGTAGGGGAGGAGGTGGAGGTTGGGGGAGGCAAAGAAGCGGAGGTGGTGCTCACCGGTGTTCGGGGCGAAGGGTATGTAGTGAGAGTGAAGAAGGTCAAAAGAATTGTAAGGAGTGTACGTACCTGAGGAGCGACAACGATGAAACCATGAGAAGAGATGTGCAGGAGGAGCTGCTTGTAGAGAAGGGCCAGCGTTGACGTGCCATGAAAGAAGAGCAACACCGGATACTCTCCTTCTTCCTTCGGATACGTAACGAACAGACTCTTCGGCGGATGAGGGCGTTGAAATGGTTTCACAATCACGGACTCGACCTTCAGTTTTCCCTCTCCGAAGACGGAAGAAGCCGAGGTTACATGTGTGGATGCCATTCTTGGCTCTCTCTCTCTCTCTCTCTCTCTCTGATATATCTCAATCTCTCTCTCTCTCTCTCTCTGTTTGGATTGTGTGGTTTGTGTGTGACTGTCTCCATGGGTATTTGTGGTTGGCTCCATGTCTGTCTCTATTTTTATTATTTTTATTGTAACTTAAAATATTAATTTAATTAATATGAGAATTATGTAATAATGGATAAAAACACTTTGAAGTGCATTGAACATTTTGTGGAAAGACGTACGTAGTAAAGAATTGATGTAATTTTTTTTATTTTAAATTTAATGTATCAAATCAAGCTTAATGTATCTCAATTTTAATGTGCTTTCAGTTAACCTATAAATATTATTATGTGAGTTATTTTAAATTATGAAATTTTTAAATTTTTTATGACATGACTTACTATAATGTCAAATAATACATATAAAATTAATTAAAATGAATGTGTAATAGGTTAATCAATATTAGACTCATTTTGAAGGGTCTCGACGAGATATTTCCAATGATATAATTTTTATAAGTAAATAAGAAGTAGATTTAAACTTAACTTAAATATAGTTAATAATTTAATTTAGGGTGAATGAAACAAATAGAATAAAGAAAAATTATATGCATTGGGGGATGGTATTCTTAGCTTTTTAATAAAGTAAACAGTGAAATGGAGGATCCTCCATACCATCCCCCCCAATGCATACCATATTTGTAGCTCAAACACCACCTCCTCTATTTTGCAGATCAAAATAGAGTGTCATTGAAGCCTCCCTGGATGCAAAATGGAGAATTGCATCCTAGTTGGAGATGCTCTAAGGGAGTTGGTTTTATGTGTTTGTATTCCAGTTTTTGGATAATTAAAAAAGAATTACAGCAGTTGGGTTTTTTCTATGATTGAAATATTGTTTGTCATGGAGAATGGAAACACGTGTTAAACTAATAAGTGGGGGCAAAGGGCATTATGATCATGCGTCTATTAGACTATATATATATATATATATATAGTAAAGTTACGTTTCTCATACCATTGAGAGGTAACTCTATTGTTTGAGAGAGATTTACAGATCCCCACGACATAGTAAACCTAGAAAAGAAAATAATATACAGTCCATGCGATCCGTACGAATCATATATGGGCCGTCCGATCATACAAATCTCACAATCAAACTGCCATATAAAATAGAACTCTTACTGGTAAGAGTTAGATAAAAATAGAATCATCCAATCGTGAGATTTGTGCAATCAAACGGTACATACACGATGTTACACAGTGCTCTTCTGATCGTACGGTGCACCCTAATCCACGTCTAATCATGTATAGATATATATTTTTATCTGAACTCTCAACAAAAATTATATTTGAAATAATTTAATCATGTGTTCATTCCTTATTAATTTGCTATGGTGGGAGTGGATTCCTGTGTGCACATTTTAAAAGAGATTGTGTCATCTTTCGTAGCACTTTGTGATTGGGTCGCACAAGATTTACCCATGTCTAACACAGAAAAATCTCATTCCTGTGGAGTTAATGAGTGGTCGTGTGACTCCACCTCTCATAATAAAATATTTCTCAAATGTTCAATACTATAGATCCATTATCACGATAAGGATATATAAGTTGTTTTAAAAAGTAATTTTGGATCAAAAGAAGCTTTTATAATTTCGTCAATATAAATTTAAAAAAAAATCACCTCAAACAAAAACAATTAATTCGGTGAAGGGCTTTAAATGAGTTTAGTTAAACACAATCCTTTTTCTACTTCAATTTCCAATTTTATATATATGGTTAGGTGTATGTACCCACATTAATAAGGTATATATACCTTATTAGAAATTTTTTACATTTTCTATAAAATAAGTCCATATATTTTATACAACATATATTTTATTTTTTATATAAAAAATGTGTCTTATCAGATAATGTGTATATATATTATTTGTAAAAAAAAAAATTGAATGAATGTGGACCTGAAATGAGGCTCAAAAAGGACTGGTGGTAACATTTTTGTTGTGAGATGTCTTGTATTCTAACTTAAAGGATCTGTTCACGAAGCCTAGGGTTGAATTGAATTTTTGTAATTTGATTCATTTAACTATATCTAAAAATATAGCTAATCTATTCCTTGATAGATTTTTTTGAGAGATTTAATTTTATTTTTAGTGAAGGGTTTATTCTCTGAAAGAAAGGATTGGAGCTGAGGAGAGAGAGGTTAAAATATCTTGTACTCCAATTACTTGATACAGTGAAACATTTTTCAGCTCTACTCCATGGATGTAGGCAAAATTTAGCAAACAACCTAAATCTCTATGTTCTCTTGTATGATATTTTTTTATCTTTTGGTCGTTGTATAGATGTTGAGATCTAATATTAAAGGCGTACTCCTTGCATGGACAATTTTATTGCTTATCTAAATTAATTATTTTTTGGATTTTTTATTTTTAATTCCCCATAAACTATATGATTTGGTGAGCGATCCTTCACTTTTTCATATTTTGGTTTAAGTCCCCAGATTTAATGGATATATTCCTTTTAATCTTTCCCAGGAACTAAAAAAAAAATCAAATAATTTAAGGATAGGTCCATCCTAGGGACTAATAAGAAATATACAATTTAAATCTAAGAATTTAAACTAAAATATGAAGAAGTGAGACATCGATCACTAAATCATATAATTTACAGAGACTAAAAATAAAAAACCCTTATTTTTTATAACCTAACCATCCTGTCAAGTTTTATTTATTTTGGATGTGAATGTTTTGTCGCGATTTTAATTTGAGAGGTTCATAGTAATCCTACGAAATTATCTTATTATATGTGGCTGTAATGAGATGTGTGAAGCACGTTTTTTTTTCATGTGTACTGTAGAAAGAGAAATGTGGGATTGTTATTGACAGAAAATATTAGACATCATCATTCTTTAAAAATAGCATATATCTCGTCTCCTGAATTATATATTTATTAAAGATAAGTATATTTTAACGAATTATATAGATCTATTTCTTTTTAAAAAAAAGATGCCAGAAATTTTTAATAAGGTATAAGCATCACTTAACAAAGTATATATATTGTTGAACAGCTTTGAAGTATGTGAGTGGAATTGTAATAAGGATAATGTAAAAAAATTTCACATTTTGTTTTATAAATGATACCATGCAATTAATTAGAATATATTCTTCAACATCTATAAAAAAACACATATCTCATTAGATGAGGCATATATTTTTTTAAAAAAAATAAAAACATATGCAAATTGTTTTTTGTATTGTAGAATGAATTGAGTGTAACATTTTTCCAAAAAATAAAAAATTTCATTTGTTCTTTTCGTTGGTTGAGGAGTATATATGCAAAAATTTATTTTCAGTTGTACCATATTTCTTTTATATATAATTTCATAATAAATTTTATAAACAATTTATTCAATCATTATTAAAAAAAATATATCATTTATGTATATATTATATGATATATTATATCACATATAAATAGATTGAAAAAAATTAAGAGTGTTGATTGTGGGCATCTTTTTATTTTTATTTTATTTTTCTACACACACATCTTGTGAGTGGGAGAAGACAAATTAATGGATTGATTCAATATTTGTCCATTAATTGATAATTTGATTTGAAATTTAAATAATTTTTTTATCACCCCAATTATCGTATAATTAATTATATTAGGATTAACAATATAAGGGGTGCAATTTTTTGCCCTACAACCATCCTCTCCTGGTTTTATTTATTTTCGTTCAATAAATCAATGGACATTTTCTTCAAAAAAAGGACCAAGATGTGAATGTTTTTGTTGTGATTTTAATTTGTGAGGTTCATAGTAGTCTTTCTAAATTATCTTATTGATGATGTGTGAAGCACGTTTTTTTTTTCATCTGTACTATAGAAAGAGAAATGTGGGATCGTTATTGACAGAAAATATTAGGAGTGTAATTTCACACTTTTTTTTTTTGCAACCTAGTTTCAGTCTTATATATGTCTCATTCTAGTTTTAGTCTCATATGCGTCAATAGAAAATCACTGAAGTATATACTCAAATTAACAAAGTGCATGCATCGATGAAAATTTTGGACATTTTCTATAAATGCATCATAGAATATATGTTTTATTTTTTTATAAAAACATATATCTAGTTAAATGAGGTGTACTATTTTTTAAAAATTTAAAACACGTGTAAACTTAATCGGGGATAGAAAAAGGGATGTGTGTAACATTATCAAAATATTAGACATCATCATTCTTTAAATATGATATATATCTTGTCTAGTGAATTATAAATATATTTTTTTTAAATGAAGTGTCGTTCTAACCAGTTATATAGATCTATTTTTAAAATAACACATGTGAAAAATTTCAATAAGACATAAGCATCACTTAACAAGGTTGTATCTTGTCACGCAGCTTGGGGACTGAAAATTTTTCTAATATTTTTTTATAAATAAAAACAATAATGATAACAGTAACGGGGACTTGTGTTTTATTTTCTCATGCTTTGTGTTATTTTCTCATGCTTTGTTTTACTTCCACTTTCCCCCTTAAACTTGCTCTGCGGAGTAAGTTCGTTCAGACTTATGTAAACAATTCCAGCTTATATACAGCAATAATGATTCTTGGGCTCCAATTGGTAGACCCCATACTAAGCCCCATGAGGTGGCAATCTTGAAATACCTATATTACTCCCCTAACTAATCTCTCCTTTTTTTTCATTAACCGTCCAATTAATGCAGAGTTAGTTACGATTTGAATGAGAATCTTCGGTGTATGAAGATACTTCAATTGCACGATCAAAATAAAAAAAAATAAAAAATCACAGAGTTTTATAAAGATTGATATGCTGCAAAGAAACAAACATCAATTTTCATTTTTCATTCAGATTTGATAGTCGATTTTAATTTCAACGTTGAAAGAGAGGATTTCAACGTTTTTCTTTTTTTTTGTGCGATTTAATGGTGGTGCAAACATCCAGGTTAGGCCTTTCGAACCCTAAAAAAATATCACGATTTACATTTATTTTAGATCTAGATTCAATGGTGGAAGTGAAAACAAACATCGAAATCAATTTTTTTTTCAGTTGGATCTGTGGAGGTTATTAGAATTGCACGGTTCATTTTTTTTTTTTTTTTGTTCGCGATCGATTGTGGTGAGACAATGGCGATCCAATCAGGTTAGATTTATTTCGATCTGAATAATTCATATTCGATCTGATTTTTTTATTACTCATTCGATTCATCACATACCTTTTTGTTTGTTTTTATTTCTCTATCAAAATAAATTTCAGATACACGTGTATCTTGATTTTATTTTCAAGCACAATTTGAAGTTTGACATTTTATTTCTCCATGGAATTGATTAATGTTTATGTGATTCATATTTAATTGCTAATTGTCATATATATATATATATATATATGAATGTTTGAAGGACTTTTTTTAAGTATATGTACTGCTAATTAACATGTTTGGTAATTCAAAATCCACATGGTTTTTGTTTGGTTTTAAGATACAACACTGTATCTTAAAATGAATTTTTGACATTTTATTTATATGGAATTGATTAATGTGTACTTGATTAATATTTAATTGCTAATTGTCATATAAGTATATACATGTAAAGGTTTGAAGGACTTTATTTGAAAATATGTACTGCTAAATAACATGTCCGGTAATTCAAAATCCATATGGTTTGTATTGGTTTTAAGATACAGCACTGTATCTTAATTTTAAGTTTATAACATGTGACTACTTTTCTATTTTTCAACAGGCAGTGAGGAGGATTATATGGATGACACATTTGAAGAATCAAATTATTTGGAAGACATCCACGATTCATGTGAAATGGAAACCAGTTTACCAAAGGAAGTGATTGATTTGGCTGATCAGCAAAATGTGGACGATACACTACCGAATGTCAAATTTGTGATTTCCCAAATCAAGATACACTACCGAATTTCAGATACACAGTATTAACGAAAGAAATTCAGATGCACGGAAGGGAAATTTTTTTTTAAGATACATAAATCTTAATGTGTGATAATAAAACATTGCACAGTACCATGATTTTCAGATACAAGTATCTGATATTACAGGCTAATTGCATCATTAGATGCAGAATATGAATGATGTGCACAGGAAAACATAAAACATTTGTAGAATGTCAAGTTTGTGATTTCCCAAATCAAGATACACTGGTGAATTTCAGATACACAGTATTAACGGATGAAATTCAGATGCACGGAAGGGAAAATTTGACAACTGAGACAGTTTCTTGATTGGATTCCCAAATCAAGATACACTGGTGAATTTCAGATACACAGTATTAACGGATGAAATTCAGATGCACGAAAGGAAAAATTTGACAACTGAGATAGTTTCTTGATTGGATTCCCAAATCAAGATACACTGGTGAATTTCAGATACACAGTATGAACGGATGAAATTCAGATGCATGGAAGGAAAAATTTGATAACTGAAACAGTTTTTTTATTGGATTCCTAAATCAAGATACACTGGTGAATTTCAGATACACAGTATTAATGGATGAAATTCAGATGCATGGAAGGGAAAATTTGACAACTGAGACAGTTTCTTGATTGGATTCCCAAATCAAGATACACTAGTGAATTTCAGATACACAGTATTAACGGATGAAATTCAGATGCACGGAAGGAAAAATTTGACAACTGAGACAGTTTCTTGATTGGATTCCACATTTGCAAGAAGTGCAAAAAATTAATCTAATGTGTATTTTTATATCGCACAAAAAAAAAAAAAAAATGATGCACGGAAGGGAAAATTTGACAACTGAGATAGTTTCTTGATTGGATTCCACATTTGCAAGAAGTGCAAAAAATTAATCTAATGTGTATGTTTATGTCGCAAAAAAAAAAAAACAAAAAAAACAAAAAAAACGATTAGGTATGGACGATTTGCAAGAAATGTAACCTTTGTTTTTCGCCATTGTCGACTATATTTTTTTGGAGAAGAAGATCATATCGACTATATTTCATTCGTATGGTTTTGCCCAAATTAGAACTCTAACATTTAAATTTTTTTGAAATATGTTAATTCGGGGAGAGGAATTAATGGTGCCCCCATTTGTGGATTCAGTTACGATTTTAATGGAGAGGAATTAATGGAGGTTATTTTTTAAAATTATAAGAAGGGTAGTTTTGTCATTGACATTTTGGTGGTTTGAAAAAGTCAAATAGGAAACCAATAGGAGAGTGCCACCTATTGGGGCTCACAAATGGGACTTAATTTCTGGGGCCCAGGTAACAGCACTGTATATATAGTCTATCTTAATTAAAAAAATAATAATAATGATTTTTTAGTCCAAACTTATAAACCCCATTACAGACCCTATGAGGTGGCACGGTTGAAATTCTCTTTTTATCCTTAAGTGTCCCATTTGTATTTAATTCAATAATCAATACCTTAATTGTTAGAGACAGTTACGATATCATCCGATTTGATTGTTCTTTTGTTTTTTTTAAAAAAAATTCAATTCAATCCAAATCGCTTATACGAAATTGCAGATCGTTTCACCGCCATCAATTGATCATGTATGTAATTAAACACAAAACGGTAATCCAATTCCAGTTTTTTGTAAGGGATTTCACTTTTTTTACCAAGTGAATTGCTTGTGGCGATCGATTCACAATGGCGATCATTTCAGGTTTGGCCGATTCGATCTTTCCAATTTTTTTATAATAAAGATGTTAATTCTGTGATGAATCTCATTTTTCAACTCATTTACATTCGTGCGAATAGAATTTTTTATTTTGAATCTACATATATGTAAAGTGTATCTAAATAATACATGCATATTGTGTTTGTCTTTTATATGTGTAACCATTTACGATGTTTTCGATGCGCATAATTATGTATATTAAAACTATGAGCATGTTTAATATTTTACATTCGTTTTTTTACTCATTTACATTCGTACAAACATATTTTTTATTTTGAATCTAGATGCATATGAGGTGTATCTAAATAATACATGCATATTTGTGTAAATAAAGATTGTATCTAAATCTATATCTGTATTTGTATTTGAAAAAACTAGTATAGGACTGTATCTAAATCTATATCTGTATTTGTATATAAAAAAACTAATATATTCATCAGTATTTAGATCTAAAATAACTAATATACTTATATGTATCGGTATCTAAATTTTTTTAAATATATCTATATCTGAAAAAACTAATATAGGATTATATCCAAATCTGTATCTGCATTTGAAAAACTAATTTACTCATCTGTATTTGTATCTGAAATTCTAATATATTCATATGTATTTGTAGCTGTATCTGAAAAAAAGGTAGAGGTAGAGGTTGGAGGAGGTGGAGGCCAGAGGGGGCTCAAAAGGTAGCCGATCTCCAATGACACCAGTCGTCGGAGATGAGGAGGCCAGCCAAAATGGATTTTTAAAGTAGCGGATGACATAGGAGGGTAAAAAATGAATTTTTAAAAAAATGGAGTGTTGTATTGGTAATGGTTATATATTATCGATCAGGATTGCTTTCTTGAGAATGAAAAATTCAAATTTAAAGAAATAGTAGTATTGTCTTTACAGTTTTTATCTTTTTAAAAAGTCAAATAGAAAATCAATGAGATAATGACACCAATTAAGGCTTGTCAATGGAGCTTAAACTTTAGGGCCCATGTAACAGGATTGAAATGATAATTACTTCAACTTTTATAAGGAAAAAACACATACCTCAATAAATGAGGCATACAATTTTTTAAAAATAAAAACATAGACAGATTATATTTTATATTATAAAATGAATTGTGTGTAACATTTTTCAGAAAAAAAAAAAAAGAGACTTGTTTTACCATTCACCTCCACCAGACACTGATTGTAGATGTCCCTTTCTTCTACTACCCCAAAACTCAAAGCTGATATGGCAAGGGAATAAAAGGGGGGTAAAAGATAATTATACGGAATAAGCTGCGGATGGTTGTCTCAATTTTAAAATAAAAATAAAGATATTTTGTTGCACTTAAAGACTAGAATAACATTTATTCTTATTTTTTATCTCAATTTTAACAAATATAAACATGAATAAAATTAATAAATTTTTTATCCTTTAAAATTAAGATAATTTATTCTCAAAACCTTAATCCCTTACCAAACTTTTGCAGTTGTGTTTTGATACATACAATCCCAAAAATCACCTTCAAGATTATATACATTTTCAAAAGAATAAAAATACATCAAAATACATGACCCCAAACAAATGATATGACATTTTTAGGATGATTTTTAGGGGTTATGTGTATCATTTTTGGGTTTGGACCCCGCACTATATTCTGTTAGGCTATAAGAGTGGAAGCGAATCCACGGATGTGGAATAACTCTTACATGCGATGTTCCAGGTCCCAGCCGGGTGAGATTGGTTATCTTCGCATTGGCAACAATGTACTCAGTAAATTTGTATAAACTTTCAGATACTTGTATCAATTTTCTTAAGAAAAAAAAGTAAATTTTAAAAAGATATTACAATGATTTATCATGTATAATTAAAGACAACAATAAATCTAATTAATTTTAATTACAACAAGAACTAAAATAAATATTACCTAATAAAATAAGGACTTATAAGAATTTAACAACTTTACCAAAAAAATATCTGATTTTCATAAATTTTTAAAAAGCTATATCAATTTTTCCCTTAATTTTTTTATAATCTTTAATGATCAAAGTGTCTATGAATCACTGGATCACTTTGCCTTTCATCTGATATTGGAAGATATGATGTATATTTTGCTGTGTATAATTTAAGAGGACAACGAAATTGTCATATTTTCATATATAAGCAACTTCAAGTGTGACATTATGTACACTTTTCTTTAATGCATATATGAGTATTAAACTATATTTTCATGAACAAAAAAGCTTCCACAATGCATGGGAAGCGAATGTAAAGCGTGTGAAAAATGCCATTATATACGTATGCCATTACATACAAATGTAAAATGTGTGTTCTCTTACATGTTATCATGCCCACGTTTTTATTTCAAAGACCTGGGAAGTAGATTTCTTGATGATCTTGATGATGTTGACTATACCTTCAAACAGTTTTATATAACTGAAAAAATTGTGTCAAGAGACCTGTGAATGGCACTTACACCTTTGTACCACATGAGAAACACAACGGGGAAAAAGGTTAAAGATACTCAGAAAACTGATTTTCATTAATCAAGAAAACAAATGACATTCAGACCTGCCTTCACGAGGACTCATTTACTGAAGGTGTCCTTGATACAGTCTCCTCCATTTCATGTATAAAAATTTGAGGCGGCGATTCTCTGATGAGACCATGACAATAATCAGTTTAACAAATAAATATTACCATATGACCTTGTCGATAAAGCGAGACCAAAATAAAAAATTCTTATTACATCCAAAATCTAATGGCTCATCTATAATGTTTCCCTATAATTCTAGATCCAATGATCACATCAATTTGATATGATGTTCATTATTATTTTCCTTCAGTGACCAAGTTTCCACAAGTTTCCAACTGCAGAAAACACGCAAAATTTTGAATATGCAAGCGTTAAAAGCACCATGGAATGGTACCATGTTACAATAAAAACAAAGGCAATTTTTTGGAGAGGATGGGACTAATGTGAAAGATTTTAGTCATTTATGATGATGCCATGTTAAGAGTGCTAGTAAATAATGATAAATGCACAGATAGAAGACTCGACTCAGAACTAACACTTTTGATGCTTCTTGATCTGGGTAGCCAGATGCTATGGCCAACAGCTGACCATTATGGTTGTATGACATTGATCCGATGCTTCTGGTGTACTTTGGTAACTGAAAACATGAGAGTTAAATTGGTTAGAGCATTTCACAAAATGAGACATGTGGAGGGCCAAAAACAGCCTTCATATGGTTGCTGTTCAAGAATTTGATCTCTAAATAAAGTTTTCACGCAGCTCATTCTGATTTTATAGTACATACTGGTTAAGTTGATCAAGACAATGTTAGCATGGCAGATGCATGTAAGAAAACAGAGTAAACCTAGGGAGGTTGTGAGTTTTATGACATGTTGACAATTGAGAGTGGGAATTTTTTTTCAGACCTATGATATGATAAAAGGAATCACCCAGAGTAGTCCCACATATAGTGGAATGTTGGAAGGGGAGATACTCAATGCGGTAAAGTGGTCACTCTCAGTACTTGTATACAGAACTTCATCCTATTGGGATAAACATTTTACCATTACTCTAAGCAATATACCTAAACTTATATACGATACCAATATCCTTTAGTCTTATCATAATGAAAAACACCATCCTTGTTAAATTGAGCAGCAACTAAAATCAAGAAACAAGCCATAACACTATCTTGCTACTAGCAATTCTTCATCATCTCAAGCAACCGATAGATGATCCTGTTACTGTTGGATAACAAAATGAGGGATAAGTGATACCTCAAGCAACCTCTTCCTACTGCTGTTGTCCCAAATGATAGCATATCCTTCATCATCTCCAGTTACGAAGGTATTATTGCTGCTATGAAACTATTACTTGTTAGCGCATTTGTGCAGTCTTGATAAGTTCAAACTCGAACAGCAGAAGAGCAACCAAGGCATACCATGGATGGAATGCAATGTCATTCACCGCAACAAGATGACGATCTCCATCTATCTTTTTTGGATGACACCGGAAAATACACATGCTGCTGATATAGACAGATATCATTAAGATTTCATTATAAATTTCATGGCACAAAAATTTAACAGGGATTCTAGTTCGTAGAATTGAGAGTTTTGCCAGGTAATAATAAACTAATCATCCAGACTCCAAATTCAGCCTTATATATCCTACAAGTTCTTTAGCAGATATGTAAAATTATATTCTTCTCAGTGGCATAATCACATACCTTAGCCCATATACATGTAGATAATTAAATATATTTTATCTTTTAAGCCTCGAGTATTACAGCTTGCAACTGAATGATGATCCAGATTGCGTGCCAAAACCAGAAAAAATATCTTATAGTCAAAAACACATATTAACATATGCCAGAAATTAAATAAACAAAATGGCAATGATTGGCTAATAGCATATTGACCATGCATAAATCACAATCTCCTGAAAATGGAGCTCTCGTTTGTGCCTATTTACGAAATAACAAGAATAATAGAAATTGAACATCAAGTGCCCAGAGCTTGAATGACAAACCTTGCTTCACATGCATTCAACAAGTCAAAAAACCTCAATCGGACCCGTCCATCCACTGATCCAACCACATACCCTGCATAAAAAACAGGTAGAATATCCATGGTCAGCCTTGAGAATTGTCATCCACTTACAATTCCTAATTCTTTTTACATCAATTTATATCAATGCACAATTATACAAGTGATGTTGCAGGGTCAAAAATATCCACAACTTTATATAATTCTTAATTAAGTAATAAAGAGAAAAAAGATGCAGAAAATATTACCACCTTGGCTGTTAGGAAATGAACGCACGCATGTTATATGATAGTCCATAGAAGAGTCATTCGATTGGACTGGTCTATTTAAGTTCCGCAGGTCAAGTACATTAACAGTTCTTCCAGTGGCAAGTGCCAAAAAGAGACCACAAAGTGACATGGATCCCACACCCATGTCTACAATGTGAGAATGGCTAACAGATGCCATGCACTTACCCCAAGGGATTACGTTTCTGTCAATGTCTGCTGTGATTATTAGACCTGCAAACCAAAACAAAAATACCAAAAGGAAATGAACTTAATCATAGTTAGTTTTCTATGTAATCCAATTCTTCGATTGCCAGATACCCAAAAGTAATATGATGAGAATACTTAATTTAACAGGTTGATTACTTGCATCGGTGCAATTGAGTCATGGTATAGATAAACAGCGATAATCTACTGTAGTTTGAGAGCACAGAAAGAAGTACTGAATTATTATGTAAAAAGAACTACACACCAGTTTCCTCAGAATGCTCAATGCAGCATGCTGCTTGGCCATGTTGTCCTACTATATCATGGATCCCTTTGTGCAAATCATACCTAGGCATATCAATGCATTGTAATGAGTCACCGACCTACACTAAAAAAGTTTAAAAGGAACTGCAAAAAATAAGAACATCGTCCATAAAGCTCAATAATATATTGCACTAGCGATAGATAGACACGACACTGAAATAATTGACAGGTGTGAATCTTCACTGAGAATCACCTTTAAAATTAATAGATTTCTGGAGCTTTTTTTAAATTCCCATACAAGATGAACAGACTGAGCATGATTTACATGAATAGTTCAGGAGCTTCAGAAAATAAAGTATGTGATTGGGTAACATTTTTTTTTTGTTTTTTATTTTTTTTTGAGGGGTGGGAGAAGAAGCAATCACATCTACAAGAGAGAGCATGTGGATGTCATGTCATGCTTTCTGCCTAATTTAATTATAGCCTTCCTAAAATTTGCACAACATATTTTTTTATGTCGGAAGGATCTCCTGTGGTTGACCTTACGGCTAAGCTGGAAAAACTACTGTCATTTTGTTTCAGTCCCACAAAAAAACTTTCGAATTTTTGCCAACAAACATATGAGTAAGTCAGCACCCAGACCCAAGCCCAAGACCCACCCTTAACACAAATAAACTATGAACCGTTGTGCTATGGCCACTCGATACTAAACTTGCACAACATATTCACTCCAAAAGACCCATTTCTAAATCTATATATAACTTGAACGCTATCGAAGGGAAAAGATGTTGATTTTACAAAGAATCACAGTCAGCACACCTTCTGACGCAGCCCTCGGAATCGACAGTGAAGGCGCCCGACTCGTCCTCAAAACAGCAGTCGAGGAGCCCCGCCCCCACCGATGTAGCTTCCATCCGCAACACGAAGTCATCCACGTCGTACAATCGAAGTGTCTGCACAGAAAATCAATCCAATCAAATCGACGACCACTTAAAGAGAGACAAAAACGAGAACATGAAACCCAGAAGTGATTTGGAGAAAACAAACGGAGTCCCAAGACGAGATCAAGAGATTATTGGATCTCGGAGAGAATCTGATCCTCGAGATCTCATCTCCAATCGGTCTCTCAAACTCCAATGGAACCCCCTCCATGGCTCCGATCACAATATCACGTCAAAACCACTTATTTTGATGTACTCACAAGAAATATAAATGTAAACCCTAGAAATGGGGATCCTTTTTGAATTCCCGCTCAAACACACCGTCCATTCGGTGGCTCCCGGGCATATTCGTCAATCCAGACGGCATAATGTTTAATGGGGAAATTAATCGGTTCCTGTAATCAACCGTATTATTATTAGTTCCTGAATTTTTTCAATTTTTTTTTAGATTTCTAAGACTAGAAAAATTATCTTTAACGCCCTCTAGGAAGATGTTATTCAAGAATACCCCACCCAATTATTTTAGTATGCTATTAACACTTCCTAATACATTATTAGGTATCTCTAGTACACTGTTAACATTCTCTGATACATTATTAACCTTCGCATAAATTGCCCTCCGCTCAATTATTTCAGTACACTGTAAACACTCCCGAGTACATTGTTAAATATCTCTAGTACAATGTTAACACTTCCTAGTACATTAACATTCATATAATTGGGTGATGGACCTTTTTGAACAACATCCGTTTAAAGGGACCTAAATATAATTTTTTCACCGCCTTGAGGACCTAAAAAACTTGAAACATTTTAAGGACTTAAAAATAATAAATAGGTGACCACATGCCCCCTAATTAATTCGTTCATGTTTAATTCGATAATTTAGGCTCGTTTGAAAACGGATTTAGACAGCTTTTAAATTCACAAAAAGCTACTTTTTTCGAATTTGTTGCCAAACAAAACTAGAGGATATTATGTCTCCGAAATATTTAAGTATCCACCCTTCGCATGCCCCTTATATTTTTAGCAACTAATTTAAAAGCTTTAAATAACTGAACTCTTTATAAACATACAACCACCCACCTCTCCAAAGGTACCGCGGGGTGGAGGAGCGGAGGAGCTTAAACACGGGGTGCATGGCGGAGGGCCTGCAGTGTGAAATGAGAATGAATGGCGGATAGCTTGTAGTGCCCGGTGGGAAGGATAGTACCACGTGTATTCGACAATTAGCTCCTATTTAGATAACGACATAAGCTATTCTATAATAAATAATTATCCTAAAAACATAATAAAAAAAATAGATTTTTTTTTATTGTGTTTTTAGTTATTCTTATTGAAAAATATAATAATAATAAAGTTTTTTTATTTTGTTGATAATGAATAGTGATATGTAAATAATGATTTATAAAAGGTAAAATATTGATTTGGACACGTGGGTCTCCTGATTTAATAGAGGTGATGACAAATGATTTTATATGTAGACCCCTTTATATAAGTGAAATAAATCGGGTGAAATAACACAATTCTATGAGAAACCTGGAATACCAATATCAGCTGATATTCACATATTCTAGTATAGTTATACCTCTTTATTTCTTACTATACAAACAAATAACTTTTAGGTCTTATTATCTTCTATTCTTCTTTATTCCTCTCCTATACTTCCATCCAAACGGTGGATTAGAGTATTGGGGGTTCAAATAGATTTAAATGAATCATCTACACCATAATCCATTTTCGATGGGCTTTCTTAAAATATAAGGGGCGCAAATAGAGCCACCCATCATGTTTTCAAATTCTAGATCAAAGCAGATACACTGGCGGCTTTCACCGAGGGACATTGGATTATCAACTATTGTGCCTGGGATCTTAGATCCTAGCTTTGAATTACGCATTTTATCCACGTGTCAGTAAATACTTTAATTATTAAAAATATAAAAAACATGTATTCAATTATATATATATATACTTTTACTCTCGTTTGGTGAAACATAAACCTAGAATAAGAAGGAATATAGGAGTAATGAAAAAATTGTTTGTTTTGTAGGGAAAAAAATGTTTGTTTTGCAAGAATAAACCCGGATAGCTATACCTAAATACATTAGAATAAAGTCTGATAACTATTATAAAGTGTGCAAGAATTATTTATCAAGGCTCTTCTATGTCAATGAATAAAAATATCATTATATCATTTTATAAAAACTATTTCGCCTGACAATCTCACACACATTTCAAAAACTGTTTCATTTATTATATCATACACATATCTTGCGCACACTCATTTCCAACACACAAACAATGCATGCAAGGGTATAATTTTCATTTAAAAATTAATAAACTCTTATTATTATTTTGTCCACAATTTATTCAAGGTGTATCAAACAACAAAAAAATCACTTGTTTGTTTTTAATGAGAATAACAGAAAAAATAATCAAATAATTTTTTTTATTTACTCTACATGGATTGTTATATATCCAATATAACTATCGGGACAAACTCTATCTCACACCTTAAATTGGGAATAAATAAAACTTTTCACTATCTCAAAACTTGTTAAGTTGTAACCACTTTGAGAAAAATAGAAAAAGAAAGGAAATCGAGGTCGGATCCGGTCAGAACTGAATCCGGTTAGTTCGGTTAATACCGAACTGGACACCTCTTTAATCAAACTGTACAACGTGCAAATCGAACTACACAATCAATTGTTGGGTATATATTTCACTCTCTTATTGAATCCAATCAGCTATTGAATAAAATATGAATTCATAAGCATTATCAGTGTCTAACAGGAGAGTGAAATATATATCAAATAATTAGTTGTGCAGTTCGATTGAAGGGTTGTTCAATTCAGTATTGATTGAATTGATCGGATCCCGTCCGGAGTGGATCCGGTCTCAAGGAAACCCGTACCGACTAGTAATCGAAAGAGTGAAGTTGTGAACGACGGGATTTTTTGAGGAGACTTGTGTGTTTCCCTCTCGCACTGAAGAGACTCGAAACCCCTCCCGCTTCCCTCGCCCATGGAGGACGCGTTCGATCCCGTAAGCTCAAACCCTCTCTCCGTCTCACATTTCAATCCGCCATGAAAAACCCTTCATTCCTTCGATCGATCGATTTCACGCCCCGTCTCTCTCTTTTCATTTTCACAGGACCTGATCGACGCCATTTTCAAGCTCGTCTGGAAAAGAAAGAAGAAAGGCCCTCCTTCCGCAGCATTTGTAGGTTCTGAGAAGATTGGAGGCACCGATGTCGTAGATGCTGAGGTTCCTCTCTCTCTCTCTCTATGTATTGATTGATTTCTATATACATTGATGATCTTGGTCACTCATCGCCTGTGACATTGTTTGCTTTAGATTTTGTAAGAGCGATCAATGACTATATGGCTGAAATTTTCGTAAATATTATCGGGAATATAGTCATTCAATTTTGAGCCTTTCTCTTACAAAATTTGACTGTAGGCGAGAAAAGGAGAACATTTTTTAAAAAAAAAGTAATTTTGGAATTTTTTTCACATTTGTTGAATTTTAAGGGCTGGTTTGGTAAGGGAATAAGTGGTGAGATAAGAGGATAATTATTGGGATAAGTGGGGGGAAGACAACTTACTCCATTTGGTATAAAAATAATCGGGATAAAGTGCGGATAGTTGTCTCAATTTTGAAATGAAAATGGTGATTTTTTGTTCCACTTAAAGGGTGGAATAACATTTATTTGTCATAATTTTGACAAATGTGAATAAAGACAAAATTGATGGACTTTGAATCCTCTAAATTAGGACAATTTATTCACAAAACCTTGACCCCTTGTCAAAGTAGCCCCAAAAGTGCTCAGACTATTAGAATAAAGCCCAGGGATTGATACTTAGAGAGGTGACTTTGTGAAAAAAAAGGAGCCAAAGATGAGAACCATATCGAACCTTATCCAGGTTCTCCCCTCCCAACATAGGACTGCTCTGGGTGATGGCCCTTTTATTTGTTGGATGGCTAGGTGGGCATAAGGGCGTTCTTATAGTTCTAGTAATCACAAATAGATGAATAGCTAAAGGATGATAGTTTCGGAGATGGATGGAATATGGAGATTGTGAAAACACATGTGAACAGACAATGTTAAATATCAATATAGCGATGGATCTTATTCTTGAGTAAATTCCAATTAGAGGTCATCATTATAATCTTTTGTTTCCATGTCAATATTTTCATCCAGTTTTTTTTGGTTATTCCATTCTTTACTTCCCAGTACCACCGGTCCCATCAGTCCCATTCATTCTCACATGTAAATTTTTTTGGGGGCAGTTCATGACGTGCACAAACCACTGTTATTTCGACCAAATTATATACATGGATCTCTAAAAAATTGGTAAAACTTAACAAAACACTAAATATTTGAACCATATCTAGTCTCTCCCTTCCCAACACCCCGTAAAACAAGGACCACTTTGGGTGTTGACCGCTTTATTTGTTGAATGTCTAGGCAGACTAAGGATGTTCTTATAGTTCAAGGTGAAGGTTTCACAGTTATTAGTTCCGGCGGTCATGTGGGACCTATGGCTTGCATGTAACCACCTTGTTTTTCGAGGATCTAGGGTCTATGTGGGAAACATTTGGGGATTGATGATCCATCTCATCAAGTTAACTATCAAGGAGTAGTCTCTCTCTCTCCCTCTCTCTCTCTCTCTCTCTTTTTTTTTTGGGAGGGGGGGGGGTGTGCCCATGGTAGATATCTCTTCTACTATGACACACTCTTTGCTTGAGATTCCCTCTCCCTGATTTGTTAGGTTGTTTGTATTTTGGGCATTCCTTTGAATAAAATCAAGTTAGGATGCCAACCACTGTTTTTCAAATAAAAAAAAGATGTATAGCTAAGGGTTGGCAGTTTCGGAGATGGGTAGAAATTGGAGATTGTGAAAACACTTTCAAACAAATAATGTTAATATCAATATAGTCATGGATGCTATTCTCAAGTAAAGTCCTAATAGATTTACAATCTTTATTTACATGTCGTCACTTCCGTCCGGTTCTTTTGGTTATCCCATGCTCTTCCCAGTATCACCGGCCCCAACGGCCCATTCA
The DNA here is from genome assembly GCA_030737835.1 of Acorus gramineus. Taxonomy (NCBI): domain Eukaryota; kingdom Viridiplantae; phylum Streptophyta; class Magnoliopsida; order Acorales; family Acoraceae; genus Acorus; species Acorus gramineus. Next base: position 23,535,567 of record CM060851.1, on the reverse strand, counting down.
CTCTTACATGTAGTTTTTTTTTGAGAAATCATGACATGCATGCACGACTATTCTTTTGATCAAAAAATTATTTACATGGAGCTCTCAAAAATTGTTAAAACTTAACAATGCACATTTACTTGTGTTTGCTCTCTTGATTGATTATTTCAAATGTTTTCCTGATTTTCTACTCTCTGTGCTGGCAGGATGAGGTTGGGACATCAAAGAAAAATCGACCAACTACAGGTATTAACTTCTTCTTGGGGTAGAAATTTGAACTATTGACATGCCAATCTACCATATGATAGGGATAGTTTCACTTTTAAATGGATAGTGGCCCCATGGTGTAATCCATAAAGCAGTATCAGTAATGCATGCAAATTCTGTTTAGTGTTCTCATGTGCATGCGTAAAATATGGTGAATGGCTGCTGGCATATCTAAGTGTCTATAATCACCTGTATGGATGTTATACTTGTAATCTTTTATGTGAATGTTTGTTGAATTAGTTGTGTTCATGTATGCATCGAAGTAGAAAAAGATTTTTGAATAGTATATGTATTTACAGAAGCACACACAATTTGTGTTAAAAATGTGCGTAGATGGCAAGTCAAAATTATTGATGAGAAGACACTACTTTGTAAAGTTGATGTGCAACTACTCACTTTTCATTGTTGCCCACACAGATCATAGATGCTGAATATGGTTGTGAACTCATTTGGTCTAACAAGACACGTATGGAGGCCCCTTCAGGTCTTTATTTGTATTCATCGACCACCTTTATGCTTATTAAGTATTACCCACTACACAAACTTGCACAAGCATGTCAAGCAAGTCCTTCAAAAAAAGGGATCGACAATTTTGCGTAGATGGAATCCATCTAAGTTCTATAGTCATCGACTCATTAGGCTCTTTAAATAAAGGTTGGGGGGCCTGAGGAATAGGTATTAGATTGGTCTTCTCCTTAGGAATGATTACAGAAGCAACCTATTTTCCTTCGGCACTGGAATTCCACCTTGGTGAGTGCTCTGGCCTTGCTGCTTGAGCAGATTTGGTTTTAAAGTCTCCTTGCATAGGAGACCTTGAGTGAATTTCTTATCATTCATGAGTGATGTGCAATTGTTCTAACATCATCACGCATGGTTCCTCAGCTCACATCACCATGGCCTCTCTACCAATCGGCATGCATCATCACCTCTTTACTCTTCTTGTATCATGCTAACTCATATTGTTGCCAATGCTTCTCTGCAAATTCAACTGTCAATCATCTCTTATGACCCAACATTCTCCCAACTGTTGCCAACAATAATTATGTTGCACAATACCCCCCTTTTAGTAATGAATGTGGCATATATTAGTGTGAAAGCAATTCTTTTCTCATATTAGGGAGAAGAAAGGATTCGATGCATCAGTAGAGAATCATTATTCTCATCGTACACAATATCACCATCATCAATGTCATCGGGCATCAAATTAGTTAGGTTTCTCAACATAGAAACAAGGTTAGTATTTTCCCTGATCAGTCTAAATATCCTTAATTCCTTCATACATTACATTTTACAGGTTCCTTTTTAAGTTTTCATCATTTGATCTGTAGTGGATCAATCAACAAGCTAAGTTAGAACTTATAACTTATCTACCATACTAGGAAGAGCATAATCCAACTATCACTCAACTTCTTACAACGGCTCAGTTTTCACTTATTAATATCCATCAAGGTCATTCATTGAACTGCAGTGAAAAGTTATCTTTTTTTCCTTCTTCATCTTCTGTGGGCCGTTGCTATTTAACTCATATTTGTGGAATTCTTGTAAAATTTCATGCTATCTTCAATCCCTTCTCATGTATTTCTCCCCTTATGGATGCAGTTAAGGTAGAAGCTCTAAAATTGAGCCGTGAACTTATTCGGATCTTTGTTATAGGTGTGAAGCTCAAGCCATCAATTCTTTTGTTTTCTCATTCAAGTTTTATGCTGGAGTGCATTTGTTCTTTCATTTGTAAACAATTTCCTTTTCTTGACATAGAGGCTGTGCAACGTGCTGCTATAATTGCTGAAGCAGAGGGTATAAGTAAAATTGAAGCTACTCATCTAGAGCGGATACTTCCACAGCTGCTTTTGGATTTTTAAGGTATTCATCTTATCTTTACTGCCCTTATGAAGGAAAAAATGTTGAAGGATGCTTGATATTCACATTTCAGTGAATCTTTGTATGTTGTTTTCCCTCTCATCAGTTATTATGCAAAATAATATGATCAACTAATTTTGATAATAATAGATGATGCAAAGATTATCAATATCAGCAACGATAACAGAATTTCCTTTCTAATTTCCTTAGTCTAAATGTCAATATGAAATACTTATGATTTATCAACAATATCATTCAATTGATATATTCCAGATATTTTTCTGTGCCTTTCCAAACATTTATTTTCTTTTGGGAAAAATAAAGTTTTCTAAATATGTTTTTTTTTTGAAGAAGGGCTGTAATGATTTAAATCAACATGCTATTAGATAGGTTATGAAACATTAGGGAAATTCTCCATCTTGAAATCTTGAGCATAAGATAATTACAACTGAAGTGTGTGGTTGACCAGAAATGAAAGAATCTAATAAGAAAAACAATATTATGTGGAGAACGTTTGGGATGGTATTCTGAGCTTTCTGAAGACATGGGTGTAGCCATGGATGATCTTTTCTCTTAAGTGTCTGTAGTGATATTTTTTTTCTTCTTTCTTTCTTGTATAGCCTTTCTGTGTGGGTTGTTTTCTGTTCCCTTTGTAGATTCATTATCTCCTTTTTTGTTTGATGGCGGGGATTTGAGTTTTTTTTCAGTTTTTTCGTGGCCAATATGAGTTGGTGATCAATAACGATTGTCAAAGTCATTAAAGAAAAGAACATTCCTTGCCAAATGTGCAGCTGAAATGCTACTTAATGATATTAGTGACTTTCGAAAGAGCAAAGATCATGAAAGTTGTACTTAGAATATTTGGTTTGAGACATGTTTTGCTTCCATATCCAATCTAGTTGGAACTTAATCCGATGGTTGGAATATTTTAATAAGTTGAGGTTTAAGAAGTGTTTTGCTTCTATATTCAATCTAGTTGGAAACAATCCATGATTTTGGAAGCACGATTCTCTTGTTTGTGTGAAGCACAGTTTGATGATAAAGTTTTTACTACTTAGAATTAAAATTCTTCCATGGGAAAAAAAATGTTCATCATAGCATAAAGTACTTAGGTAAAGTCCAAGCATATTATAATTTGCTGATTACTGATTTGATGGTTCATGGTTCAGAACATCCCATTCCATAACTCATCGAAGGAATGAAGAGAATGTCTTCTGTTCCTTGCATCCCAGTACCTAGGAAGTGATTTGTCCTCAGAGCAGGAGATGGTTGGGATATGATCAAAACAACCAAAAAATACATCTGAAATTTCTCTGCCAAGGATCAAAAAGCTTAAAGCATATAGTTTCAGGCGAAATGAGAACTTGAAGCCTACAATGTAGAAAAAAATACTTATGGCATGCAAACCTATTATTAAGTCAAATCCATGCTCTCTCAATGATGTTAACATCACAAGTTTACAAAGGTTTCTGGTTTAGGTTATAATATTTGAATTTAGGAAAAATCATAAAAAATCAACATTAAAATCTTGCAGAGCAAAGCCTAGTCGAGCTTCTTTTTCCCCCCATTTTTGGTTTTAATTAAAACATGTATTATGCATTTAATACATATTTCATTCATTTAGTACATGAATTATTGAAAAAGACGTATTGTTAATGAGACATGATTTAAACATGAATTAAACTTTTAACGAGCACTACACATTCAATATGTGAAATAATCAAGGGCGTTGTGACATCTAGATCAATTTTCAGTCCCAATTCTAATCTTATATGCGTCGATAGATTTCTATTGACGAATATACTCACGTCAACAAGGCATATGTTTCAAAATAATTTTTTTATATTTTCTATAAATGTATCCATGTAATTTATTGGAGTATATGTTTCATTTTTTATAAAAGCATGTATCTCATTAGATGAGGTATATTATTTTTAAAAAATTCAAAACATATGTAGAATAGAATTGGGGTTGAAAATGGGGTTGAATGTAACATTATCCAATAATCAATCATTCAGAGCAGAGAACATAAAAGAGATCTCTTTATTGGCAAAGAGAAGACCTTTTTGATCTCTGAGTAAAAAATAAGAAACTGCTTTAGCAATTTGGACACCACGAAGAAACTACATTCCCATCCATCCGACATACAAACTATCTTCTGTTTAATTGATAGTTTGTCCGTGAAGCCTCTATTAACTTGATTAAATTGCATCTCAAGCATAGTTTCATATGAATGTGCGGACCGTATAAGCAGTACAGTACATGCTGTTGTACGGTACAGTACATGCTGTTGCACGGCTGCATGTACAGCACATGCAATCACACATTGTGTATTTTTTTATTTTAAAAAAATTAGTGTATGGGTATTTGAATGATTAAAGGTTGGGATGAACCCAGTTCAAATGGGGTTCAAACGCTTGAAGGGTTTTTTTAGGAATGGACCACACGGTTTCGTCATAACCAGCAAGAATTCGAACTCCGTTCGAATGGGGTTCAAATGCCTGAAGCCTAGAACGAATACCGTTTGAAAGGGGGTTCAAATGCTTGAAGACCCCTGGTCTTTCATATTATAGCATATGCTGTCATGTACCATGCACATGATCACACATGGTCCGTACATTGATGATATATGTGGCGCTTGTACATGTCAATGTGCATCTCATCTAAAGGCCCGCACATTGATACATGCGGTCTCTTTTTAAACTTTGGTTATGACATTTGGAATAAATTATGTACAAATCAAATTGTACATTCATTAATTATAAATTCATGGTAGAAAAAGGGTAAAATCCATATAACCTCATGTAAACTGTCCGAAATTCATATAATCCACTTATTTTTTCATAAATCCATATAACTCTATGAAAACGTTTATGTAAATCCAAATAGTCATCTAAGTTAAATTTTCATTGACAGATGAAGAATATCATGTGAATATTTTGTTTGATTAATCCTGGCTAAAAACACAGTATACCAAATATGTGTTAAAAATGCAGAAAATCATATGCAAATAACGATTTTATCTATTCGGATAAAGTTTTATAATCTATTTAGAATGATAACATTGTCATTTATAGATGTCTTTTTGTATTTTTAACATATTGTATGATTTTTCGTATACTGTGTTTTCAGTTAAAATTAATTAAATAAAAATATTTATAAAATATTTCTCAGGGGTTATTTAGATTAGAATAAATTGTTTTCATGGAGTGAGGGTTATTTAGATTTGAATAAAGTGTTTTCACGGAGTTACATGATCTTGGGTTACGTGGATTTTTAACAAAATTGGAATAGTTCGGACATATTGTGTTATCCATGGTTGATAAATATGTATCATTTTAATTATTTAAAAACAGTCAATACTTTCGAAAAAAATCTTTAAGAGAGTGTAAAATTAGAAAATGAGGATTTTTTTTAAGTATTCACAGTTTTTTTGAGGATTAAAAGAATATATATTTGTTAACTATGGTTTAGATAACTTAATATGTCTGAAATATTTTAATTATGTAAAAAAAAAATTAACCACGGGGGATTATTTGCATTTATGGTGTGTTTACAGGAAGATTACAGGGGTTATATTGATTTTTCCCAATTTATAAATATCTTTAAATGACAAATCAAATTATCAAATAAATCAGGGACCCTAAAATAAAATTGGTAACTGAAAATCGTCCTTCATGACTCTGCTTGTTTATCGGGATCTTTTTTATGACATTTGGCGAATAACACGAAGACTGAATAGGCAGAGTGGTTCGAGTCTAGACGCTGTGTTATATCTCCTGTTTGTTAGGTAAAATTCAAAAGAATTTTCTGTGGGACAAACAAGTGACAGATGTGTCAGAAGATGTGAAACAATAGCATGTGAAAAAAATAGAGGTTTGCTTTAGTGTTTACCATTATCCAAATCTAATTTAGGTTGAATTTGAATAATCCATAATTAATTCAGGTAGAAGGGGCCATGGTTGTTTTTTTACTATATTAAGATTTCAAAGTATCAGTATAAGCAAAGTAAGGTTGTCCAAGTTTACTTTTTAAACCAGGGTTAGAATCATGGGTTTGCTCTCATGTGTCTTTGAGTTCAAATCTCCTGGACTTATTCAATGTGTAGGGTTTATGGTTTTTTTTTTTGTTGAAGAAACTTAGATTATATAACTTTCAGAAGAAGTTATAAGTTTGAAACTTGTTTCAAAGCAAGTAGAGGAGGGAGGAGAGAGAGTTGAAAAGGGAGACAGGAGCACACTAGCGATATGCGTCTTGTGATACCAAGAGGAGAAGAAATCTTTAAAACTGTAAAATGTAAGAAAACCACAAAACGAAAAGAATCACAAGAAACTCCATCCCGACCCTCTAACCCGGGTCTATCAACAACGCCACTCGAGACAGCCTCACCGATCTCGCTCTTGGGAACGCATGACCCTAAAAAGTGATGAACCGCAAAGTGTCCTCCCAAATGTTTTCATCGTAGAACTGCTGGCCCACGAAAATCACTTTGTTCCTTGACAACCAGATAGCCCATAAGGTCGTTGGCAGAATTGTCTTGAACACGTGGGCTTGGGAACTAGCCATGCCCGGTCTAGAGAATGTTTTCATTTGGTCCGAGAGCTCTGGACAACTTTGAAAACCCATCCGAATGCCCGAAGCTGCATTGATGATGCTCCAAAGTGGTGCCAATGCCAAGTAGTGGCAGAGCAGGTGCTCCATCGTTTTGGTGTCCCTATTGCATAGCTCGCAATACGTGGACATCTCCAGTCGGCAAAGCGCTCTATATGCCTTAGACAGGATTAGGGGTGGTAAACGAGCTGAACCAGCCGAGTTTTGACATGTTCAAGCTCGGCTCGTTTATAAACAAGCCGAGTCGAGTCGAGCTCACGAGCCTCAACGAGTCTAGCGTTCTTCTTCATTTTAGGATTTTTAAGGATCGAAAATAAAATTTTAACCTAAATGAGTCAAGTTCATGAGCCTAAATGAGTATAGCTTTGTATTAATTTAATGTTCTGATCTTATAAAAGAGTTTAGTCAAGTTTCAACTAAGTTTTTTTATAACACAACGAGTCGAATTTTAACACAAAATGAAGTTCGATCCAGGTCCCGAGCTTAACCGAGCTTTAAAAATTGTTCAAGCTCGCTCATTTGTTTAATCGAACGAGCCTGAACGAGCTTAAACCGAGCCGAGCCCGAGCGGTTTGGTTCGTTTACCTGCCCTAGACAGGATCTGGCCCTGTAATGCCATCCACACAAAAAATTTCACCTTTAATGGCATCTTCCTTCGCCAAATCCAATGTGTTTGCCGTGCAGGGTTTGTGGTTAACTTTATGTTCAAGGTTTTTCTTAAGTTGAAGGCTTTTCCAAGCCAGAGTCCAAGAGATAGTGAAATCTAAGCACAAGTTCTTACTGACTAAACTTCAATACAACTTGCTCTGTTTCACATATAACCATATCTACTAGATCATAACTCGAATATACATCCTCACTTTGAACATATATCACATTACATATAAGCCAAGTACCATTGTTTACAAGAAGGCGCGTGGTCAGTCACTCACCCTTCTGATAACACTGATAGAGAACACACTTCTGCATAAGCCTTTTGCATCTTTCGCAAACAATCTCCTCTTTGCTTTTGTAATCCACATAAGCTACAATCTTAGAGCCACTGTAATGCTCAACAATCACAGGAGTATCATAAGCACCTCTGATGGCATTCAAAATGCCCACCTTCTCTATTCCATCTCCCCACACTTGGAAACTCGTGAAGCGTCCAATCGCTTCTCTTCCATGGAGTCTCAGCATATCCATTGATGAACCTTCGCTTATAAGTATCCAATTTTCCTTGTTAAAGTCATCTGTGAGCAATGACGTGACTTCTTCGATGATAGCATCAGTCTCAACTCCATTGTAGAGGCGTAGTTTAGAATTTTTTATGCTCTCTAAGCGCGACCAGAAAAAGATCATGTTTGTGTGGGAGAGATATGAGCTTAGCTTTTCTCTTGTTATGGTGGCTAAAATGTGTCCTGTGTGTTCTCTGGAGTTGCTTCCAACATACAGTAGCTCTAATTGCACTCCAGCCTTGGTGGTGATGTCTCTGACAACACCAGTGAACTCTCTTATCCATTCTATGTTGATGCTCCCATAGAGGCAAATATTTCTTCCTTCTTCCACCTACCAAAGGAAGTTATGGTTTAAGGAATGGATCATAGTGACAGAGTCGGTGTATGGTAAATATTCAGTAAGGTTTCTATTCAATGCAGTAAGTACATGTTTGCAGATCATATGGGATAAGTATGAAACAGTATTAAAGATAATTGAACTATTTTCTAGTAGTATTTTGATGAGATATATGCAAAAACTTGGACATTGGGTGTGAAGGTGGAGACAATAATTAGTAAACCATTCAAAATAAATGGATACTTGGATTCTAAACGTGTAAACGCACAGGCTGCACAGCTTGGCGAACAACAATAAATTCAGTAGGTTAAACTGGTATTACTATGAATTGGATGGTGCAAAAAGGATCATTTATATACTGATAGAAGGATTTAAAACTATGCTGAGATCTTGGGTTATGTACTATATGTGATTGCCTTCATATAGATTCTTCCGAGTTTTATTTACTTATTTTTTGAATTCAGCAATATCAAGAACATGACTTATATGCATATGCCTCAAAGTGTATCATTTCAATTACTCTTTGTGACCATGTGCATTTGCTTAGGCAAGAATCATACCCACTGGGTTACCACAGGATCAATGCCACCCATTAGAAGCTTGAGAGTCCAACTTTCTCCTCTCCATAGCTGTTCTTCGTTGACAGTTGAGAATGGATAAGCAGACGCACCCCAAACCATCACCATATCAATAGCATTCATAGATATCACCCTCCCCTCTGTGTCTAGCACTACCATCAATGGTTCATCTTTAAAATTCCACACTTCACTGAAGTACTTCACTACAGAAGTGCTAAGTGACCACGGTCGGCGTACAGTGTACCATGGCAGGACCTGAGACCACTGACTGAAAACCATCTCTTCTGATCGAGTCCAATGATTTGAGCTCGAGATGGGAACCCAAACGATTTCATAATTTTCTTCGAAATTGTGAGGTTGGAGATGTGTTTGTTGAGCAAGGAGAAGCAGCTTCTCCAGAGAGATATCTGGCCTTGATAAGAAAAGGATCACATCTTTGTTCCTCAGTATATCCACCCTGAACTGTATAACTACCACAAATCATTCATGCCATGATGTGAAACAATAGAATAGAAGGATGGATCACATTCAAAATCCATTTATCATATGAGATTTATACAGACCTTCTCTTGGGAAAAACTGCTACTGAGAGGCGTGTCGTCTGTCATTGAGAATAGGGTGTCAAGTATTTTCTGGTTGTCGATATGAGTCTCTCTGAAAAGATTTGGGAGGGATGACTGAATCTTCGACTCTGTAAGATGCGAATGTTAGGCTCCATGCTGCACCTATCTCACAATTATTATTATTTTTTTTGGTGATTTTATTTCACAATTAAGTTTTGACAATGGAGAACAATAGATTCTCCTGCATAATTAGATAGTTGAAAGATACAGAATTAGCTATCTCCTTGAACTTCATACAACTATTGCTGAACAACAATCACTTAGCCTCTTCTCTTTTATATCATCACACATTTCATTATAAGGTAAACCCAGCATCTATAAAAAGATGCATACACTATACCAAAGATCAGAAAAGAAGTATGGATTATACCAAAGACCAGTCAAATATTAAAAAAGGGCTTATACAATAAGATTAACTTACTAAGTTGTCAAATATAAAAAATAGGTTTAGTTTATTAGCATTATAATAACTATATTGTGGTATTGTTGGCTAAAAAGTCTTAACATGCCCCAAAAGGGGGCCGCAAAGAAAGAACTAAATAAGTCAGAATGTTTGGTTATCCCTAATCCCATACAGACCTATGAGCTGATGGAACACCTTCAACTGTTTCCTCAGCAGCTTTTGCATGCTGTTCACCTTGAAAAACAAACTCCAGATTTCCCATTTATCATTGGTTGAACTAGAGTTCCTGAAAATAATTGAGCATAACAAAAACAACACTTTCATCAATAAAAAAAAGTTTAGTGAAATTAGAAAGAGAGGTGCAGATGATTGTGATGGCATGAAGACCAAGTAAAAAGGACATGCCCTTGCTTATGATTCATCACCATAAGGTCAGTAAGTTGAGCAGCACATCTCACTGCAGTCCTAATGACCCAATAAGCAGTAATGCGGATGCGATTCTTCACTTCGAGCATCGCATTGTAATCCATGCTCACATATTGGACTGGATATCTCTCGCAATCCAAGATGCATTTGGTCACCTCCACCATTTCTTTAGCTAGAGCTCTCGATGCCTTTACACGGTGCTTGGATTCTTTAATCTCCTCCAAAAGATTCGGTGATAATCTTTTGAGAAATGCCATAGATGAGGCTAAAAGATTGGAGGGGTAATACTTAATGATGAGCGAAAACTCTCCATAACTCAATGCGAATGCTGCAATCACCAGAACCATCTTAGCTCCCCACGAATAGCGTTCGAGTGACTCGAAAATGTCCATTGTTGTTGAGTGAGGTCCATCACCATCAGTGGAGCAGTTGTACAACATCTGCCATTACAAAACACTTGCATTTTCATTTTTTTTTCTGTTTTTCTTTGATGGTCAGTGAACAAATGAATGAATGAATTCAAAGAATTTATAGTACCTCATGTGAGATCTTATGGATAGTCACACTTTCGTCTTTGTTTATACTCTCCAATTTGAGTTTGCAGGAATCTGATTTGGCATCCTGCATTGCATCAAAACATACATGAAAAAACATATATCAAGCCTTTTGGTTCAAATGAATGAAAAATAATTGAATCATGTCATACACTTGGTGTCATGGCTTGGCTCATCAGGAGTTCTGCTGCATAGAGCAATGCCTCTGGATTGAAGTCACGGCCATCAGGAGCATGTGTTTGGAGGAGTTTCTTAACTAGAATCTCTTCATTGGTGATTGTGAAATGCGAAGGAGACGCAGTGTCGATGGAACGCATGGTATGAGTTGCGAAGGAAACATGGGGAGTTCCATGGAATGGATTTTATATTCTCAGATTTTGAAGAATAAAGCTTCTTGAATCATCTTTTTTGAATGCCCACATCAAATTATTTGGATGCCACTGTGATTCTCTTTTCCTAATGTGGTCTTAATAAGAAAATCCCCAGACATGAACATTATTAGCTTTAAGTGTTCCCTCTTATGATGATTTAGATGATAATTGAAGTCATACTTTTTTTTTTGGAGCTCTTGAATGTATTCTTGTGACCTCATCATATGCAATTCATCAAATGGAAGTGCCTATTTTAGGTACTTCCTAACCTGAGCAGAATCCAAAGCTTGAGGATTTTTAACTCATATGGATTATTGATTCTAAAACTGAGCCTGACATAATATATGCTTTCATATTCATGGAAATGAATCTACATTTACTCCATGATGCAGATCTGAGTCCTGAGAAATATTTTAAATCTATTTGTTTTTTCTAAATAATTAGTTGAGATTATTAGTTAGTCGATTTATTCCTTTGTAACTGTAGATTTAATTTTAGGATTTGTTAGGGACTAGGAAGAGTTAGGACTTAGGATTATATTGTGTTGTTAAGACTGGTTTCACCATCACGAAGTCAACATAATATACCCTGAATATTCAATGGCTACATATATCCTGATGTCGCCACTATTCTGCACAGTTCGCTATCAAGGACCCTTGATCCATTGATTCCTTAATTATAATATTTTTTTTTTTGATATCGGAGGGACCCTGGTTACGGTCAAGTTATGAAGGCTATCTCTGTTTGTTTGCCCAGGTTACATGAAAAATTCTTTTGAATAACCGTCAACAATAATTATAATATTGTTGACCATTAACTTAGACTAATGCATTTGATCTCAACAAAGTCCAACCTAGAAGTCTATAAATAAGAACCATTTGTTGAGGGAAGAGTGAATGGAGTTGTAATGTTATTCTATTAAATTGTTTGGTAAAGCTTTCTAGCTCCCTCAGCTCATATTTCTGGTTTTATTGTAGTGTGATTCTTTTTCTTCCTTTCCCCTTTCTATCTCTCATGTTCTCTCTCTTACCCATTGCCACAATTCGTCTCTCCTTTTCTTCTCTCTTATATTATGAAATTCTTTTTCTTATCCTGTTTGTCATTTGTTCATCCTGCATCACTCTAGAATGAGTAAATCTAGAATCTTGTGATATGTTGATCAGAGTACACTGAAAAGATTTTGAACTGCATAAATGGAAATTAATTCAACAAGTTTTTTATGAGACACCCATGCCAATCTAAATAGATGTGATGTATTGTGCAAGACCAAACTTTTCTATAGGATCACTATTATCTTTCAGAAAAATGGTTGCCAGAATTGGGATAAATAGTTATTGTGATGGGCGCTGGAGGAAGTGAACGCACACACAAACGGATTTTTGATGTTTACGTTGATAACCCAAGAAACTAACCCTTAATGTATACGGGTTTTCGTTGATTTATTTCACGTTCCCCTACTCCACCAAAACAACTATTCGTGCAAAACGGTGAAAACACCACACAGTTGCAAAAAGAAAATGTTATTTACATGCCATTCATTTTATCGTTTAAAACACATACCGCACATATTTTTATTTTTTTTATAAAAGTCATATACATCGTCTAATGAAGTGTGTATTTCTATAAAATGTAAAATATATACTCTAATGAATCGAATGATATAATTTATAAACAAATGTAAAAAATTTCTAACAAGATATATATTTCGATACAGTGAATAGAAGAGATTAAGGCCATCTCCAACCTTTACTCAAACCTATATTCAAATTTTACTTAAAATTTGAGTAAAAGCTTGATTTGATATGATGTGTCTCCAACCATCACTTTGTGTTTTACTCAAATCTTTTAAAAATTTCATATCTTCTTCTAATTATTTTCTATAAACATTTTCAAAATCCTTTCCTCAAACATTTTTACTACTCAATTTGTCTTTCCTTTAAAATATTGTCATTCATTTTTTTTTTAAAAAGGTAAAAGTAATATTTAATTTTTTTATAGGAGTAAAAATAAGAAGTTAAAAAACAAAGATAAAAACTTAAGAAAGGAGATTATTTTTTTTTGTTTTTTGAATTTCAATAGATGGTGAAAAATTTGGAAAGTGGGAAAATATTTAATATGATTAAACTAAATGTGGAGTTGAAGGAAAAAAAATGTTACATTGAAAGAAAATGTGGAGATAAAAGGAAAAAAAAATGTTAAAATTTGGATAAAGATTTGAGTCTCCCTTGATTTGGGTAAAGATTTAAGTAAAAACTTGATTTAGTATAGGGATGGGTAAACGATTAGAGAAAATTTTATGTGATTTTTATTTAAATTTAAGTTTGAGTAAAAGTTTGTGTATAGGATTGGAGATGCTCTAAAGACAGTAAAAAAAAGAAGCGTGTAATAGAGTTCTTAAAAATAATTTTGCTGTCATGTTTGTGATGCATCATCATTGACTGATGCAATAATGAAAACAACTTTATGACACCCTCTCCCACCTCCGCGCGTCACGAAAGCTAAAGAGCCCGTCTATCACCACCAACCTAAATGCTCTTCCCCCAACCTAACAAAAATTTAAAACATCTTATATTAGGCACTCATCCCACCAATTTCAGTTGACACAAACCCAGTCATACTAGAGTGTCTAACATGACACAAAGTGTGTCACCCAAGATTTTTCAATTGCAATATTTTGACGCGACACACCTTGGGTGTACAGTTCGACATACTCTGAGTCAAACCATAGTGTCTACTATGACCCAAGGTGTGTCGTCCAACACTATTCAATTAACAATAATTTAATTTTTTTATCTATCATAAATATCATAAATACATAACAAATAATATCATAAATAAATAAAATTCACGTACATAATCACATAAGTTAATTCACATACATATCATGTACATTCACAAATCTAATATTTTTTTGTCGTAAATGAAAACATACTATTGACATAACAGTTTTTCTTGTTCAACATTCACACATCCAAATTCAACCAACGAACATATCTATATTATATTTTGGCTTTTAAACAATGTATTAAGTAAAAAATGTATTAACGTGGATGTGTTAATTAATTGAATTTGGATGTATTCATTTTCAACAGGGAAGACTGTTATGTTAATAGTAGGTTTTCATTTGTGAAAAAAAAAATGTATTGGATTTGTGAATGTGCAGGTTGGATATGTGAACGTTGAATTAACTTATATATGACCATGTATACGAATGTTGTTTATTTATGATATTTTATTTGTTGTGTATTTATGATATTTATGATAGATAAAAAAAATTAACTTTTTATGAATTGGATAGTATTTGACGACACACATTGGGTCATAGTGGGCATTCTAGTTTGACTCGGAGTATGTCAAATCAAATAACTTATGGTGACTCAAGATGTGTCACATTACTTCTAAAATATCGTAATTGAAAAATTCTATATGACACACTTTAAGTCATAGTAAACATCTTAGTTTGACTCGAGTATGTCAAATCGAACAACTTATGGTGACTCAAGGTGTGTCGCGTCACTTTTAAAATATTGTAGTTGAAAAATTCTGGGTGACACACCTTGGGTCACATTAAACATCACAGTGTGACAAAGTTCGTGTCAAGTGAGATTGATGTGCTGAGTGTCTAAAATAAAATATTTTAACTTTTGATTGAGTTGGGGGAAAGAGTAATTGGTTTGGTGGGATTAGACCGGCTCAAAGCTAAAACGTAAGCTTTACAAAGTCAGCAACATTGCTTATGATGTGAATTATTTGTGTGACAAACACTGAAAATTAAAACTACGAGTCAACAAGAAATAAGATATGCATACAAAAAGGTTTTAATGAAAATATTTTTTTATTTTAATTGATGTATACGTCACCGACGTATACAATTAGAGAAAATCGAGCTTGGCTTGTTCTATTCCAGCTGCCACGTTAGATACGCGCGCGCGTTCCCTTACAAAACGCGCCATTCGCGCGCGCGCGACGACGCAACGCTGGCGCCTCCCAATTCTTTTATCCATATTGGGCTTTAATTAGGCAGGAGTCATTAAATGTCATTCACCAACGCCATTTTGGGTCCCTGCCCCCACCACCTTCAATTCACACACTATCAGGTCAATAGATTAGTTGGCAACAAACAAAACAAAACAACCTGATATGACATCGGATCATGTGATAAACATATAAAATTTTAAAATAACGTCAGGAGACTGTATATAACCCCCCAGTAGACCTGTCAACGGGTCGGGTCCAGATCCAGACCCGATTACACGTGTAATATAACCGATCCGATTTGGACCTGACCCGAATTGGACCCGACCCGGCGGACCCGAACAAACAAACGGGTCGGGTCCGGGTCCACCCCACCCCGACCCGTTGGACCCGACTGTTTTTTTTAATATATGTTCATATATTATAAGACTATTAGTATTAGTTGATACATAATTTTATTTCTTACTTAACTTATTTTTGTATCTACAAGTTCATAAATCATAATCATAACAAGCCTATAAATCGGTTTGTTTTGAACAATTAACTTATTAGCATTTGAATTTGTATGATTAATTAGTTTGTTGCATGATTTATGTTTATTATTTAGGTTAATATGTTAGTGTTTATTGTTTTGAATGTTGTTTAGGTTAATATTGTTTTAAATGTTGTTTAGGTTAGTTATGTTTATTATTTAGGTTAATATGTTTTTTATGTTAGTGATTATTGTTTTGATGTTGTTTAATAATTCATTTACTTCTTTTGAATTGTATAAAATTATATTCAAACATAGTCTCATTAACAATAATGTTTTATTACAAAAAATTTCAAATAGAATGATAAGACAAACAAATACATGAGCTCTTTTCTTTCTTTTTTTTTTACCCAACCATCCGGGTCGGGTCGGACCCGGACCCGACCTGGGTCCGACGGGTCCATATTTCTCCGGACCCGCCGGGTCCTGTCACGGGTTGGGTCCGGGTCCACCCCGACCCGACCTGGACCCGACCCGTTGACAAGCCTGCCCCCCAGTCTTGTATATAATTCCATGGATCACTCACAAACCAAACCACCAAGCAAAAAAAAAAAAAAACATGAACCCGCTATCAATGTTGGTGCACATCGCCGCCCACCTCCACCCCTCCGACATGTTATGGGCCCTCTCCGGCCTCTTCGTCTTCAGCGCGATCGTCCGCCGCCTCACCCACCCGAACGGGCCGATGCTCTGGCCCGTGCTCGGCATCCTCCCCACCCTCTATTCGAACCTCGACGAAGTCCACGAGTGGGCGACACGGACGCTGATGCGGTGCGGCGGCACGTTCCAGTACCACAGCATGTGGTTCTCGCGCTCGCACGGCATCGTCACTGTCGACCCCGCCAACCTCGAGTACATGCTCAAGACCAGGTTCTCCAACTTCCCCAAGGGGAGGTACTACAGGGAGAGGTTCGGCGAGCTCCTCGGCGACGGCATCTTCAACGCCGATGATGCCACGTGGAGGGAGCAGAGGCGGGCGGCGACGGCGGAGATGCACTCGGCAAGGTTCGTCGAGTACTCTCAGTGCACCATCCATAGCTTGGTGCATATGAAGCTGCTCAAGCTCATAGATAGGCTTGCTAAGTCCAACCAGACCATCGATTTACAGGTCGTGTATCTCTTTTTCCCCGAGGGTCCTGTGTTTGCAAGTCTGAATTTTATGTAACGTTTTAAAACGCATTTTGTATGTGTTTTTGCTTAAAAAACAAGCGAGAAAAACGTAAACATGTCTTCAAAAGCAAATGTAAATAATAAGTTGGATAAAGTTTTTTATATAAAAAAATGTACTAGCTTTTTAAAAAATGTAAAAAGTGATTTACCAGTAATCGAGTTTATTTAAGCTAGCTATTTTACTTAAAGTCATACCTTTCCAACGTGTTCTCAAATACAACTTTAGACCCATGTTTGAAAAAGGGTTTTGTGAGTTTTTGAATTTGCATGAAACTATTTTTTCAAAACTCGGTTCTAAACAGAAAAAAAAAACTGTAAATATATTTTTACAAAAAAAAAAATGTACCCAAAAACTAGGTTTTTCATAATAGATGGAGAAACAATTTATTGAAAACTCAATTTTAAACCTAACTTTTAAAGAAAAACTTTTTTTTTAGACCCGTATTCAAACGGATTTTCAGTGAAAAGCTGACACGTGACATCTCCCATGCTCGTAGGACGTGCTACTCCGCTTCACGTTCGACAACATATGCACGGCGGCCTTTGGCGTCAACCCAGGCTGCCTCACCGAAGACGACTTGCCGGAGGTCCCCTTCTCGAGGGCCTTCGAGCATGCGACGGAGCTCTCGCTTTTCCGCTTTGTGGTCCCCCCTATTGTATGGAAGACGATGAGGTTCCTCAACATAGGCTCAGAGAGGAAGCTGAAGGAGACGGTGCGGGTGGTGCACGAATTCGCGGAGAACACCGTGTCGGACCGCCGGACGGAGCTCCTGAAGCTCGGGGGGTTGGGGGACCGGTTCGACCTCCTGTCCCGGCTCGTCGAGGCAAGGAACGGGGAGGGGGGGTTCGGGTTCTCGGATAAGTTTATGAAGGACTTATGCATAAGCTTCATATTGGCCGGGCGCGACACGAGCTCGGTCGCGCTCGCGTGGTTCTTCTGGCTCGTCCAAAGGCACCCGGAGGTGGAGAAGAAGATCCTCGACGAAATTGTGGTGGTGCTAGGCGAACGGACGGCGAAGATCGAGTCGCTCGATGATGTCGTCTTCACCGCCGCAGAATTGAACAGAATGGACTACCTGCAGGTATAACCACAAAATACTGTGAACTTTTCTTAATGCTCATAAAAAAACAAAAAATTGGGAACTTTGGGAAAAAAAAAATTTGGCTTTTGATTCCAGGATCATTTTATTTATAAAATTATCCTGTGGACTGTTTTGACTCAGTCAACGCGCTCATCCACATATTGTCATGGTGGAGGCCTGATCGCAAATCACGTCTCCGCCTACTTTAACCCCGCGCGCAGAGGGGGTTGCACATCTCTGCCTGCTTTACCTCCGTGGCGCAGGTCAGCGCCACGCGCGCAGGGTTTGATTATTATTTTTTATTTTTATTTTGTAATATGACTATTTATATTTTTAATTCAATAAATTATTTACGGAGTGAGATAAATAAATCTCACTAGGTGTTGAAAATACTAATAAAATGATCTAATATGTAAACAAACATGAAAAAATAAGTAAATGATCCATTCCCAAATACAAATAATAGTCATATCATAATTTTTTCCCTTTTCTTTCAAAGTAATATTTTATTAGAGATAATCTAGGAAAGATAAGACTTAATTTTGATTTAAAATTAAGATCAAGCTTAAATTTTATAATTCGAATCAGATTTAAAATTTAGATAATGTTTAAAATTTAATTTTATAAAACAATCATTTATATAAAAAAAATCACATGCAAATATATATATATAGTTGTTTTACAAAATTAAATTTTAAATATTATTGTTTCCTCTTGTTTTCTGTTTTTATATAAATGGTTGTCTTATAAAATTAAATTTTAAATATTATCTGAATTTTAAATGTTAAATTTTATTTGAATTTTAAAATTTAAAATTCATTTTAATTTTAAATCAAAGTTAAGCCTTATCTTTCCTAAATTACCTCTAATTAAATATTATTTAAAAAAATTAAATTTTATAAATAATTAATTATTATTACTTTCCTAAAAAAAATAATCACCCCTGCGCGAGTGCTGACCCGCATCGCGATCACGTCTCCCCCTATTGGGGGAGACATGCATGTCCCCCGCGTCGCTCTCTTGCGTGCGACGAGGGTGAGTGCGTGCGCAGGGGTAAAACAGTGAAGACGTGATTGTAAATCACGTCTCTACCATGGTAATAGTTAGAGCGGTCAACGCGTCTACGTGGTACGCTGACCGGGACCAAAATAGTCTCAGGGTCAGTTTTATAAATAATCTGGTCCTCGGGTCAAAAGTGAAATTCTTTTTTTTGAGGGGGTTATTTTTAAAAATTTCCCAAAAAAATTCTCAGATTCTATTTAGTTGGGATGATTCATTCGTAATTTAAAATATAATCATTATATTGTATTCGAATTCGTACACGACATGTTTAAATAATTTTGTATTTATTTTTAAACCTGTTAGACAGAATACGTCTAGAAAAATGTTTATTTATCTCTGTATTCTTGACACATCTGTCGTGAGAGTGATTTAGTAACAAAAATTAATCCAAACCACAAAAACCAATTAAAAAATGATAGCATAATAGAATCGTACTCTTATTCATTTAAAAAGAACTCAAGGTAAAAATTTGTGTGAAAGATTGGATCACCGCTCTTTATTTTATTGAAACTCTTAATCTGTCGTACATAAATTTTGTGACTGCATGTGTTGCTGTAGGCGGCGATATCGGAGACACTCCGACTCTACCCATCGGTGCCGGTGGACTTCAAGGAGGCGGTGGAGGACGACCAGTTCCCGGACGGGACGGAGGTGAGGAGCGGGGCGAAGGTGTACTACGTGATGTACTCAATGGGGAGGATGCCGGCGATATGGGGGGAGGACTGCCGGGAGTTCAAGCCGGAGAGATGGATCAAAGAGGGAGGAGGGGGGTTTGCGAGCGAGAGCATGTTCAAGTACCCGGTGTTCAACGCGGGGCCAAGGTTGTGCGTGGGGAAGAAGTTCGCGTACGCGCAGATGAAAACGGTGGCGGCGGCGATGCTGCTCAGGTACGAGGTCAAGGTGGTCGAGGGCCACGTCGTCGCGCCGAAGCTGACGACAACACTCTACATGAAGAATGGGCTCGTCGTCAGCTTCAGGCGGAGGAGCGTTGTTTCGCCGTTGCTTTCATGAGTGGGTGGGGGAGGAGGGGAATTGATTCTCTGCTTGCCTCTTTCTCTTTTTTTTTTTTTATAAATATAATATAATATATGAAAATACAAGCAGATAATCTAAATCAGTGGAAGAGATGATATATAATATATAATGGTGTGGTAAAAATAATGCATGGAAGATGTTAATTAATAATGATGTGACAATGGGGAAAAGAATAGGTATTGAAAGTTGGTGTGCATACAACTATAGTTTCTTTTGTTGTTTTATGCATAAAGCAAGTCAAATGGGAAGTGTGTGTGGAAGGGAAATTTGTTCATGCAGATGCATGGGGGGTATATACCATGTGAATATATATGCTGTATAATATTGTGATTTTAGCACTTTTTTTTTTTTTTTGTTGAATTGGAATATTGGATGGAATTTTATGTTAAGTATGCTCACGATGATGGGTATGTTTTAAATAAATAAATAAATAAAATAAGTCATGTATATACGTAGCATAATGCATATTTTATTATGTGATTTGACATCTACATCCATGACGGAGATAAAAAATTGTTATTATATCAAGTAACCAAAATACAAGATCTCTAAACCGTTATTCTTTCAATAATGTAAGAGATAATCCTACGGACAATCCGCACATAATTTAATCGATTTTTAAAAAATAGTAAACATATGTTGTATGCTTTTGATGAAAATGATATATAGTTCCATTTTTAATTGAATGAATCAATTTTTAACTAATAAAAATAATTAATTAACTAGATATATATACACCTATATGGCTTATATATATATATATATATATACACACACACATCTTCGCTTGTCAATAAATAATTTATAGTAAAAAAATTAAATAGGAGCACGTTATATATTAAGGCCAATCAAGACTTTGAAGTGCTGTGTGACATTAATATTCTCGCGAGGGCCGGTGAAAGGGACACTGAATTAGATATTAATGTGACGCTAATGTGTCATTATTTTAGAAATTAAATGTGATTTGGTGTTGATTTTTTTTGTTTCATTGTCTGCTATCAACGCATGAGAATCTAAACCCCGTGAAAGAGATGATATATAATATATAATGGTGTGGTAAAAATAATGCATGGAAGATGTTAATTAATAATGGTGTGACAATGGGGAAAAGAATAGGTATTGAAAGTTGGTGTCCATACAACTATAGTTTCTTTTGTTGTTTTATGCATAAAGCAAGTCAAATGGGAAGTGTGTGTGGAAGGGAAATTTGTTCATGCAGATGCATGGGGGGTATATACCATATGAATATATATGCTGTATAATATTGTGATTTTGGCACTTTTTTTTTTTGTTGAATTGGAATATTGGATGGAATCTTATGTTAAGTATGCTCACGATGATGGGTATGTTTTAAATAAATAAATAAAATAAGCCATGCATATACGTAGCAGAATGTAAATTTTATTATGTGATTTGACATCTACATCCATGACGGAGATGAAAAATTGTTATTATATCAAGTAACCAAAATACAAGATCTCTAAACCGTTATTCTTTCAATAATGTTAGAGATAGTCCTACGGACAATCCGTACATGATTTAATCGATTTTTTAAAAATAGTAAACATATGTTATATGCTTCGATGAAAATGATATATCATCCCATCTTGAATTAAATGAATCAATTTTTAACTAATAAAAATAATTAATTAACTAGATATATATACACCTATATGGCTTTATATATATATATATATATATACACACACATCTCGACTTGTCAATAAATAATTTATAGTAAACAAATTAAATAGGAGCACGTTAGGCCAATCAAGACTTTGAAGTGCTGTGTGACATTGAAGTGCTGTGCGAGGGCCGGTGAAAGGGACACTGAATTAGATATTAATGTGACGCTAATGTGTCATTGTTTTAGAAATTAAATGTGATTTGGTGTTGATTTTTTTTGTTTCACTGTCTGCTATCAACGCATGAGCACATATATTTCATTGTCCTACTGTTTCAGGAATCAATAGAGCGGTTCAAATCAAAGACTACACAGTGAAGTCAGTATCTTTAATTTGTTAAAAAAAGCAAGCTAATGTTGTCATAGAAGCAAAGAACATCTCTCGGGGCTTGTTTGGATATAAACATAAACTATTATAGAGTTTATACTTATTCCATAAATTGTTGACTTTATCAATAGAATAAGTGATTTTCTGTTTGGCTGTGTTTTTAGTTATTCTCGTTGGAAAATGCAATAATACATGTTGAGTGTTTGGTTGATGAAAAATAAAATGTAAATAAAGTGTAAAAAGTTAATTTGACATGTAGGCCGAATTGATGTATAAGAGGTAATGACAGATGATTTAAAATGTAAACAAAAAAAAATGTGGGATCCACTTATGATTATTGATGGAATAGGCTAATTCCATGAGTAAGGGAGAATTACTATACCTATTTATTCTTTATTATTCCGGCATCCAAATACCACCTTATTCCTCTCACCCAAACACATTTTTTCTCTTATTCCATGCCTGTTCCCACATATTCCTGCCCTAATCCTCTGCCCAAATGCCCCCTAGGGGTTTATTAAGAACAATAATATTTTAATTTAACAATATATAACTTATTAGATAAAATGGTTTGTTTTTTTCCAACATTCAGCAATAGTTAAACTTTGCAGCTTGACTGTGTCCGATTTAACAATATAACTTAGAGTCCATTTGGATGTGCAGGTGAACCATTAATTTTTTCAAAATCCAACCCACCTTTGAAAATCATTATTTTACAAATTAATTTAACAATATAATTAAGGCCCCACTTGGTTTATTTCACTATATCTTAGATGTATTATATATGTTAATAATGAACTTAGAATCAAGAATCCGGATTCTATTTCCCCCTAGAATACCACCAATCAATTAAGTGATTTCATTAATTTGGCAATCACTGTTTATTTTTATTTATCTTTTTAAATCACTGTTTATCAATGTTAAACAAACATGTTTTTCTCAAGAATAAACCAATTCTTCAATTCTCATTTCTCAACAACCTTGCTAATTTATTATGAAAGAATAGTAAACATGACCATTGTCATATCAATGGGCCTGAATTTTGGAAAGAGTTGGTCTTATCCCACCAACCAAACACATTGCTCTTCCCCACAATCCAATAAAAAGTCAAAACATTTTAGTTTAGACACTCATCACACTAACTCCACTTGACACACACCTACTCATATTGGAATGTCTAATGTGATCCAAGATGTATCACCCAGAATTTTTCAACTGCAATATTTTAAAAGTGGCGCGACACACCTTGGGTCACCATAAGTTGTTCGATTTGACATACTCTGAGTCAAACTATGATGTTTACTATGACCTGAGGTGTGTCACCCAGAATTTTTCAATTATGATATTTTAGAAATAATGTGATATGCCTTGAGTCACCGTAAGTTGTTTAGTTTGACATACTCATAGTCAAACTGAGATGTCTACTATGACCCAATGTGTGTCGCCCAATACTATCCAATTGACAATAAGTTAATTTTCTTATCCATCATAAATATCATAAATACACAACAAATAAAATATCATAAATAAACAACATTCGTATACATAGTCATATAAGTTAATTCAACATTCACATATCCAACCTGCACATTCACAAATCCAACACATTATTTTTTTCACAAATGAAAACTTACTATTAACATAATAGTCTTTCCTGTTGAACATGCATACATCCAAATTCAACCAACCAACTAGGGGTGCAACTTGGGCGGGTTGAACCCGACCCAACCCGGTTCATGGGCGGGTTTGGGTTGAGGTTTTTCTCTACTGGGTTCAACCCGACCCGAACCCGAACTAACCCGAACCCAATTCAGGTCGGGTTTGAGTTGGGGGGGTCGGGTTATGCGGGCTCAACCCGAACCCGAATTGGTAAATGTTTTTTTTATATTTTTATTGAAAAACGATGAAGTTATGTTTAGCTTAATTAAAATTTAGAATATGTATTCATAAACTATTTGGATTTTGTACGTTTTTTTTTGTGGTGAATATACATTTAATTAATTAGAGTTTATTGTGTTGTTTATTAAATAATTTTTATGATCTTTTAAGTATTAAACCCGAGCCCGACCCGAGCCCAACCCGAGCCCGACCCGAGCCCGAATTCAACCCGAACCCGACCCGAACCCACGGGTTAAGGTCGGGTTCGGGTTCCGGTTGAACCCTTTGGGTTGAGGCCGGGTTCGGGCTCGGGTTCGGGTTGGGCTCTGTGCAACGTGGGTTAAAGCCGAACCCGACCCAACCCACCCGAGTTACACCCCTACAATCAACACATCCACATTAGTACATTTTTTAGTCAGCACATTGTTCAAAAGTCAAAATATAATGTGGATGTGTTGGTTAATTGAATTTGGATGTGTGAATGTTGAACAAGGAAGACTGTTATGTCAATAATATAAACGACAAAAGAATGATCAGATTTGTGAATGTGCATGATAGATCAAATATGTTAATGTTGAATTAACTTATGTGACTATGTATGTAAATGTTGTTATTTATAATATTTATTTGTTGTGTATTTATGATATTTATGATGGATAAAAAAATTAAATTATTGTCAATTGGATAGTATTGGGCGACACACCTTGGGTCACAGTAGACACTACAGTTTGGCTCAAAGTGTGTCAAACTAAACAACTTACTTTGACCCAAAGTGTGTGTGTCGCGTCACTTTTAAAATATTGTAGTTGAAAATTTTTGGGTAACATACCTTGTATCATATTAGACACTTTAGTATGACTGGATTTGTGTTAACTGAAATTAGTGAGATGAGTGTCTAATATAAAATATTTTGAATTTTTGGGACAGCATTTGGGTTGATGGTGGTGATAGACGGGATCTTTTGGAAATCCTTCATGAGTATCTACTATTCTTTCACATCAAATTAGATATACATATGAACAGTCTCTTGATGGGATGTACAATGTAGCAATCAAGATAGGCTAAAGGGAAATGTCTCAACTACTTCGATCAATTAAATGCAGGTGTGAAACAGAGTAGCTGGTTGTTTTTTAAATAGCTTTAATTAAAAAAAAAAAAAATTCATATGAACAAGCTAATCAATGAGCATTCATTATGATTTAGACTTTAATCAAGATTAAAATTTACTAAATATTAAATTTTATGCGCGATCGATCTAAAAATTCATCATCATATCATATGAGTAGTGAAAAGTGAAAAAGATATTCAATTAGATCATTTAATTATCTGACATATATTTGAATCTCAAAATTCATAGTTGTTATTTGATATCTAGGGTTCAATTTAGAGTATAATAGCGTTTATTTTAAACGAAATATATGAGATTTTTATTATAATATTATATTTATTTGAATTATGTATATTTTAAAATTCATATTCTATATGGTAAATAACAACCCACAAAATAAATTTACACCAAGAGTTAATATCCATGATAACAACTTTAAAAGAATGTTGCTTTTCAAAAAAAATAAAAAATAAAATTAGAAGAATGTTATTTTTCCCTTAATTTCTCACCTCACACGATTCCATTCTTAAGTTGTTTATTATTCCACTTAAATTTAGGAGGTGAAAAAGACTTGTACTATGACTATCAATTATTAATTAAATTCATGTTTATTGAAATTTGAACCCATAACATCATAAAGAATTTTTTTATTTGCATTGGGATTTCACATGAATCACACATACTCTGCTCAAATATAGAGGCGATCTGCCGTTGGGTCCAAGAAGTGATTTTGGAGCTTTATTTGAAACGAGTTTGAAAAATTTTGCACATAAAAGTAAGTATTGAAAAAACAATTTTTCAGGAAGCTTTCTTCTGATAGCTGAATAAGAAAAAGGACGGCCATGATTAAGTGCTCTGGTCCTTTGAGGGTGATTTGTGTCACTCGTCCAAGTGATTATGGATAATGTTACGTTCAGCTTCATTTTTAGCCTCAATTTCAGTTTATAAAAGATTTAAATTTTTTAAAAATAGTATACCTCATCTAATAAGATATATGTTTTTATAAAAAATGAAACACATACTCCAATGAATTGTGTGGATGCATTTATAAAAAAATATAAAAAAATTCTTTTGAAACACATATCTGATTAACGTGAGCATATGCATCGTTAATTTTTTATTGACGCATATATGGCTGGAATTGGGGCTAGAAAGTGGAAACGGATCTGGGTGTAACAACACCCAATGATTATAGTTCCTATATTTCCCATTCTCATTTATCTAGATTGTAATCTGAGTGCTGATTAGACACTCAGAAATCAACACTCAGATTGGAGCCCTTTAACCCCGTTCAATTCGAGAATAGGTCTGAAATAAGTGAGAATTAGTCAGAATGGTATCAACATGGGTGTTTGGAAGATTGAAATAAATGAGAAAATGTATGTTAGAATTAACTTGTATATAGATTCCGGTCAATCCCTGGAATTAAGTTATTTTAGGTTATTCAACCCAAAAGAATATGTGGCCCCACAATCAACTGGCATAACCTTTTATAAATTATTTGTCAAATCAATTGTCATCATTTTTTCACTTTTTATAAATCATTACCCACACCTTATTCATATTTTTATCCAAACAAAATCTTTAGTATTATGTTTACCAACAAGAATAATTCAAAAAACAACCAAACAAAAAATCCATTCATCCTTATTTATACTAGAATAATCATAAACTCCATAATAACTTAATTCTCTATCCAAAGGGGGGCTCAGAGAACTGAAGGCATATCATGCATTTGAGAAAAGCTATTAAACATTGAGTCAAAGAAACCTAGCCCGACATAAGTGGGTCCATAGAGTTTATCCACATGTATGAATCGAGTACAGGACAAATCTTTCAAATTTACTGACGTGACAATCGAACGCAATCAAATGTTCAGATCATGTAGAAAAATGTATTTTAACTTAAGGTATAAATGTGAGACTCACCAAATAAAAAAAAATATGCAACTTTTCTCTTCTTTTATTATAAATCTCTGAAATATTTTTTTTGTTATTGACTTAAGTATCAAAATATTTATGCAGTTAGCAAAATCTTTCATGTGTGCGATTGAAGAACCACCTGAAGCAATACACCACATGTCCTAAATGATTCAATTACTAATATATAATTTTTTGGTAGGACCAAAACCTCTTAATATATCTTTTGTTGCCGAGCAATAACAGATGAACAAGACCATTGTCATCATTAATAGGCTTTAGTTTTGCAAATCTTTATCTATTATTGCTTATCCATGAACAGACACACCAAGGAACAAAGACATTTCAACAATCTTTCTTATTAATGGGATATACAGTGTAGGAATTAAGATGGGCTATTGGCCTGAAAATGTCTCAACTACTTTGATTAAATGCGCGTATGAAACCACCTAGCAGTTGTGTATATATATATAGATGGCTCGTTAGGTGCCAAATCTTAATAAATAATAAGATTCTAAATGAATAAGTTAATATTAGGATGGCCATCCAAAGTTCATACTTTAGTCACGATTCAGGAAATAAGTTTTGGAAACCACTTAAAGTAGCTTTTGAAAATAGCTTTTCACAAATCACATGTTTATTAGATTTCTTAAAAGCTATCTTTTATAGATAAAACTCATTCTCCACTTTAGCTGAGGACGTTTAAAAACAAGTTTGAAATTTTGGATTAGGTATGATTCCTATAAAATTATAATTTTTAAAAATTGTACAAACTCATACCATGCTTATTATGTTTGATTTAAAAATATGTCCAATCAATTATCCAAAAAATATGTGCATATGATCATGATCTATTTTTAAGTGAATGCGGATATTAAGGTACTTGCTACGGAAATTTAAAAACAAGTTTGAAATTTTGGATTAGGCATGATTCCGTATAAAACTATAATTTTTAAAAATTGTCCAAACTCACATGCATGTTATATTTGATTTAAAAGTATGTCCAATCAATTATTCAAAAACAATATGTGCATCTGATTTTCATTATTCAATACTGAATACCATGATCTACTTTTAAGTGAATACAGATATTAAGGTACGGATGCTATCCAAATCTAGTATATTTATAAAATTATATTTATTTGTATTGCTATTACATGTTATTTAATTTCAATTATTTTATAAGATGAACCACAACTTTTAAAATTTAATTAACTTACATGATAATAAAATATCTGGCAGATCTATCAAATCAAAGGCAAGAGACTCTAATGTGTATTTTTTCTCACCTCACACTATTTCCCACTCTTGAGCAGTTGAGCTTATTAATTAAGTTCATGTTCAGGGATAGGGATACGATATTCAATTTGGAGGGAAGATGAATATTAAAGTCTATAAATCATAGACAAACCTAGCTCAAATCATTTAATATTTGTGTCAAATTAGACATAATTACACATGCATAATTCAAATAATTAAAAATACGTGTTTCGAAATAAAATTGGGAATATTTTATACGCCCATTTCAAATATGAGTTTTATCATAATAACTTATTATGATATAAGTATGCTGTTGTTTTATAATTAATGAAGGTTCATATTTATTGTAATTGTGTTTTATATAAACTTCTATAAGTTTATAACATTTTCATTACACTCAATTTATTTTATAGCCCAATCTATAGCATGGCACTATCATAGCGTATAAGATTCTATAACAGTGTACGACACAATTTATTTGAATTTTTTCAAAGTGTAAAAAATATTATTGTATCTTAATATATACTTCATTTAATAAAATAATATGATTTTAGTCAATCTGGTCTGTGTCAAACTGTATAATTTATTAATCAAACTGCACAACCAATTGTTGAATATATGTGTCACTCTCCTATTGGATACAGTACTATCAAACCCTGGCTTGACTGAATCTAATAGGAGAGTAACATTTGTATCCAACAATTGATTGTGAAGTCCAATTTATAAAATGTGCAGTTGGATACTGGTCGGACTAACAGAAGCCAGTCCTGGATCTAGACTCAACGTGAAAGAGAGATGTATTTTTTTTTTTTACTAATTCCTATTTTTCATAAAATTGTAACTTGTGCAGACTTATACATAGGAGCATTTCTGACAAGGAACCACTGAAAGATCAAATGACCCCAGTCAGATTATTTGATTGTCGACCGTCTCTATCAGATTACAAGACTATGGACCATGTCTCTTCGATTAGTGAACCTGTACTTGGTAATTCAAGATTTTATATCATAAAATTGTAAAGGATTCAATTAACAAAATATCTTCCTAATTTATCTTTTATTGTAGGGAGCAACAATAAAAGTACAGGAGCATTGCCATTATCCTTAACTTAAATTTACACATTCTCATGTATTATTGCTAGTCATGTAATAGACACATCAAAGAAGACTTAATAACAATTTCTTAGTGGGAAGCGTAGTGTAGCAATTAGGACAGGCTAGAAGGAAATGTCTCAACTACTTTGAATAAATGCAGGTATGAGACCTGTTGGAAAAACAGGTCCATGAATCCAAGTTGAGGAGAAGGAACTGTAATGTCAGCTCTAATTACATTTTCATTTGCAGTTCACACGAGTTTGATAACTTTTATTCTGAAGTTTATACTTAACTAATGAAATACATTCCTCTATGAAAAAAATGTGCACTGATATAAATTGAATACATTTTTTTTTACATTTTTCGTAATACAGTACATATTGAGATAGCCAATATACTATATTAAAAGATTTTATATATTATATTAATACTGTAGCAATCGTAAATGAGATTACAGAAAAAACTGAGTATATCAACATCTAAGTAAAATGATGTACATAAACATTTTTCAACAAAATATATTGTCTACTTCCATGATGGGAGAAGAAAGAATTTTTCACTATTTTTCCAGTTACAAACTAAAAAGGCTACATACCTGATTCTTTTTTGTGACAAGCTAAAAGGGCTACAAACTAGAAAAAAGAATGACAATTCTCAGTTTTACAAGTCCACCGAAAAGTGATAGATGACATGTATTTTGTTATTAGCTAAAATGTGTGCACTTAAAAATGTCATTTCAAAGTATCTTTTTAAACCGAAATCCCAATGAACAAGAGATTATTTCAAGAGGTCCAACCCAAAGAAGCAGTTGCCAAACTTGTGTGTGTGTGTGTGTGTTTTTCTGTGGAGTATAATATATTTTTGAAAATGATTCAATAAACAACGTTTTTTTTTTAAAAGATGACGAAGAATCAAATTCTGCACACCAATCTTAAAAGAAAAAGAAAAAAACAAAACAGCCACTTCAGCAATGTGTCTTGTTACACGTGCAACACACCCTACCTTACCAAATGCCAATGTAATGATCTTCAAAATCATGTGATCGATTGATTTATAAGTCATCCAAATTTACATGTAATGAGAAAAATTCAAATGATTTCACAGAGGTTTTTTTAATAGCCAAGTGTTTTCATATATATTTATTTTTTTTCAAAAACCCCAACTTTATTGGAAAAATCCGCATGCACACTGTCATTCATAAATCATGTGCACCCATGGCTTGGTGAGTGTGTAATGATCCGGGTTTGAATTTTACTCATGTTAAATATTATCCTATTAACAGGAGTAAGACTTTAACCATGACCTTTTACTAAGAGTAGGAGCCAACCCGAACTTACAAGTGTTGGACCCCAGACCAAATCCAAGAAGAAAAAAATACCCAAAAATAAAACATGAATGTTTAGCTGCCAAGGTTGATAAAACACTGA
The DNA here is from genome assembly GCA_030737835.1 of Acorus gramineus. Classification (NCBI taxonomy): domain Eukaryota; kingdom Viridiplantae; phylum Streptophyta; class Magnoliopsida; order Acorales; family Acoraceae; genus Acorus; species Acorus gramineus. Next base: position 23,504,790 of record CM060851.1, on the reverse strand, counting down.
CAAGTAGGAAGAGTTATGTGGGTATTGTCTCCTGGGTGTTTGGCTCCCTGCATGGAGTTTTTGCTGGGAACTTAAAAAGTTCAGAACCCCACAAGGTTTTCATAAACTTGGATTACAAGTTGGGTTTGTTAGGTCCAACGGTAGGTTGGTTTGATTAATATGTTAGTGTTTATTGTTTTGAATGTTGTTTAGATTAATATATAGTATCTATTGTTTTGAGCGTTTACTTTGTGACACAAATAACCATTAACTCTCATTTTTAGTTCATTGTTATATTGTTTAGATTTTTGTTTACTTTGAATGTTATATGTTAGTGTTTATTGTTTTGAATTGTACAAAAATATGTTTAAACATAATGTCAGGACACCAGTTTAGAAAGCTCAAAACTAATGTTTTATACAAAATTTTCCTAATAAAATGATAAGGCAAACAAATTCATGAACTCTCTTTTTTTTTTTATTAACTGTATTCGTGTCGGGTCGGGTCCGGACCCGACCCAGGTCCGATGGGTCTAGGTCCACATTTCCAAGGACTCGCCAGATCCTCGGTTGGACCTGGACCCGCTAGGTCTTACCACGGGTCGGGCCCAAGTCCACCCAGACCCGTTGACAGGCCCTAGTTGTACCACTGCTTACAGGTAAATCCTGGATTGGAGTAGAAATGCTGAATAACCCAACAATGTGACCAATAAAATTCATGGTGTGTCTAACATGCCCAGACCAATTCTTACTTCAATAAAATACCAATTCAAATAAACAGTTACTTCAATTACCTTAAAATTTATATGAGAAATCACTTACTAACAATAATTTTGAGTAAAGCATAGTAGCCAAGAAAACTACTTTCAATAACAAAGGGGAAAAGAAAGGAAAATTTAACAAAACACTACAAAAATCAACAAGACTAGAGACTGTAGTAAGCTCCTCCAGATAAACACTACAAAAATTATTTCGAGGATCTAGGGTCTATGTGGGAAACATTTGGGGATTGATGATCCATCTCATCAAGGATTGGGGCCCTTTTTTGTGCAGGGGCTAAAAGTTTTTTTGTAAAGTGGGGACAAGTTAACTATCATGGAGTAGTCTCTCTCTCTCCCTCTCTCTCTCTCTCTGTTTTTTTTTTTTTTGGGAGGGGGGTTGTGCCCATGGTAGATAAAAAAACTTGAAATATTTCAAGGACCTAAAAATAATAAATAGGTGACCACATGCCCCTTAATTAATTTGTTCATGTTTAATTCGATAATTTAGGCCCGTTTGAAAATGGGTTCGGACAGCTTTTAAATTCACAAAAAGCTACTTTTCTCGAACTTGTTGCCAAACAAAACTAGAGGATATTATGTATGGGCGGCTTTATTTGCGTCTCCGAAATATTTAAGTATCCACCCTTCGCATGCCCCTTATATTTTTAGCAACTAATTTAAAAGCTTTAAATAACTGAACTCTTTATAAACATACAAGCACCCACCTCTCCAAAGGTACCGCGGGGTGGAGGAGCGGAGGAGCTTAAACACGGGGTGCATGGCGGAGGGCCTGCAGTGTGAAATGAGAATGAATGGCGGATAGCTTGTAGTGCCCGGTGGGAAGGATAGTACCACGTGTATTCGACAATTAGCTCCTATTTAGATAACGACATAAGCTATTCTATAATAAATAATTATCCTAAAAACATAATAAAAAAAATAGATTTTTTTTTATTGTGTTTTTAGTTATTCTTATTGAAAAATATAATAATAATAAAGTTTTTTTATTTTGTTGATAATGAATAGTGATATGTAAATAATGATTTATAAAAGGTAAAATATTGATTTGGACACGTGGGTCTCCTGATTTAATAGAGGTGATGACAAATGATTTTATATGTAGACCCCTTTATATAAGTGAAATAAATCGGGTGAAATAACACAATTAAGTCTTTTATCATGAAATGTTATTTGAATTCATTGAGTATATATGATGTTTGCATCGTTATTTCTAATAAATTCTCTTTTATAATTTATGATAATATTTAAAATTGTTAGAATTTATCTATATATTCAAAGATATAAATTGTATGGATAAACTTTGGTGTGTTGATATTTGATTTATTAAAGAGCGTTGATTTATTAATTAAAATGAGATTTAATTCTTTTATTTTTTTACAGTAAAATAGCATATCATTAATTATAAATTATTTAAGGTCATGACTAAGATTTATGGCCTACCAGCTTGGTAAATTCATTTAAATTCATTATATTCTACATAACAAGTGAGTTATATTTTATGTTTTTTTTTACATTAAATTAGATTAATATAATAGATTTAAGATTTTTGTGAATAAAATAAAATTTTATTTATTAAAATAAAACATATATATAATAAAAAAATCAAAAGCTGGGCCGGCCCAGCCAACTAATATATCCGCCCCTGTCCCTGCATAAATTATTTGTGTTTAGGAATAAGTATGAGAGATGTGTGTGTGATATGATAGATGTGACAGTTTTTGAAATGTGTGCAGAGAGTGTTAAGTTAGATAAATTTTTTAAAATGAAAGAGAAGAGTATTTTTATTCATTGGTATAGATAAGCCCTGATAAGCAATTCTAGCTTTTTATGAGAATAGCCCAAACGGGGGGGGGGGGGGTTTAATTCTTTTACTCTCGTTTGGTGAAACATAAACCTAGAATAAGAAGGAATATAGGAGTAATGAAAAAATTGTTTGTTTTGTAGGGAAAAAAATGTTTGTTTCGCAAGAATAAACCCGGATAGCTATACCTAAATACATTAGAATAAAGTCTGATAACTATTATAAAGTGTGCAAGAATTATTTGTCAAGGCTCTTCTATGTCAATGAATAAAAATATCATTATATCATTTTATAAAAACTATTTCGCCTGACAATCTCACACACATTTCAAAAACTGTTTCATTTATTATATCATACACATATCTTGCGCACACTCATTTCCAACACACAAACAATGCATGCAAGGGTATAATTTTCATTTAAAAATTAATAAACTCTTATCATTATTTTATCCACAATTTATTCAAGGTGAACCAAACAATAAAAAAAATCATTTTTTTGTTTTCAATGAGAATAACAGAAAAAATAATCAAATAATTTTTTTTATTTATTCTACGTGGATTGTTATATATCCAATATAACTATCAGGACGAACTCTATCTCACACCTTAAATTGGGAATAAATAAAACTTTTCACTATCTCAAAACTTGTTAAGTTGTAACCACTTTGAGAAAAATAGAAAAAGAAAGGAAATCGATATCGGATCTAGTCAGAACTGAATTCGGTTAGTTCGAACAGTATAAAACTGGATACCTCTTTAATCAAACTGTACAACGTGCAAATCGAACTACACAATCAATTGTTGGGTATATATTTCACTCTCTTATTGAATCCAATCAGCTATTGAATAAAATATGAATTCATAAGCATTATCAGTGTCTAACAGGAGAGTGAAATATATATCAATTATTAGTTGTACAATTTGATTAAAGAGGTGTTCAGTTTAGTATTGATTGAACTGATCCGGTCTCAAGGAAACCCGTACCGACTAGTAATCGAAAGAGTGAAGTTGTGAACGACGGGATTTTTTGAGGAGACTTGTGTGTTTCCCTCTCGCACTGAAGAGACTCGAAACCCCTCCCGCTTCCCTCGCCCATGGAGGACGCGTTCGATCCCGTAAGCTCAAACCCTCTCTCCGTCTCACATTTCAATCCGCCATGAAAAACCCTTCATTCCTTCGATCGATCGATTTCACGCCCCGTCTCTCTCTTTTCATTTTCACAGGACCTGATCGACGCCATTTTCAAGCTCGTCTGGAAAAGAAAGAAGAAAGGTCCTCCTTCCGCAGCATTTGTAGGTTCTGAGAAGATTGGAGGCACCGATGTCGTAGATGCTGAGGTTCCTCTCTCTCTCTCTCTATGTATTGATTGATTTCTATATACATTGATGATCTTGGTCACTCATCGCCTGTGACATTGTTTGCTTTAGATTTTGTAAGAGCGATCAATGAATACAAAACTATATGGCTGAAATTTTCGTAAATATTATCGGGAATATAGTCATTCAATTTTGAGCCTTTCTCTTACAAAATTTGACTGTAGGCGAGAAAAGGAGAACATTTTTTCTTAAAAAGTAATTTTGGAATTTTTTTCACATTTGTTGAATTTTAAGGGCTGGTTTGGTAAGGGGATAAGTGGTGAGATAAGAGGATAATTATTGGGATAAGTGGGGGGAAGACAACTTATTCCATTTGGTATAAAAATAATCGGGATAAAGTGCGGATAGTTGTCCCAATTTTGAAATGAAAATGGTGATTTTTTGTTCCACTTAAAGGGTGGAATAACATTTATTTGTCATAATTTTGACAAATGTGAATAAAGACAAAATTGATGGACTTTGAATCCTCTAAATTAGGACAATTTATTCACAAAACCTTGACCCCTTGTCAAAGTAGCCCCAAAAGTGCTCAGACTATTAGAATAAAGCCCAGGGATTGATACTTAGAGAGGTGACTTTGTGAAAAAAAAGGAGCTAAAGATGAGTAGTGAAAAAAAAGGAGCTAAAGATGAGAACCATATCGAACCTTATCCAGGTTCTTCCCTCCCAACATAGGACTGCTCTGGGTGATGGCCCTTTTATTTGTTGGATGGCTAGGTGGGCATAAGGGCGTTCTTATAGTTCTAGTAATCACAAATAGATGAATAGCTAAAGGATGATAGTTTCAGAGATGGATGGAATATGGAGATTGTGAAAACACATGTGAACAGACAATGTTTAATATCAATATAGCGATGGATCTTATTCTTGAGTAAATTCCAATTAGAGGTCATCATTATAATCTTTTGTTTCCATGTCAATATTTTCATCCAGTTTTTTTTGGTTATTCCATTCTTTACTTCCCAGTACCACCGGTCCCATCAATCCCATTCATTCTCACATGTAAATTTATTTGGGGGCAGTTCATGACGTGCACAAACCACTGTTATTTCGACCAAATTATTTACATGGATCTCTAAAAAATTGGTAAAACTTAACAAAACACTAAATATTTGAACCATATCTAGTCTCTCCCTTCCCAACACCCCGTAAAACAAGGACCACTTTGGGTGTTGACCGCTTTATTTGTTGAATGTCTAGGCAGACTATGGATGTTCTTATAGTTCAAGGTGAAGGTTTCACAGTTATTAGTTCCGGCGGTCATGTGGGACCTATGGTTTGCATGTAACCACCTTGTTTTTCAAGGATCTAGGGTCTATGTGGGAAACATTTGGGGATTGATGATCCATCTCATCAAGGATTGGGGCCCTTTTTTGTGCAGGGGCTAAAAGTTTTTTGTAAAGTGGGGACAAGTTAACTATCAAGGAGTAGTCTCTCTCTCTCTCTCTCTCTCTCTCTCTCTCTCTCTGTTTTTTTTTTTTGGGAGGGGGGGGGGTGTGCCCATGGTAGATATCTCTTCTACTATGACACACTCTTTGCTTGAGATTCCCTCTCCCTGATTTGTTAGGTTGTTTGTATTTTGGGCATTCCTTTGAATAAAATCAAGTTAGGATGCCAACCACTGTTTTTCAAATAAAAAAAAGATGTATAGCTAAGGGTTGGCAGTTTCGGAGATGGGTAGAAATTGGAGATTGTGAAAACACTTGCAAACAAATAATGTTAATATCAATATAGTCATGGATGTTATTCTCAAGTAAAGTCCTAATAGATTTACAATCTTTATTTACATGTCGTCACTTCCGTTCGGTTCTTTTGGTTATCCCATGCTCTTCCCAGTATCACCGGCCCCAACAGCCCATTCACTCTTACATGTAGTTTTTTTTTGAGAAATCATGACATGCATGCACGACTATTCTTTTGATCAAAAAATTATTTACATGGAGTCTCAAAAATTGTTAAAACTTAACAATGCACATTTACTTGTGTTTGCTCTCTTGATTGATTATTTCAAATGTTTTCCTGATTTTCTACTCTCTGTGCTGGCAGGATGAGGTTGGGACATCAAAGAAAAATCGACCAACTACAGGTATTAACTTCTTCTTGGGGTAGAAATTTGAACTATTGACATGCCAATCTACCATATGATAGGGATAGTTTCACTTTTAAATGGATAGTGGCCCCATGGTGTAATCCATAAAGCAGTATCAGTAATGTATGCAAATTCTGTTTAGTGTTCTCATGTGCATGCGTAAAATATGGTGAATGGCTGCTGGCATATCTAAGTGTCTATAATCACCTGTATGGATGTTATAGTTGTAATCTTTTATGCGAATGTTTGTTGAATTAGTTGTGTTCATGTATGCATCGAAGTAGAAAAAGATTTTTGAATAGTATATGTATTTACAGAAGCACACACAATTTGTGTTAAAAATGTGCGTAGATGGCAAGTCAAAATTATTGATGAGAAGACACTACTTTGTAAAGTTGATGTGCAACTACTCACTTTTCATTGTTGCCCACACAGATCATAGATGCTGAATATGGTTGTGAACTCATTTGGTCTAACAAGACACGTATGGAGGCCCCTTCAGGTCTTTATTTGTATTCATCGACCACCTTTATGCTTATTAAGTATTACCCACTACACAAACTTGCACAAGCATGTCAAGCAAGTCCTTCAAAAAAAGGGATCGACAATTTTGCGTAGATGGAATCCATCTAAGTTCTATAGTCATCGACTCATTAGGCTCTTTAAATAAAGGTTGGGGGGCCTGAGGAATAGGTATTAGATTGGTCTTCTCCTTAGGAATGATTACAGAAGCAACCTATTTTCCTTCGGCACTGGAATTCCACCTTGGTGAGTGCTCTAGCCTTGCTGCTTGAGCAGATTTGGTTTTAAAGTCTCCTTGCATAGGAGACCTTGAGTGAATTTCTTATCATTCATGAGTGATGTGCAATTGTTCTAACATCATCACGCATGGTTCCTCAGCTCACATCACCATGGCCTCTCTACCAATCGGCATGCATCATCACCTCTTTACTCTTCTTGTATCATGCTAACTCATATTGTTGCCAATGCTTCTCTGCAAATTCAACTGTCAATCATCTCTTATGACCCAACATTCTCCCAACTGTTGCCAACAATAATTATGTTGCACAACACCCCCCTTTTAGTAATGAGTGTGGCATATATTAGTGTGAAAGCAATTCTTTTCTCATATTAGGGAGAAGAAAGGATTCGATGCATCAGTAGAGAATCATTATTCTCATCATACACAATATCACCATCATCATTGTCATCGGGCATAAAATTAGATAGGTTTCTCAACATAGAAACAAGGTTAGTATTTTCCCTGATCAGTCTAAATATCCTTATTTCCTTCATACATTACATTTTACAGGTTCCTTTTTAAGTTTTCATCATTTGATCTGTAGTGGATCAATCAACAAGCTAAATTAGAACTTATAACTTATCTACCATACTAGGAAGAGCATAATCCAACTATCACTCAACTTCTTACAACGGCTCAGTTTTCACTTATTAATATCCATCAAGGTCATTCATTGAACTGCAGTGAAAAGTTATCTTTTTTTCCTTCTTCATCTTCTGTGGGCCGTTGCTATTTAACTCATATTTGTGGAATTCTTGTAAAATTTCATGCTATCTTCAATCCCTTCTCATGTATTTCTCCCCTTAATTATGGATGCAGTTAAGGTAGAAGCTCTAAAATTGAGCCGTGAACTTATTCGGATCTTTGTTATAGGTGTGAAGCTCAAGCCATCAATTCTTTTGTTTTCTCATTCAAGTTTTATGCTGGAGTGCATTTGTTCTTTCATTTGTAAACAATTTCCTTTTCTTGACATAGAGGCTGTGCAACGTGCTGCTATAATTGCTGAAGCAGAGGGTATAAGTAAAATTGAAGCTACTCATCTAGAGCGGATACTTCCACAGCTGCTTTTGGATTTTTAAGGTATTCATCTTATCTTTACTGCCCTTATGAAGGAAAAAATGTTGAAGGATGCTTGATATTCACATTTCAGTGAATCTTTGTATGTTGTTTTCCCTCTCATCAGTTATTATGCAAAATAATTTGATCAACTAATTTTGATAATAATAGATGATGCAAAGATTATCAATATCAGCAACGATAACAGAATTTCCTTTCCAATTTCCTTAGTCTAAATGTCAATATGAAATACTTATGATTTATCAACAATATCATTCAATTGATATATTCCAGATATTTTTCTGTGCCTTTCCAAACATTTATTTTCTTTTGAGAAAAATAAAGTTTTCTAAATATGTTTTTTTTTTGAAGAAGGGCTGTAAGTATTTAAATCAACATGCTATTAGATAGCTTATGAAACATTAGGGAAATTCTCCATCTTGAAATCTTGAGCATAAGATAATTACAACTGAAATGTGTGGTTGACCAGAAATGAAAGAATCTAATAAGAAAAACAATATTATGTGGAGAACGTTTGGGATGGTATTCTGAGCTTTCTGAAGACATGGGTGTAGCCATGGATGATCTTTTCTCTTAAGTGTCTGTAGTGATATTTTTTTTCTTCTTTCTTTCTTGTATAGCCTTTCTGTGTGGGTTGTTTTCCTTTCTCTGTTTTCTGTTCCCTTTGTAGATTCATTATCTCCTTTTTTGCTTGATGGCGGGGATTTGAGTTTTTTTTCAGTTTTTTCGTGGCCAATATGAGTTGGTGATCAATAACGATTGTCAAAGTCATTAAAGAAAAGAACATTCCTTGCCAAATGTTCAGCTGAAATGCTACTTAATGATATTAGTGACTTTCGAAAGAGCGAAGATCATGAAAGTTGTACTTAGAATATTTGGTTTGAGACATGTTTTGCTTCCATATCCAATCTAGTTGGAACTTAATCCGTGGTTGGAATATTTTAATAAGTTGAGGTTTAAGAGGTGTTTTGCTTCTATATTCAATCTAGTTGGAAACAATCCATGATTTTGGAAGCACGATTCTCTTGGTTTGATGATAAAGTTTTTACTACTTAGAATTAAAATTCTTCCATGGGAAAAAAAAATGTTCATCATAGCATAAAGTACTTAGGTAAAGTCCAAGCATATTATAATTTGCTGATTACTGATTTGATGGTTCATGGTTCAGAACATCCCATACCATAACTCATCGAAGGAATGAAGAGAATGTCTTCTGTTCCTTGCATTCCAGTACCTGGGAAGTGATTTGTCCTCAGAGCAGGAGATGGTTGGGATATGATCAAAACAACCAAAAAATACATCTGAAATTTCTCTGCCAAGGATCAAAAAGCTTAAAGCATATAGTTTCAGGCGAAATGAGAACTTGAAGCCTACAATGTAGAAAAAAATACTTATGGCATGCAAACCTATTATTAAGTCAAATCCATGCTCTCTCAATGATGTTAACATAACAAGTTTACAAAGGTTTCTGGTTTAGGTTATAATATTTGAATTTAGGAAAAATCATAAAAAATCAACATTAAAATCTTGCAGAGCAAAGCCTAGTCGAGCTTCTTTTTCCCCCCATTTTTGGTTTTAATTAAAACATGTATTATGCATTTAATACATATTTCATTCATTTAGTACATGAATTATTGAAAAAGACGTATTGTTAATGAGACATGATTTAAACATGAATTAAACTTTTAACGAGCACTACACATTCAATATGTGACACCTAGATCAATTTTCAGTCTCAATTCTAATCTTATATGCGTCGATAGATTTCTATCGACGAATATATTCACATCAATAAGGCATATGTTTCAAAATAATTTTTTTACATTTTTTATAAATGCATCCATGCAATTTATTGAGTATATGTTTCATTTTTTATAAAAGCATATATCTCATTAGATGAAGTATATTATTTTTAAAAAATTCAAAACATATGTAGACTAGAATTGAGGCTGGGAATAGGGATGAATGTAACATTATCCAATAAAAGTATGTATCACACATGGTCGTACATTGATGATACATGTGGCGCTTGTACATGTCAATGTGCATCTCATCTAAGGGCCCGCACATTGATGATACATGTAGCGCTTGTACATGTCAATGTGCATCTCATCTAAGGGCCCGCACATTGATACATGCGATCTCTTTTTAAACTTTGGTTGTGACATTTGGAATAAATTATGAACAAATCAAATTGTACATTCATTAATTATAAATTCATGGTAGAAAAAATGGTAAAATCCATATAACCTCATGTAAACTGTCTAAAATTCATATAATCCACTTATTTTTTTTATAAATCCATATAACTCTATGAAAACGTTTATATAAATCCAAATAGTCATCTAAGTTAAATTTTCATTGACAGATGAAGAATATCATGTGAATATTTTGTTTGATTAATCCTGGCTAAAAACACAGTATACCAAATATGTGTTAAAAATGTAGAAAATCATATGTAAATAACGATTTTATCCATCCGGATAAAGTTTTATAATCTATTCAGAATGATAAAATTGTCATTTACATATGTCTTTTTGCATTTTTAACACATTGTATGATTTTTCGTATATTGTGTTCTCAGTTAAAATTAATCAAATAAAATATTCATAGAATATTTTTCATTTATTATTGAAAGTCTAACTCAGGGTTATTTAGATTAGAATAAAGTGTTTTCATGGAGTGAGGGTTATTTAGATTTGAATAAAGTGTTTTCACGGAGTTACACGATTTGGGATAACTTACCGGGGGGTTATTTGGATTGTTTCCCGTAAAAAAAAGCTCACAAAACTCACGTGCTTAGCACGTGCATTCGCAGCGGTATTCGTGTGGTTCCTTTCCATGCTGCAAGGGTATTCCCGTCATTTTGGCGGATGAGGGTTCTTCCTAGATGTGGCCGTCTATAAAAACCCCTCTTCGACATCAATTGTGAAAATGAAAGCCCGCCCCCTACCCCCCGTGAGAGTGTTTTATTAGGGTTAGGGTTCCACATGCATCCTGTATCTGTATTTCAGAAACCCAATTGAAATTAGGGTTTTGGTTTCTTTTATATTGCTTTTCACCATTCTATGCTTTCTTTTCTCTTTTTTATTCTTATTTTTTTTTTATCAAAATCTTTTTTGAAAAATCAGATTGAATCTGATATTGGGTTGCTTCTTACTGACCGGACTATTCCCGGGGTATTTTTTTATATCCCAAGATGGGGTGGTCCTTGTATGGAAGCATATATTGAACATCTTTAAGAAAAGCCAGCTTTAAACAGCATGATGCGCCATCTTTGTGATGCATCATGTTACCTGTCTACTGGTATATTTCTTCAGTCATTTCACTCTCATGTTATAAAGTATATTTTTCCCTTTTGTTTTAGAAGAAATCGGTTGATAGAATTTTATTACAATGATTTTGGAAGCATGGATACGTATTTTTGTTATTATTTCTCCCAATACAGGCGAAACCCAAGTTTTTTTTTTTTGTAGGAGGCCTTATTTATTTATTTATTGTTATTTTTCGGGTATGAAACTGTACTATTCGTTTTTTTCTTCCTTGTTTTTATTTTTGAAGAAAGGTAGTTTTGGGATATTTTCATATCAATACATGTATGAATCCATCAACGAGCTAATTTTTTTTTTCATATATCTCGTCCTTCATAACAAATGTTAACAATTTTTTTTGGGTAGGATTCAAATGTTGGTTCTATTAGTTCTTTACTAAAGTTATATTATATGTCCAGTCTTCTTGTTTTAAGAGATGATAAATTGGTGAACACCTCTCATCTCCTTGAAAGAGATCCCGGGGAACTTCCATCTTAAAAAAATATAAAAAAATTGATAAATCTAAGGAGACCAAATGAAACCGTATGAATTTTTTTGACTGATTCTTGTGATTTCTGTTCCACAGTCAGTTGAGCCTTTTTGCTCTCTTGTCATTGGGGGACAGTCTTTTGCAGCAGAATATGAAATTGTTTAATCTAATGTTTTCAATGATATCAATTTTTACCATATTATGTAAATGGTAAAAAATAATGAGTGTTGCATTGTTGTATCTTAGATTTATTAGTGATAAAGCCAGGATATTTGCAGTTCCCTTGTTAGAAAATATAAATCCCTGTACAGGAAAATGTGTATTTGGTATGTCTTTTTATAAAATATGAAGTATATATAATTTAATGAATTATGTAACATGTAAATTTTTTTTTGATGAGGTATATATATTAATACAGTGAGTGAAGGGGGTTAATAATCACTTGAGTACCACATGATGAGAAATTAATAAAATTTATAAGGGAAAAATTCATGTAACCCCCGGTAATCTTTCTGATATCCATATAACCTCTTGTAATCTTAATTTATCTATATAACCCCTTAAATACACTATAAATGTAAATAATCCTTTGTGGTTAATTTTTTTTTAATAAAATTAGAATAGTTTGGATATATTGCGTTATCTATGGTTAATAAATAGGTATCATTTTAACCATCTGAAAACAGTCAATACTTTAAAAAAAAATCTTTAAAAGAGTGTAAAATTAGAAATATGAAAGTTTTTTTAAATATTTATAGTTTTTTGGGGGTTAAAAGAATATATATTTGTTAACTATGGTTTAGATAACTTAATATGTCTGAAATATTTTAATTATGTAAAAAAAAAATTAACCACGGGGGATTATTTGCATTTATGGTGTGTTTATAGGGGGTTATATGAATATCAGGAAAATTATAGGGGCTTATATGAATTTTTCCCAATTTATAAATATCTTTAAATGACAAATCAAATTATCAGATAAATCAGGGACCCTAAAATAAAATTGGCAACTGAAAATCGTCCTTCATGACTCTGCTTGTTTACCGGGATCCTTTTGATGACATTTGGCGAATAACAAGAAGACTGAATAGGCAGATTGAGTTTGAGTCCTGATGCTGTATCATATCTCTTGTTTGTTAGGTAAAATTCAAAAACATTTTCTGTAGGATCAGGGACAAACAGGCAAGTAGATGTGTCAGAAGATGTGAAACAATAGCATGTGAAAAAAATAGAGGTTTGTTTTAGCGTTTACCTTTATCCAAATCTAATTTAGGTTGAATTTGAATAATCCATAATTAATTCAGGTAAAAGGGGCCATAGTTGTTTTTTTACTATATTAAGATTTCAAAGTATCAGTATAAGCAAAGTAAGGTTGTCCAAGTTTACTTTTTAAACCAGGGTTAGAATCATGGGTTTGCTCTCGTGTGTCTCTGAGTTCAAATCTCCTGGACTTATTCAATGTGCAGGGTTTATGGTTTTTTTTTTTTTTTGAGAAAACTTAGATTATATAACTTTCAGAAGAAGTTACAAGTTTGAAACTTGTTTCAAAGCAAGTAGAGGAGGAGGGAGGAGAGAGAGTTGAAAAGGGAGACATGAGCACACCAACGATATGCGTCTTGTGATCCCAGGAGAGGAGAAGAAATCTATAAATAAAACTGTAAAATGTAAGAAAACCACAAAACGAAAAGAATCACAAGAAACTCCATCCTGACCCACTAACCCGGGTCTATCAACAACGCCTCTCGAGACAACCTCATCGATCTCGCTCTTGGGAACGCGTGACCCTAAGAAGTGATGAACCGCAAAGTGTCCTCCCAAATGATTTCAACGTAGAACCACTGGCCCACGAAAATCACTTTGTTCCTTGACAACCAGATAGCCCATAAGGTCGTTGGCAGAACTGTCTTGAACACGTGGGCTTGGGAACTAGCCATGCCCGGTCTAGAGAATGTTTTCATTTGGTCCGAGAGCTCTGGACAACTTTGAAAACCCATCCGAATGCCCGAAGCTGCACTGATGATGCTCCAAAGTGGTGCCAATGCCGAGTAGTTGCAGAGCAAGTGCTCCATCGTTTTGGTGTCCCCATTGCATAGCTCGCAATACATGGACATCTCCGGTCGCCAAAGCGCTCTATATGCCTTAGACAGGATCTGGCCCTGTAATGCCATCCACACAAAAAATTTCACCTTTAATGGCATCTTCCTTCGCCAAATCCAATGTGTTTGCCGTGCAGGGTTTGTGGTTAACTTTATGTTCAAGGTTTGCTTAAGTTGAAGGCTTTTTCCAAGCCAGAGTCCAAGAGATAGTGAAATCTAAGCACAAGTTCTTACTGACTAACCTTCAATACAATTTGCTCTGTTTCACATATAACCATATCTACTAGATCATAGAAGCAGATCAACTACAGAGAACTCGAATATACATCCTCACTTTGAACATATATCACATTACATATAAGCCAAGTACCATTGTTTACAAGAAGGCGCGTGGTCAGTCACTCACCCTTCTGATAACACTGATAGAGAACACACTTCTGCATAAGCCTTTTGCATCTTTCGCAAACAATCTCCTCTTTGCTTTTGTAATCCACATAAGCTACAATCTTAGAGCCACTGTAATGCTCAACAATCACAGGAGTATCATAAGCACCTCTGATGGCATTCAAAATGCCCACCTTCTCTATTCCATCTCCCCACACTTGGAAACTCGTGAAGCGTCCAATCGCATCTCTTCCATGGAGTCTCAGCATATCCATTGATGAACCTTCGCTTATAAGTATCCAATTTTCCTTGTTAAAGTCATCTGTGAGCAATGACGTGACGTCTTCGATGATAGCATCAGTCTCAACTCCATTGTAGAGGCGTAGTTTAGAATTTTTTATGCTCTCTAAGCGTGACCAGAAAAAGATCATGTTTGTGTAGGAGAGATATGAGCTTAGCTTTTCTCTTGTTATGGTGGCTAAAATGTGTCCTGTGTGTTCTCTGGAGTTGCTTCCAACATACAGTAGCTCTAATTGCACTCCAGCCTTGGTGGTGATGTCTCTGACAACACCAGTGAACTCTCTTATCCATTCTATGTTGATGCTCCCATAGAGGCAAATATTTCTTCCTTCTTCCACCTACCAAAGGAAGTTATGGTTTAAGGAATGGATCATAGTGACAGAGTCCGTGTATGGTAAATATTCAGTAAGGTTTCTATTCAATGCAGTAAGTACATGTTTGCAGATCATATGGGATAAGTATGAAACAGTATTAAAGATAATTGAACTATTTTCTAGTAGTATTTTGATGAGATATATGCAAAAACTTGGACATTGGGTGTGAAGGTGGAGACAATAATTAGTAAACCATTCAAAATAAATGGATACTTGGATTCTAAATGTGTAAACGCACAGGCTGCACAGCTTGGCGAACAACAATAAATTCAGTAGGTTAAACTGGTATTACTATGAATTGGATGGTGCAAAAAGGGTCATTTATATACTGATCGAAGGATTTAAAACTATGCTGAGATCTTGGGTTATGTACTATATGTGATTGCCTTCATATAGATTCTTCCGAGTTTTATTTACTTATTTTTTGAATTCAGCAATATCAAGAACATGACTTATATGCATATGCCTCAAAGTGTATCATTTCAATTACTCTTTGTGACCATGTGCATTTGCTTAGGCAAGAATCATACCCACTGGGTTACCACAGGATCAATGCCACCCATTAGAAGCTTGAGAGTCCAACTTTCTCCTCTCCATAGCTGTTCTTCGTTGACAGTTGAGAATGGATAAGCAGACGCACCCCAAACCATCACCATGTCAATAGCATTCATAGATATCACCCTCCCCTCTGTGTCTAGCACTACCATCAATGGTTCATCTTTAAAATTCCACACTTCACTGAAGTACTTCACTACAGAAGTGCTAAGTGACCACGGTCGGCGTACAGTGTACCATGGCAGGACCTGAGACCACTGACTGAAAACCATCTCTTCTGATCGAGTCCAATGATTTGAGCTCGAGATGGGAACCCAAATGATTTCATAATTTTCTTCAAAATTGTGAGGTTGGAGATGTGTTTGTTGAGCAAGAAGAAGCAGCTTCTCCAGAGAGATATCTGGCCTTGATAAAAAAAGGATCACATCTTTGTTCCTCAGTATATCCACCCTGAACTGTATAACTACCACAAATCATTCATGCCATGATGTGAAACAATAGAATAGAAGGATGGATCACATTCAAAATCCATTTATCATATGAGATTTATACAGACCTTCTCTTGGGAAAAACTGCTACTGAGAGGCGTGTCGTCTGTCATTGAGAATAGGGTGTCAAGTATTTTCTGGTTGTCGATATGAGTCTCTCTGAAAAGATTTGGGAGGGATGACTGAATCTTCGACTCTGTAAGATGCAAATGTTAGGCTCCATGCTGCACCTGTCTCCCAATTATTATTATTTTTTTGGTGATTTTATTTCACAATTAAGTTTTGACAATGGAGAACAATAGATTCTCCTGCATAATTAGATAGTTGAAACATACAGAATTAGCTATCTCCTTGAACTTCATACAACTATTGCTCAACAACAATCACTTAGCCTCTTCTCTTTTATATCATCACACATGATAAGGGAAACTCAGCATCTATAAAAAGATGCATACACTATACCAAAGATCAGAAAAGAAGTATGGATTATACCAAAGACCAGTCAAATATTAAAAAAGGGCTTATACAATAAGATTAACTTACTAAGTTGTCAAATATAAAAAATAGGTTTAGTTTATAAGTATTATAATAACTATATTGTGGTATTGTTGGCTAAAAAATCTTAACATGCCCCAAAAGGGGGCCGCAAAGAAAGAACTAAATAAGTCAGAATGTTTGGTTATCCCTAATCCCAACAGACCTATGAGCGGATGGAACACCTTCAACTGTTTCCTCAGCAGCTTGTGCATGCTGTTCACCTTGAAAAACAAACTCCAGATTTCCCATTTATCATTGGTTGAACTAGAGTTCCTGAAAATAATTGAGCATAACAAAAACAACACTTTCATCAATAAAAAAAAGTTTAGTGAAATTAAAAAGAGAGGTGCAGATGATTGTGATGGCATGAAGACCAAATAAAAAGGACATGCACTTGCTTATGATTCATCACCATAAGGTCAGTAAGTTGAGCAGCACATCTCACTGCAGTCCTAATGACCCAATAAGCAGTAATGCGGATGCGATTCTTCACTTCGAGCATCGCATTGTAATCCATGCTCACATATTGGACTGGATATCTCTCGCAATCCAAGATGCATTTGGTCACCTCCACCATTTCTTTAGCTAGAGCTCTCGATGCCTTTACACGGTGCTTGGATTCTTTAATCTCCTCCAAAAGATTCGGTGATAATCTTTTGAGAAATGCTATAGATGAGGCTAAAAGATTGGAGGGGTAATACTTAATGATGAGCGAAAACTCTCCATAACTCAATGCGAATGCTGCAATCACCAGAACCATCTTAGCTCCCCACGAATAGCGTTCGAGTGACTCGAAAATGTCCATTGTTGTTGAGTGAGGTCCATCACCATCAATGGAGCAGTTGTACAACATCTGCCATTACAAAACACTTGCATTTTCATTTTTTTTTTTTTCTGTTTTTCTTTGATGGTCAGTGAACAAACGAATGAATGAATTCAAAGAATTTATAGTACCTCATGTGAGATCTTATGGATAGTCACACTTTCCTCTTTGTTTATACTCTCCAATTTGAGTTTGCAGGAATCTGATTTGGCATCCTGCATTGCATCAAAACATACATGAAAAAACATATATCAAGCCTTTTGGTTCAAATGAATGAAAAATAATTGAATCATGTCATACACTTGGTGTCATGGCTTGGCTCATCAGGAGTTCTGCTGCATAGAGCAATGCCTCTGGATTGAAGTCACGGCCATCAGGAGCATGTGTTTGGAGGAGTTTCTTAACTAGAATCTCTTCATTGGTGATTGTGAAATGCGAAGGAGACGCAGTGTCGGTGGAACGCATGGTATGAGTTGCGAAGGAAACATGGGGAGTTCCATGGAATGGATTTTATATTCTCAGATTTTGAAGAATAAAGCTTCTTGAATCATCTTTTTTGAATGCCCACATCAAATTATTTGGATGCCACTGTGATTCTCTTTTCCTAATGTGGTCTTAATAAGAAAATCCCCAGACATGAACATTATTAGCTTTAAGTGTTCCCTCTTATGATGATTTAGATGATAATTGAAGTCATACTTTTTTTTTGGAGCTCTTGAATGTATTCTTGTGACCTCATCATATGCAATTCATCAAATGGAAGTGCCTATTTTAGGTACTTCCTAACCTGAGCAGAATCCAAAGCTTGAGGATTTTTAACTCATATGGATTATTGATTCTAAAACTGAGCCTGACATAATATATGCTTTCATATTCATGGAAATGAATCTACATTTACTCCATGATGCAGATCTGAGTCCTGAGAAATATTTTAAATCTATTTGTTTTTTCTAAATAATTAGTTGAGATTATTAGTTAGTCGATTTATTCCTTTGTAACTGTAGATTTAATTTTAGGATTTGTTAGGGACTAGGAAGAGTTAGGACTTAGGATTATATTGTGTTGTTAAGACTGGTTTCACCATCACGAAGTCAACATAATATACCCTGAATATTCAATGGCTACATATATCCTGATGTCGCCACTATTCTGCACAGTTCCCTATCAAGGACCCTTGATCCATTGATTCCTTAATTATAATATATATTTTTTTTGATATCGGAGGGACCCTGTGTACGGTCAAATTATGAAGGCTATCTCTGTTTGTTTGCCCAAGTTACATGAAAAATTCTTTTGAATAACCGTCAACAATAATTATAATATTGTTGACCATTAACTTAGACTAATGCATTTGATCTCAACAAAGTCCAACCTAGAAGTCTATAAATAAGAACCATTTGTTGAGGGAAGAGTGAATCGAGTTGTAATGTTATTCTATTAAATTGTTTGGTAAAGCTTTCTAGCTCCCTCAGCTCATATTTCTGGTTTTATTGTAGTGTGATTCTTTTTCTTCCTTTCCCCTTTCTATCTCTCATGTTCTCTCTCTTACCCATTGCCACAATTCGTCTCTCCTTTTCTTCTCTCTTATATTATGACATTCTTTTTCTTATCCTGTTTGTCATTTGTTCATCCTGCATCACTCTAGAATGAGTAAATCTAGAATCTTGTGATATGTTGATCAGAGTACACTGAAAAGATTTTGAACTGCATAAATGGAAATTAATTCAACAAGTTTTTTATGAGACACTCATGCTAATCTAAATAGATGTGATGTATTGTGCAAGACCAAACTTTTCTATAGGATCACTATTATCTTTCAGAAAAATGGTTGCCAGAATTGAAAAGAGCCTGCCAGCATGTCCCTATATCTTTTGGAACCACCATTTCTTGAATTTCACTCCTAAAGAAAGTGAAACAGAACACACATTTGACTAGCTTTAACTACACTTTCACCTAACAAATAGAATATGAGAATCTAGCCTTATCTAAAGTGAAAATGTAAAGACCCAAAATTTTGGTTGTCACTTGAACTTTGGTGTCACTTCCATTAGTTCTTTTTACCATAACAAGTTTCTTACTGTATATTTTTAATATTTTATTTCAAAAGTGTTGGTGAACTCGGTGATCAGGACTACAAGAGTGCCTTTACCATCCTACCAAGAGATTCACAATGATTTGTTTATGATGTCTATGTAATAATGATTTGTTTATGATGATTAACAATTTAGGAATTGCATTGATCAGAATATGGCATAATTTTTAATGTTGCAGAATTTTTTTATTGTTCTTTTGGGTGTAAAAAACTTATTCCACATCTTATGTGTGACATAAGCTTATTCAGGATAGAATAATATTTTGGGATAAATAGTTATTGTGATAGTTTTCGTTTGGTCACGTTTTTAATATTCAATCATTATTATTTTTGTTTTCATTACTTTTTGGGAATGTACAATATTCACAATACGTGGATAGGCTATTTCAACACTCCTTGGGGTTACTATCAAGACTTATATTAATTTATCTAGAGTTTTAGATATAAATATCAGGGTTTTATTCACAGTAAACAAACATGTTTTCTTGGTTATTCCTGTTAAGCCAATCCTTATTCCTCACCCCAAATGAGGGCTTAGGGGACAAATTAACTTGAAAACCAAATCATCACTAATAGGACTACTGAATAAACAAATCACAAACCGGTAACAAACCAAGAGTATTACTTGTTTGAAGCAATTAATAAAAGAAAAATGTTAGATTCAATCATTTTTACAGTTCAAAACACAGATCACATGTTTTTTTTTTTAATAGTAAATATCATTTAATAATGTATATGTTTTGAGGAAAAGTTCATGTCGTTTCATTTCGAATTGAATGAATCAATTTTTAATAAATATAAATTTTATTTAATGGTGTATATACATCGTCCCACATGTATATATTTCATTGAATTTCTAATAATGTATATAATGCTGTTTTTTGGACTGTAAAAAAGATTGAGTGTAACAGCGCCTTTAATCAAACAAAAGCATGGCAATAAGAGGTTGGGGCTTAGGGTGTGTTCGGCAAAAAAAAGAAAAAGAAGGGGATATTTAACTTTTTAAAAAGTTAAAAGCTAAAAGCTGTTATTAAACATGTCAGTTTATATGTATCATAAGTATTAGGTACCGTGTCTCGAAATATGTGTTTCATGAAGCAGTCATCATTATTACATCCTAAAAAATCGTGTACAAAACAGTTAAAATTTTTATACAAAGTTAAAAGCTAAAAACTGTTTTTCAAATTGTGTTTTCAAACACACCTTTAACATTTAAAACCAGTTGGGCTGACCTAAAATTAAAACGGTTCTCGGGCTGGGCTGGCCTGGCCGGGACGATGTGGTCCTTGTAACAGCCGGGATAACTTGGTCGGGATAACATGTTCTGATAGTAGAATAAGTGAGTCTTAATCTTTGCAAACACACGAAAAAAAAGGTCCAGTGTAATTTATTGCAGCTGCTTAGAGAAAAAAAAGTGTTAGTGAACTTGTTGGAGCTACTTGTTTCGAATATCCATTCAATATCGGATACAAATATTTTTTTGGATATCTAGTTGAGATATGGATAAACATATGAATAGTTTTCGTCATTTTTCATCACATGCATAAACAACCGTTTTTATTTTTCATCATTTTTTATAACAGACATAAACAACATGTAAACTGGTCAAAAGAAGAATGATTTCTTTTCTATCAGTTTATTTTTTATTCAAATTCTTTCATTTTCCTTTTATTTTTCTTTGTGTTTGTGCACAAATACACTTTTATTGGTTTATTAAATAATAAAATATTTAAATTTATTTAATGTGAAAAAAAAATAATGATTTGACATGTGTTATACACAATCTAGTGTTATATGCTCGGAAGGAATTACAATATCCATGATGAGGTCAAAACCATGGGTGACTCTATTTGGGCCCCTCAAAATTATAAGTAAGTCTCTCTTAAATGGATTTTGCTGTCAAAGATCTATTTAGATTTTTTCTAATAAGTACACCCCTAATAAGTAAGCCCATCTAATTTTTTGATAAAATCTTTAGTTAAAATTCTTTTAACCATCTCATTTAAATTTATTTATAAAAGAGGCGAATTATATTTAGGAATCAATGTGGCCTCAATTCTGGACATCAATGTATGCTCCAATTGAAATTGAATAGATATATATAAATGTGGATTTTAATTTTTTTTTGTATACGGTGTATAATTTTTTTTACAATTGTTTATTTCAATTTTCACAATATATATATGATTGGTTAAATATTAATAAAAAAAAACCCACTATGTAAATCCACACTCGTTCTTCATCACGCTGACCATAATCGGATTCGTTCGATAAGCGACTATCTAGCTTGTATTGAGCCCTCTTACGTTGAAAGACTCCATCGCAAAAAGCCCATTAGGACTCACAACACCATATGCCTATTCACACGTGCATAACACATGTCAACATGTGATAGCTCATTGTTTTTTCCTCCCACATGTCAGCAGAGGTTGATCTCAGCCTTCAATTCAAATCCAATCTGAATTAGATTGAGACTGCTCAAATCTCAACTTAAAGTTGTCGAAAAGAAAGGTTGAATTTGATTCATCCCGTCCAAATTTTACCCCTCTATTGAAAACAAGAGAGCATTGTTCAATCCAAATCGACAATAGACAGATATCAAATTGAAGTGACAAATACCACTAACAATTTGAAGCCATGGCTGCAATAAATCAACCTCTTTGAGAGCAACGGCGAGTCAGTTAGGATGCTCAGACTGAACATGATCTTAATAGACTGGATTACAAACAATTTATGCTATAATCTATTTTCTGTGGTTGGGATCCCCTTGATGTGAGGTTCGACTTGTTAATGAAATCTGTGGCACATGCCAACTTGGTCTTGTAGACCTCACATCATTGCTTTGTACTAGAAACTCTAAAAAAAAACTAGGATAGTGTTACAAGCAGTCATTGTATACAACCCCAATTAGTCTCATTTTTTTGTTGGGTATTTCATTTTTTGTATCTATTTCAAACATGTAGGGATTGCACTTACGACCAATGTCTATCTTTTAAGAGTATATTCAATACACTGAAGCATATATTCATTTGTTTGTAGAGGTACATATTTAATTACAGTTAGTATATACCTTAAGAAATTGAAAAAATTGTGGGGGTTGCATATAAAATTGCCTGTCAAATTATTCTGAATGATAAATCTGTTAATTATGAAATTTTGGATATTACTTTTTATGAAATTTTTTTATAATATTATTTGTCAAATTATCATTTGAATATGGATTTGGATAGTGTGTTGAGTATCTTTCATATATGAATATTTGATAATAAATTCCGATATGGATTTGGATTTGACCATATCAGTGCAGCATTTTATCTAGTGTCTATTTGTAGATTGACAAATTATGTATATTGAAAGCAAGAAAAAATTATTGAGTCATATCTTTGCAAAAACATACACCATACAGGGTATTAGGTTGGTCATATGGTGTATTAATTTTATCCCTCTTGTTAGTTGGGCAGCTCCACCCTCTCATCATAAATTTAAGAGAGATTCTGGAGGTGCCTGACCAACTTCATTAATTATTGTTTTGATAGAGATATTATTAAGTAGTCTTGTTGAGAAAAAATTAAGTTTGAATGATTCAAGTGGTTTGTTACAGTTTGCCTTGTCCCTCTCAAAGTATTACATTAAAATCATCATAGACTGAGAATAATTTGGAACACGGTGGTTAGGAGCTAAAAAATTTCAATGGTCCTGGCCATCAATTTGTATGATTCTACTTGGTCACTGGCTTATCATCTGCAATCAATTAGCCCAATGTTTTTTTAGTGAACTAAATATCCACACATTACTTAATTAGCTTGATCAAATCACGCGGGGTGGTTGTTTGATATCTTGCATTAATTCTAATCGGAGAGTATCTATTATATTATCTAGAGCCATAGAAAGATGACTAAACTTTTGTAAAAGTAAATTGATCTATTGTAATCATTTTACTTGTATCTGTTCCTTCTTAAGGTCAAAGAGAGCTGAATTTTATTTTGTTAAAGAGTCATTATTATAATAATATTGACTCTTTATTATCATTATTATAATATTATTAGTTTCCTAGTTTTCTTTTATGACATTTTAGGTTTTCCTTTATGAATCTATAAATAGAGCCTTTGACTTCTCTAATTCAATAACAAGAATTTTCTTTTCTTTATTCTAACATGGTATCAGAGCCATCCAAAAAACCCTAGATCCACAAATATTTTCTTTTCTTCTTCTCCGCTCCGATTGAGGAATCTTTAATCGGAGCGGGGGAGGACTCTTGGTATTCATATTTTTCTTTTAGTTGCTTTATTTGCTTCTTGTCTGAACCCTATTCGTTTGCGTCATCGTTGTTCTTATCTCTTTGCTGTGTAATACCACCGCACCCTCCGCGAGAGTCTTCTGCGCGCCTTTGCACCGCTTCCGCTGCCTCGTGTCTCCGTGAGCCCTATGCGTGCCATCTAATCTAGTGGACCACCAACTCCGACAGACTTAAGATGAGCAGGAGCGACTCCGACTGACTTAACGAGCGGGAGCGACTTCGACTGACTCAACAAGCAGGAGTGACTCTGACTAACTCAAGAAGAGCATGAGCAAAGTGATGGATCCCAAAAGACAGATGACGACTATCAATTCACAAAATTGAGTTCTTCGATTATTGGAATTGTTTGTTATTTTTATGCAAACTCTAAGGGTTCTACCATTCAGAGTTTGGGAGGGGTGTTAAAGAGTCATTATTATAATAATATTGACTCTTTATTATCATTATTATAATATTATTAGTTTCCTAGTTTTTCTAGTTTTCTTTTATGATATTTTTTGTTTTTCTTTATGTATCTATAAATAGAGCCTTTGGCTCTTCTAATTCAATAACAAAAATTCTCTTTTCTTTATTCTAACATATTTAAATATGGTTGCTTTGTGAGAGATAGGTAAAGCTCAAGAGAGAGGCTCATAGGCTCAAAGAAATACTGAATCATGATTATTCGAACAGTGAATCAATTCTTCATCGCCTATGCAGATTGATGTAACTAGGTAATTTATCAAACCATGTGAAAGTCCATGTGATCTATTGTATGATTTTATTTTTACTCTCGTTATTGATTATCGACCAGAAGAAGTGGAAACTGGAAAAATACATGCATGAATGAAGGAAATGAATGAATATAAGGTTGCATGAACAAGGTCTATTAGAGCTGATGATAGAGCTTCACTTACACCTAGCAATCAAAGAAATAGAAGATGATGGATGTAAGGACCACTGCTTAGGCTTCATGAGCAACTGAACCATTTGATCATGGTGTAATTTATGGCCATGCAACGTGTTTCACCACATATTTATTTTATCCAAAATACATTGCAACCAGTATTATATATTTTATAATTAGCTCCCTCCACTCATTATATCAAGGTATATATTTCATTAGAACATTTTCACGTATCCTATAAACTATTCAATTCAATTCATTGGTGTATATCCATTATCTTATATAAAAATACATATATACCTGATTTTTTATATGTATAAAAAAAGTACATGCGGTTTTGCGTTCATACCGTACAATAGATTACATCTAACATTTTCTTCTTTCCGAGAGTCCACCGAACATATATATATTTAATAGAATTTTTTAACATATTTTATAAATTAGTTCATACAATTCAGTTAAACATATATTTAATATTTTTACAAAGATATATATCTCATTAAATGTGATATATTAATTTTTTAAAAATAATAAATAATGTTGACTGTATTTAGGACTGCAACCAAGACTTAATCTAACATTCTCCAATGTATATATACAGTTGAAGAGGGTGTGAACTTAGGTGACCCATACCCCAAACAGGCAATCTATCCAGTGCAAAAGGATGAGCTTTTACGATCCTCACGCGTCATCAAAATAAAACGCTATAGGGCGGGTGTGCCTTTGATGGGCGCTGGAGGAAGTGAACGCGCACACAAACGGATTTTTGACGTTCGCGTTGATAACCCAAGAAACTAACCCTTAATATATACGGGTTTTCGTTGATTTATTTCACGTTCCCCTACTCCGCCAAAACAACTATTCGTGCAACACGGTGAAAACACCACACAGTTGCAAAAAAAAAATGTTATTTCCATGCAATTCATTTTATCGTTCAAAACACAAACCATATAGGTTTTTATTTTTTTATAAAAATCATATACATCATTTAATGAGGTGTATGTTTTTATAAAATGTGAAATATATACTCTAATTAATCGAATGATATAATTTATAAAAAAAATATAATTTTTTTTAACAAGGTATATGTTTCGATATAGTGAATAGAAGAGATTAAAGTCATCTCCGGCCCTTATTTAAACCTATACTCAAATTTCACTTAAAATTTGAGTAAAAGCTTGATTTGATATGATGTGTCTCCAACCATCACTTTGTGTTTTACTCAAATCTTTTAAAAATTTCATATCTTCTTCTAATTATTTTCTATAAACATTTTCAAAATCCTTTCCTCAAACATTTTTACTACTCAATTTGTCTTTCCTTTAAAATATTGTCATTCATTTTTTTTAAAAAAAGGTAAAAGTAATATTTAATTTTTTTATAGGAGTAAAAATAAGAAGTTAAAAAACAAAGATAAAAACTTAAGAAAGGAGATTATTTTTTTTTGTTTTTTGAATTTCAATAGATGGTGAAAAATTTGGAAAGTGGGAAAATATTTAATATAATTAAACTAAATGTGGAGTTGAAGAAAAAAAATGTTACATTGAAAGAAAATGTGGAGATAAAAAGAAAAAAAAAATGTTAAAATTTGGATAAAGATTTGAGTCTCCCTTGATTTGGGTAAAGATTTAAGTAAAAACTTGATTTAGTATAGGTATATAAATGGTTGGAGAGAGTTTTGTGTGATTTTTATTCAAATTTAAATTTGAGTAAAAATTTGAATATAGAATTGAAGATGTTCTACACTGTATTTCAGACCGTAAAAAAAAAAAAAAAAAAACTTGTAATAGAGTTCTTAAAAATAATTTTGCTGTCATGTTTGTGATGCATCATCATTGACTGATGCAATAATGAAAACAACTTTATGACACCCTCTCCCACCTGCGCGCGTCAAGAAAGCTAAAACGTAAGCTTTAAAAAGTCAGCAACATTGCTCATGATGTGAATTATTTGTGTGACAAACACTGAAAATTAAAACTACAAGTCAACAAGAAATAAGATATGCATACAAAAAAGTTTTAATAAAAATATTTTCTTATTTTAATTGATGTATACGTAACTATTAAAGTTTTGTATATATTTTCACCTTAAATAATTTTTGCTACTCATTCATTATTAATTAGTCTACATAGGAATTTTTTAAATCTTTAACAGAGAGGATATCCATCACTCAATTGATGCTACACATGACACGCTATATCTGATCTATAATATTTTTGAAAATGTTGTATAAATATATGTACAAGAATTCCTAAGCCTAATCTAGCCAACCACACAATAAAAAAGGTATAATTCAACAAATCTCAACAATTTTTTTTTCTATTTTTGAAAAGATACCATAACTCTTTATGATTAATCTCTCTATGCAAGGGGGACCATTCTCTCTAGGAACTGTAAATGGGCAAGCAGGGGGGGTTGGGGTCAGGGAATTGTTAAGACATCCTGTTTAACATTTTCTTTGGGCCCCTCATGGGAGATTTTTATTTTCTTCATTTTAATTTTTTTGTTTCTCCTCATCCTCATTCGAACCTTTTCCAACAAGCCACAGAGAAAGAGAAAGGAAGCACTGGGGATGCAGGTATGAGGTCACCTCCTCTTTGGCGTATTTAAATCGGTGGAATCCACGATCTACCCAGAAACAAAACCAAGCCCGCACTCACTTTAGTACAAGTGACGGTAATAAGATCTAACTTTTCAAAAAAAAAAAAAGAAGAAAAACTCTTATGATTATGATGAAATTCACCAGTCAAGGTCTCAACTTGTCTATGAAATAAGAAAGGATAATAAAAATCAAACCACTATTCAAGTCTAACCAATCATCCAGATATAAATCTAGGAACTGACTCTAATTAAAATGATTAATTAGCAGGAAATTATAAGAGTAACAAAGATGTCTTGACTTGGACATCTAACCTTCATTTTTTTTGGTATAGTCCAGCAATGCAAGTGCAATGAGTAATGTATAATATAATAGCATATGTAGTGTGATATTAATGCGTGCTCGCACAGCTGTGAAGCTTGGGAGGACTAAAGATTAAAGAATCTCCGGTTTATAGAAATAAAATTCTTTGAAGCCACAACAATCAATGATGATAATGAATTTTTTTTTCTCATTAGTATATTGATGGGATTTACATGTCTGTGGATAGGGATAGGCGATACATGTCTATCAAAATATATTAATATAAATAAATTTTAAATTAATAAAATATTTTTCATTATTTGATAGATTAGTGTTGTCCATCCATGCAATATCTAATGATATGAAATTTTTTTTATGATAATGGGCATGGTTTCTTGGTTTACCCACCCCTCTAATTGTGTCATTCTAAATAAATCGAGAGGTAGTGGATTGAGGCTTCGACAGAAACATTATTTTAAGTGATTACTAAAATTTGAATGAATATGATATATCTAAATCTAATATGAGATCTTTAATTTTGAATAAATATGATATATAAGTAATTATTATGAGAGAGTAAAAACAGAAATGAAAAAGTTGAGTCTCTTTTTCTTTAATAAGTAGTAATTAATAGATATAATTTTATAAAAAATGAAACGTATAAAAATAGTAAAAATTTTGTTTAAAAAAATATAAAACTTACCTTATAATAACAAGTGTACCATTAGACAGTTATCACGCAAGGTACCTTGTAAATTGATTCTTATTTTTTTATTTTTTTTATAGGCCTCTCCACGCGTCATTATAAATTTGGGGGAGTTGTTCAAATAGCTCTGGACTAAGGGTTAATTTTTTTTTTCTACCCCTTACTTTTTTTTTATTTTTTATTTACTCTTAATATCTTTTTTTTTTTTTTTGTCTTTGAATTTTCATAATATCTGAACTATCCTTTAAAGACAGAGTTACAGAAATACAGAAATATAATGTGATACATACAAAAATTATACACATAGGTACAGATATTTAATAGTTATCTACAAAAATATTAAAGTAAGCAAAGATGTTTATACACAAAATGGATATATATACATTCTCAATGTCATTACATTATCATCTGTAAATACATTCAGTGTACACAAAATTGTTATAGATACAATCTCAAAGTTTCGTTAAAATAGATACATCAATTATTTGAATCACGATGTTTTCTTCAAATCTTAATAATTAATTGTTATCTCCCCCTTAATCCTCTTCATTTCCTCTTCAGTAAAATTAAACAAAATTATCGAACTAGACATTCGATGTATTTCATAACGAAGAACGAGATTTTTCAAGCTATATAAAAAATACAACAATCAAACACTTAAATAAATTTTTATTTAGCAATATGAATAAAATTAGTAATAGCATGAATCTGAACTAAAAATTTATGAACAATTATAATATTTTAATAAAATTACTTCTTGATCCATATACTTAACAATTTCTGAAATTAACATTTATATAACAACTACAACAAAAATTACCAATGTGATGCCCAATGACATAATAGAAATGTAATATCTTCTATTATTCTTATAACAATCACAACAGAAATTACAAAAACTATAATTTACACAACAAATATATAATATCATACATAGAACTAAACTAAAGACATGTAAATTATAGAAATGTAATATTAATTTATAGATAGGGGTGGTTTAGGTATAAAAAATGAGGTTGCACAGGTGTAAGGTCAAAAAAAAAAAAAAAAAAAAAACCAAATTTAAAGGATAAATAAAAAATAAAAAAACCCAGGGTTAGGAAAAAAAATTAAAACGTTAATCAAGTAGTATTTGAAAATTTTCTCTTATAAATTTTAAGAACCCCTGACATGACACTTGGGGGCCCCAGATCCCTCTTGTTGACACATGTACTCCGCTCATTAAATGTATCAATTTTTAGGTCACACAGGTCCAAAATTATAATTATAATAGTGAGGTAATGGAATTTATACCTCTCACTCACTTTAAAACAAAAACTTATTTGACACCTTACATTATGATTTATTTATATAATGAAAACATTAAAAAAATTATTTTACTTAATTAAGAGCTGAGCACTGCGGACTCTGTACATACGTTATGAAACTGTGCATTACTTTGTAATGTAAAATCTTTTACAGAGCATATACATATATGCTCTGTAAAAGATTTTATGTGTGTGCGCACACACACAATGTAAAACAGCATGTGTCAACAATTTTAAATAAGAATTCTATTAATGATTAATCAATTTGATGACTCAAACTAATTTTGAATGAATGATAAAATAAAATAACCATCATTCTATCACTTTTGAATGATAGATGTTGATTATCCTTTTATTTTTTATTTTCATCAAGTTACTAATTAGTTACTAATAGGTATGCTTGTTAGATTTTTTTTCATATATATGTAATGTGTACATGTACATACGTCAGGATATATGCCATGTACATCTGATTTCGTGTGTCATTTAAAAAAATATGACCATGTGTTTGTTTTTTATTTATGAGTTTTAGATAATTTGGATGACGTTAAACTCCTCGAATGAAATAAGTCGGTTCATCATACATAATCTTATTCTTATCTAAACCGTCTGAGTTAATCAAACAGAACAAACATGAACATAAGAAAAATAAATTCAAGACTATGTAGAACATTTTAGAAAAACCATACGTTTAGCTCCTTGTGTTGCTCCATTGGAAGTTCACACTTTTTTTATTTAAAAAATTCGTACACTCTCTCATTAAAACATGAATTGTTATATAAAATAAAGTATATACTGAGAATTTTTGTCACTTTAAAAAATTAATTTTTTTTACGCTATATGCTATGATAGAATTTCATACACTATAACACACTATATATCGTGCTATCATAGTCTATGAGATTATAGAGCGGACTGTAAAAACAGACTAAACGTTCAACGCTCAATTTTTTATATACGTTTTCTTTTCACGAGACACACTAAGATCATTTAGTAGTATAGAAACAAATTAAACAAAGATCATTTAGTGGCATAGAAATAAATTAAACAAAAAAAAAAGAGCACACTCTAAAGCTAAACAAGGCCTCAAACAGAGGAAGCACAGAAAGGTTGGCAGTGTAGCGTGGAGAACCGACTGATGCACATCGAGCTTAGCTTGTTCTATTCCAGCTGCCACGTTAGATACGCGCGCGCGTTCCCTTACAAAACGCGCCATTCGCGCGCGCGCGACGATGCAACGCTGACGCCTCCCAATTCTTTTATCCATATAGGGCTTTAATTAGGCAGAAGTCATTAAATGTCATTCACCAACGCCATTTTGGGTCCCTGCCCCCCACCACCTTCAATTCACACACTATCAGGTCAATAGATTAGTTGGCAACAAACAAAACAAAACAACCTGATATGACATCGGATCATGTGATAAACATATAAAATTTTAAAATAACGTCAGGAGACTGTATACAACCCCCCAGTCTTGTATATAATTCCATGCATCACTCACAAACCAAACCACCAAGCAAAAACAAAAAACAAAAAAAAAAACATGAACCCACTATCAATGTTGGTGCACATCGCCGCCCACCTCCACCCCTCCGACATGTTATGGGCCCTCTCCGGCCTCTTCGTCTTCAGCGCGATCGTCCGCCGCCTCACCCACCCGAACGGGCCGATGCTCTGGCCCGTGCTCGGCATCCTCCCCACCCTCTATTCGAACCTCGACGAAGTCCACGAGTGGGCGACACGGACGCTGATGCGGTGCGGCGGCACGTTCCAGTACCACGGCATGTGGTTCGCGCGCTTGCACGGCATCATCACTGTCGACCCCGCCAACCTCGAGTACATGCTCAAGACCAGGTTCTCCAACTTCCCCAAGGGGAGGTACTACAGGGAGAGGTTCGGCGAGCTCCTCGGCGACGGCATCTTCAACGCCGATGATGCCACGTGGAGGGAGCAGAGGCGGGCGGCGACGGCGGAGATGCACTCGGCAAGGTTCGTCGAGTACTCTCAGTGCACCATCCATAGCTTGGTGCATAAGAAGCTGCTCAAGCTCATAGATAGGCTTGCTAAGTCCAACCAGACCATCGATTTACAGGTCGTGTATCTCTTTTTCCCCGAGGGTCCTGTGTTTGCAAGTCTGAATTTTATGTAACGTTTTAAAACGCATTTTGTATGTGTTTTTGCTTAAAAAACAAGCGAGAAAAACGTAAACATGTCTTCAAAAGCAAATGTAAATAATAAGTTGGATAAAGTTTTTTATATAAAAAAATGTACTACCTTTTAAAAAATGTAAAAAGTGATTTACCCGTAATCGAGTTTATTTAAGCTAGCTATTTTATTTGAAGTCATACATTTCCAACGTGTTCTCAAATGCAACTTTAGACCCATGTTTGAAAAAGGGTTATGTGAGTTTTTAGATTTGCATGAAGCTATTTTTTCAAAACTCGATTTTAAACAAAAAAAAATAAAAATAAAAAAATAAGTTGTAAATACATTTTTACAAAAAAATAATGTACCCAAAAACTAATGTAAACAATTTATTGAAAACTCAGCTTTAAATTTAATTTTTTTAAAAAAACTATTTTTTAGACCCGTTTTCAAACGTATCTTCAGTGAAAAGCTGACACGTGTCAAACATCTCCAATGCACGTAGGACGTGCTGCTCCGCTTCACGTTCGACAACATATGCACGGCGGCCTTCGGCGTCGACCCGGGCTGCCTCACCGAAGACGACTTGCCGGAGGTCCCCTTCGCGAGGGCCTTCGAGCACGCGACGGAGCTCTCGCTCTTCCGCTTTGTGGTCCCCCCTATTGTATGGAAGACGATGAGGTTCCTCAACATCGGCTCAGAGAGGAAGCTGAAGGAGACGGTGCGGGTGGTGCACGAATTCGCGGAGAACACCGTGTCGGACCGCCGGACGGAGCTCCTGAAGCTCGGGGGGTTGGGGGACCGGTTCGACCTCCTGTCCCGGCTCGTCGAGGCAAGGAACGGGGAGGGGGGGTTCGGGTTCTCGGATAAGTTTATGAAGGACTTCTGCATAAGCTTCATATTGGCTGGGCGCGACACGAGCTCGGTCGCGCTCGCGTGGTTCTTCTGGCTCGTCCACAGGCACCCGGAGGTGGAGAAGAAGATCCTCGACGAAATTGTGGTGGTGCTAGGCGAACGGACGGCGAAGATCGAGTCGCTCGATGATGTCGTCTTCACCGCCGCAGAATTGAACAGGATGGACTACCTGCAGGTATAACCACAAAATACTGTGAACTTTTCTTAATGCTCATAAAAACACAAAAAATTGGGAACTTTGGAAAAAAAAATTTGGCTTTTCATTCCAGGATCAGTTTATTTGTAAAACTGCCATGTGGACTGTTTTGACTCAGTCAACACGCTCATCCACATATTGTCATGGTGGAGGCCTGATCGCAAATCACGTCTCCGCCTGCTTTACCCCCGCGCGCACAGGGGGTTGCACATCTCTGCCTGCTTTACCTCTGTGGCGCAGGTCAGCGCCACGCGCGCAGGGTTTGATTATTATTTTTTTTTTATTTTGTAATATGACTATTTATATTTTTAATTCAATAAATTATTTACGGAGTGAGATAAATAAATCTCACTAGGTGTTGAAAAAACTAATAAAATGATCTAATATGTAAACAAACATGAAAAAATAAGTAAATGATCCATTCCCAAATACAAATAATACTCATATCATAATTTTTTCCCCTTTCTTTCAAAGTAATATTTTATTAGAGATAATCTAGGAAAGATAAGACTTAACTTTGATTTAAAATTAAGATCAAGATTAAATTTTATAATTCGAATCAGATTTAAAATTTAGATAATGTTTAAAATTTAATTTTATAAAACAATTATTTATATAAAAAAAAAATCACATGCAAATATATATAAATAGTTGTTTTACAAAATTAAATTTTAAATATTATTGTTTCCTCTTGTTTTCTGTTTTTATAGAAATGGTTGTCTTATAAAATTAAATTTTAAATATTATCTGAATTTTAAATGTTAAATTTTATTTGAATTTTAAAATTTAAAATTCATTTTAATTTTAAATCAAAGTTAAGCCTTATCTTTCCTAAATTATTTCTAATCAAATATTATTTTAAAAAATTAAAATTTATAAATAATTAATTATTATTACTTTTCTAAAAAGAAATAATCACTCCCGCTTGCGTGCTGACCCGCACCGCGATCACGTCTCCTCCTATGGGGGGAGACATGCATGTCCCCCGCGTCGCTCCCCTGTGTGCGGTGAGGGTCAGTGCGTGCACCGGGGTAAAACAACGAAGACGTGATTTACAATCACGTCTCTGCCGTGGCAATAGTTAGAGTGGTCAACGCGTCCACGTGGTACGCTGATCGGGACCAAAACAGTCTCAGGGTCAGTTTTATAAATAATCTGGTCCTCGGGTTAAAAGTGAAATTCTTTTTCTTGGGGGGTATTTTTAAAAATTTCCCAAAAAAATTCTCAGATTCTATTTGGTTGGGATGATTCATTCGTAATTTAAAATATAATCATTATATTGTATTCGAATTCGTACACGACATGTTTAAATAATTTTGTATTTATTTTTAAACCTGTTAGACAGAATACGTCTAGAAAAATGTTTATTTATCTCTGTATTCTTGACACATCTGTCGTGAGAGTGATTTAGTAACAAAAATTAATCCAAACCACAAAATTTGTGTGAAAGATTGGATCACCGCTCTTTATTTTATTGAAACTCTTAATCTGTCGTACATAAATTTTGTGACTGCATGTGTTGCTGTAGGCGGCGATATCGGAGACACTCCGACTCTACCCATCGGTGCCGGTGGACTTCAAGGAGGCGGTGGAGGACGACCAGTTCCCGGACGGGACGGAGGTGAGGAGCGGGGCGAAGGTGTACTACGTGATGTACTCAATGGGGAGGATGCCGGCGATATGGGGGGAGGACTGCCGGGAGTTCAAGCCGGAGAGATGGATCAAAGAGGGAGGAGGGGGGTTTGCGAGCGAGAGCATGTTCAAGTACCCGGTGTTCAACGCGGGGCCAAGGTTGTGCGTGGGGAAGAAGTTCGCGTACGCGCAGATGAAAACGGTGGCGGCGGCGATGCTGCTCAGGTACGAGGTCAAGGTGGTCGAGGGCCACGTCGTCGCGCCGAAGCTGACGACGACACTCTACATGAAGAATGGGCTCGCCGTCAGCTTCAGGCGGAGGAGCGTTGTTTCGCCGTTGCTTTCATGAGTGGGTGGGGGAGGAGGGGAATTGATTCTCTGCTTGCCTCTTTCTCTCTTCTCTCTTTTTTTTTTTTAATATAATATAATATATGAAAATACAAGGAGAGAATCTAAACCCCGTGAAAGAGATGATATATAATGTATAATGGTGTGGTAAAAATAATGCATGGAAGATGTTAATTAATAATGGTGTGACAATGGGGAAAAGAATAGGTATTGAAGTTGGTGTCCATACAACTATAGTTTCTTTTGTTGTTTTATGCATAAAGCAAGTCAAATGGGAAGTGTGTGTGGAAGGGAAATTTGTTCATGCAGATGCATGGGGGGTATATACCATGTGAATATATATGCTGTATAATTTTGTGATTTTAGCACTTTTTTTTTTTTTTTGTTGAATTGGAATATTGGATGGAATTTTATGTTAAGTATGCTCACGATGATGGGTATGTTTTAAATAAATAAATAAATAAAATAAGTCATGTATATACGTAGCAGAATGTAGATTTTATTATGTGATTTGACATCTACATCCATGACGGAGATGAAAAATTGTTATTATATCAAGTAACCAAAATACAAGATCTCTAAACCGTTATTCTTTCAATAATGTTAGAGATAGTCCTACGGACAATCCGTACATGATTTAATCGATTTTTTAAAAATAGTAAACATATGTTATATGCTTTGATGAAAATGATATATCATCCCATCTTGAATTAAATGAATCAATTTTTAACTAATAAAAATAATTAATTAACTAGATATATATACACCTATATGGCTATATATATATATATATATACACACACACATCTCGACTTGTCAATAAATAATTTATAGTAAACAAATTAAATAGGAGCACGTTAGGCCAATCAAGACTTTGAAGTGCTGTGTGACATTAATATTCTCGCAGAGGGCCGGTGAAAGGGACACTGAATTAGATATTAATGTGACGCTAATGTGTCATTATTTTAGAAATTAAATGTGATTTGGTGTTGATTTTTTTTGTTTCATTGTCTGCTATCAACGCATGAGCATATATATTTCATTGTCCTACTGTTTCAGGAATTAATAGAGCGGTTCAAATCAAAGACTACACAGTGAAGTCCGTATCTTTGATTTGTTAAAAAAAGCACGCTAATGTTATCATAGAAGCAAATAACATCTCTCGGGCTCGTTTGGATAGAAGCATAAATTATTCTGAAGTTTATACCTATTCCAGCAATTGTTGATTTTATCAATGGAATAAGTGATTTTCTGTTTGGCTGTGTTTTTAGTTATTCTCGTAAAACACAATAATACATGTTGAGTGTTTGGTTGATGAAAAATAAAATGTGAATAAAGTGTAAAAAGTTGATTTGACATGTAGACCCAATTGATGTATAAGAGGTAATGACGTATAATTTAAAATGTAAAGAAAAAAAATGTGGGATCCACTTATGATTGTTGATGGAATAGGCTAATTCCATGAGTAAGGGGGAATTACTATACCCATTTATTTTTTGTTATTCCGGCATCCAAATATCACCTTATTCCCCTCACCCAAACACCTTTTTTCTCCTATTCTATGCCTATTCCCACATATTCCTGCCCTAATCCTCTACCCAAACGCCCCCTGGGGGTTTATTAAGAACAACAATATTTTAACTTAACAATATATAACTTATTAGATAAAATGGTTTTTTTTTTCCAAAATTAAGCAATAGTTAAACTTTGCAGCTTGACTGTGTCCGATTTAACAATATAACTTAGAGTCCATTTGGATGCGCAGGTGAACCATTAATTTTTTCAAAATCCAACCCACCTTTGAAAATCATTTTTTTACAAATTAATTTAACAATATAATTAAGGCCCCATTTGGTTTATTTGGCTATATCTTAGATGTATTATATATGTTAATAATGAACTTAGAATCAAGAATCCGGATTCAATTTCCCCCTAGAATACCACCAATCAATTAAGTGATTTCATTAATTTGGCAATCACTGTTTATTTTTATTTATCTTTTTAAATCACTGTTTATCAATGTTAAACAAACATGTTTTTCTCAAGAATAAACCAATTCTTCAATTTATCCACTCCCTTATGGTGCTAAATAGATATTAATTCTCATTTCTCAACAACCTTGCTAATTTATTATGAAAGAATAGTAAACATGACCATTGTCATATCAATAGGCCTGAATTTTGGAAAGAGCTGGTCTTATCCCACCAACCAAACATATTGCTCTCCCCCACAACCAAATAAAAAGTTAAAACATTTTGTTTTAGACACTCATCGCACCAACTCCACTTGACACACACCTAGTCATATTGAGATGTCTAATGTAATCCAAGGTGTGTCACATAGAATTTTTCAACTGTAATATTTTAAAAGTGGCGCGACACACCTTGGGTCACCATAAGTTATTCGATTTGACATACTTTGAGTCAAACTAGAGTGTTTACTATGACCTGAGGTGTGTCACCCAGAATTTTTCAATTACCATATTTTAGAAATAATGTGACATGCCTTGAGTTACCGTAAGTTGTTCAGTTTGACATACTCATAGTCAAACTGAGATGTCTACTATGACCCAATGTGTGTCACCCAACACTATCCAATTGACAATAAGTTAATTTTCTTATCCATCATAAATATCATAAATACACAAACAAATAAAATATCATAAATAAACAACATTCGTATACATAGTCATATAAGTTAATTCAACATTCACATATCTAACCTGCACATTCACAAATCCAGCACATTATTTTTTTCACAAATGAAAACTTACTATTAACATAATAGTCTTTCCTGTTGAACATGCATACATCCAAATTCAACCAACCAACACATCCACATTAGTACATTTTTTACTCAATACATTGTTCAAAAGTCAAAATATAATGTGGATGTGTTGGTTGGTTGAATTTGGATGTGTGAATGTTGAACAAGGAAGACTGTTATGTCAATAATATATTTTCATTTACGACAAAAGAATGATTAGATTTGTGAATGTGCATGATAGATCGAATATGTTAATGTTGAATTAACTTATATGACTATGTATGTAAATGTTGTTTATTTATAATATTTATTTGTTGTGTATTTATGATATTTATGATAGATAAAAAAATTAAATTATTGTCAATTGGATAGTATTGGGCGACACACCTTGGGTCACAGTAGACACTACAGTTTGGCTCAAAGTGTGTCAAACTGAACAACTTACTTTGACCCAAGGTGTGTGTGTCGCGTCACTTTTAAAATATTGCAGTTGAAATTTTTTTGGTGATATACCTTGTGTCATATTAACACTTCAATATAACTGGACTTGTGTGTGTGTGTGTGTGTGTGTGTGTGTGTGTGGACAGCATTTGGGTTGATGGTGGTGGTAGACGGGATCTTTTGGAAATCCTTCATGAGTATCTACTATTCTTTCACATCAAATTAGGTATACATATGAACAGTCTCTTGAAGGGAAATGTCTCAACTACTTCGATCAATTAAATGCAGGTGTGAAACAGAGTAGTTTGTGGCTGGTTGTTTTTTAAATAGCTTTAATTAAAAAAAAAAAGATTTCATATGAACAAGCTAATCAATGAGCATTCATTATGATTTAGACTTTACTCAAGATTAAAATTTACTAAATATTAAATTTTATGCGCGATCGATCTAAAAGTTCATCATCATATGAGTAGTGAAAAGTGAAAAAGATATTCAATTAGATCATTTAATTATCTGACATATATTTGAATCTCAAAATTCATAGTTGTTATTTGATATCTAGGGTTCAATTTAGAGTATAATGGCGTTTATTCTAAACGAAATATATGAGATTTTTATTATAATATTATATTTATTTGAATTATGTATATTTTAAAATTCATATTCTATATGGTAAATAACAACCCACAAAATAAATTTACACCAAGAGTTAATATCCATGATAACAACTTTAGAAGAATGTTGCTTTTAAAAAAAAATAAAAAATAAAATTAGAAGAATGTTATTTTTCCCTTAATTTCTCACCTCACACGATTCCATTCTTAAGTTGTTTATTATTCCACTTAAATTTAGGAGGTGAAAAAGACTTGTACTATGACTATCAATTATTAATTAAATTCATGTTTATTGAAATTTGAACCCATAACATCATAAAGAATTTCTTTTTTTGCATTGGGATTTCACATGAATCACACATACTCTGCTCGAATATAGAGGCGATCTGCCATTGGGTCCAGGAAGTGATTTTGGAGCTCTCTTTGGAAACGAGTTTGAAAAATTTTGCGCGTAAAAGGAAGTATTGAAAAAACAATTTTTCAGGAAGCTTTCTTCTGTTAGCTGAATAAGAAACAAGCATTATAACAATGTGGCTGACGGCCATGATTAAGTGCTCTGGTCCTTTGAGGGTGATTTGTGTCACTCGTCCAAGTGATTATGGATAATGTTACATTCAATTCCATTTTCAATCTTAATTTCAGTCTATAAAAGATTTGAATTTTTTAAAAATAGTATATCTCATCTAATAAGTATATGTTTTTATAAAAAATGAAGCATATACTCCAATGAATTGCATGGATGTATTTATAAAAAAATATAATTTTTTTTTTTTGAAACACATATCTGGTTAACGTGAGCATATGCGTCGTTAATTTTTTTATTGACGCATACATGGCTGGAATTGGGGCTGAAAAGTGGAAACGAATCTAGGTGTAACAGTACCCAATGATTATAGTTCCTATATTTCCCATTCTCATTTGTCTAGATTGTAATCTGAGTGCTGATTTAGGCACTCAGAAATCAGCACTCAGATTGGAGCCCTTTAGCCCCGTTCGGTTCGAGAATAGGTTTGAAATAAGTGAGAATTAGTCAGAATGGTATCAACATGGGTGTTTGGAAGACTGAATTAAATGAGAAAATGTATGTTAGAATTAACTTGTATATAGATTTCGGCCAATCCCTGGAATTAAGTTATTT
This sequence comes from Acorus gramineus, assembly GCA_030737835.1. Taxonomy (NCBI): domain Eukaryota; kingdom Viridiplantae; phylum Streptophyta; class Magnoliopsida; order Acorales; family Acoraceae; genus Acorus; species Acorus gramineus. Next base: position 23,465,137 of record CM060851.1, on the reverse strand, counting down.
TAAGTTATTCAACCTAAAAGAATATGCGGATCTACAATCAACTTTTATAAATTATTTGTCAAATCAATTGTCATCATTTTTTCACTTTTTATAAATCATTACCCACACCTTATTCATATTTTTATCCAAACAAAATCTTTAGTATTATGTTTACCAACAAGAATAATTCCAAAAAACAACCAAACAAAAAATCCATTCATCCTTATTTATACTAGAATAATCATAAACCTCAAAATAATTTAATTATCTATCCAAATGGGGGTTTAGAGAACTGAAGGCATATCATGCATTTGAGAAAAGCTATTAAACATTGAGTCAAAGAAACCTAGCCCGACATAAGTGGGTCCATAGAGTTTATCCACATGTATGGATCGAGTACAGGACAAATCTTTCAAATTTACTGACGTGACAATCGAACGCAATCAAATGTTTAGATCATATAGAAAAATATATTTTAACTTAAGGTATAAATGTGAGACTCACCAAATCGAAAGAAATATGTGACTTTTCTCTTCTTTTGTTATAAATATCTGAAATAATTTTTTTATTATTGATTTAAACATCAAAATATTTATGCAGTTAGCAAAATCTTTCATGTGTTCGATTGAAGAACCATCTGAAGCAATACACCTCATGTCCTAAATGATTCAATTACTAATATATAATTTTTTGGTAGGACCAAAACCTCTTAATATATCTTTTGTTGCCGAGCCATAACAGATGAACAGGACCATTGTCATCATTAACAGGCTTTAGTTTTGCAAATCTTTATCTATTATTGCTTATCCATGAATAGACACACCAAGGAACAGAGACATTTCAACAATCTTTCTTATTAATGGGATATACAGTGTAGGAATTAAGATGGGCTATTGGCCTGGAAATGTCTCAACTACTTTGATTAAATGCGCGTATGAAACCACCTAGCAGTTGTATATATATATATATAGATGGCTCGTTAGGTGCCAAATCTTAATAAATAATAAGATTCTAAATGAATAAGTTAATATTAGGATGGCCATCCAAAGTTCATACTTTAGTCACGATTCAGGAAATAAGTTTTGGAAACCACTTAAAGTAGTTTTTGAAAATAGCTTTTCACAAATCACATGTTTATTAGATTTCTTAAAAGCTATCTTTTATAGATAAAACTCATTCTCCACTTTAGTTGAGGACATTTAAAAACAAGTTTGAAATTTTGGATTAGGTATGATTCCTATAAAATTATAATTTTTAAAAATTGTACAAACTCATACCATGCATATTATATTTGATTTAAAAATATGTCCAATCAATTATCCAAAAAATATGTGCATATGATTTTCATTATTCAATACTGAATATCATGATCTATTTTTAAGTGAATGCGGATATTAAGGTACTTGCTACGGAAATTTAAAAACAAGTTTGAAATTTTGGATTAGGCATGATTCCCTATAAAACTATAATTTTTAAAAATTGTCCAAACTCACGTGCATGTTATATTTGATTTAAAAGTATGTCCAATCGATTATTCAAAAACAATATGTGCATCTGATTTTCATTATTCAATACTGAATACCATGATCTACTTTTAAGTGAATACAGATATTAAGATACGGATGCTATCCAGATCTAGTATATTTATAAAATTATATTTATTTATATTGCTATTACATGTTATTTAATTTCAATTATTTTATAAGATGAACCACAACTTTTAAAATTTAATTAACTTACATGATAATAAAATATCTGGCAGATCTATCAAATCAAAGGCAAGAGACTCTAATGTGTATTTTTTCTCACCTCACACTATTTCCCGAGCAGTTGAGCTTATTAATTAAGTTCATGTTCAGGGATAGGGATACGATATTCAATTTGGAGGGAAGATGAATATTAAAGTCTATAAATCATAGACAAACCTAGCTCAAATCATTTAATATTTGTGTCAAATTAGACATAATTACACATGCATAATTCAAATAATTAAAAATACGTGTTTCAAAATAAAATTGGGAATATTTTATACGCCCATTTCAAATATGAGTTTTATCATAATAACTTATTATGATATAAGTATGCTGTTGTTTTATAATTGATGAAGGTTCATATTTATTGTAATTGTGTTTTATATAAACTTCTATAAGTTTATAACATTTTCATTACACTCAATTTATTTTACAGCCCAATCTATAACATGGCACTATCATAGCGTATAAGATTCTATAATAGTGTACGACACAATTTATTTGAATTTTTTCAAAGTGTAAAAAATATTATTGTATCTTAATATATACTTCATTTAATAAAATAATATGATTTTAGTCAATCTAGTCTGTGTCAAACTGCATAATTTATTAATCAAACTGCACAACCAATTGTTGAATATATGTGTCACTCTCCTATTGTGGATACAGTACTATCAAACCCTGGCTTGACTGGATCCAATAGGAGAGTAACACGTGTATCCAACAATTGATTGTGAAGTCCAATTTATAAAATGTGCAGTTGGATACTGGGACAGAAGCCAGTCCTGGATCTAGACTCAACGTGAAAGAGAGATGTATTTTTTTTTTTACTAATTCCTATTTTTCATAAAATTGTAACTTGTGCAAACTTATACATAGGAGCATTTCTGACAAGGAACCACTAAAAGATCAAATGACTCTAGTCAGATTATTTGATTGTCGACCGTCTCTATCAGATTACAAGACTATGGACCATGTCTCTTCGATTAGTGAACCTGTACTTGGTAATTCAAGATTTTATATCATAAAATTGTAAAGGATTCAATTAACAAAATATCTTCCTAATGTATCTTTTATTGTAGGGAGCAACAATAAAAGTACAGGAGCATTGCCATTATCCTTAACTTCAATTTACACATTCTCATGTATTATTGCTAGTCATGTAACAGACACATCAAAGAAGACTTAATAACAATTTCTTAGTGGGAAGCGTAGTGTAGCAATTAGGACAGGCTAGAAGGAAATGTCTCAACTACTTTGAATAAATGCAGGTATGAGACCTGTTGGAAAAACAGGTCCATGAATCCAAGTTGAGGAGAAGGAACTGTAATGTCAGCCCTAATTACATTCTCATTTGTAGTTCACACGAGTTTGATAACTTTTATTCTGAAGTTTATTCTTAACTAATGAAATACATTCTTCTATGAAAATGTGCACTGATATAAATTGAATACATATTGAGATAGCCAATATACTATATTAAAAGATTTTATATACTATATTAATAATGTAGCAATCGTAAATGAGATTACAGAAAAAACTGAGTATATCAACATCTAAGTAAAATGATGTACATAAACATTTTTCAACAAAATATATTGTCTACTTCCATGATGGGAGAAGAAAGAATTTTTCACTATTTTCCCAGTTACAAACTAAAAAGGCTGCAAACCTGATTCTTTTTTTGTGACAAGCTAAAAGGGCTACAAACTAGAAAAAAGAATGACAATTCTCAGTTTTACAAGTCCACCGAAAAGTGATAGATGACATGTATTTTGTTATTAGCTAAAATGTGTGCACTTAAAAATGTCATTTCAAAATATCTTTTTAAACCGAGATCCCAATGAACAAGAGATTATTTCAAGAGGTCCAACCCAAAGAAGCAGTTGCCAAACTTGTGTGTGCGTGCGCGTGCGTATGTTTTTTTGTAGAGTATAATATATTTTTGAAAATGATTCAATAAACAACGTTTTTTTTTTAAAAGATGACGAAGAATCAAATTCTGCACACCAATCTTAAAAGAAAAAGAAAAAAACAAAACAGCCACTTCAGCAATGTGTCTTGTTACACGTGCAACACACCCTACCTTACCAAATGCCAATGTAATGATCTTCAAAATCATGTGATCGATTGATTTATAAGTCATCCAAATTTACATGTAATGCAGTGAGAAAAATTCAAATGATTTCACAGAGGTTTTTTTAATAGCCAAGTGTTTTCATATATATTTATTTTTTTCCAAAAACCCCAACTTTATTGGAAAAATCCGCATGCACACTGTCATTCATAAATCGTGTGCACTCATGGCTTGATGAGTGTGTAATGATCCGGGTTTGAATTTTACTCATGTTAAATATTATCCTATTAACAGGAGTAAGACTTTAACCATGACCTTTTACTAAGAGTAGGAGCCAACCCGAACTTACAAGTGTTGGACCCCAGACCAAATCCAAGAAGAAAAAAATACCCAAAAATAAAACATGAATGTTTAGCTGCCAAGGTTGATAAAACACTGACAAGTAGGAAGAGTTATGTGGGTATTGTCTCCTGGGTGTTTGGCTCCCTGCATGGAGTTTTTGCTGGGAACTTAAAAAGTTCAGAACCCCACAAGGTTTTCATAAACTTGGATTACAAGTTGGGTTTGTTAGGTCCAACGGTAGGTTGGTTTGATTTTTATTTTCTTTTTTCTATAGAAGGAATAAATACACTTATAATGAAGGCTATGAAAAGGACTGAGGACTGATGCATATAAAGTAACCCACACATTCCTCATATGGATCAACAGATATAAGACTGTCTACTTCACCTGCCATCTTCATTACCTGTACAAATAATTTCTTTGACTATCCACATCAGCACATTATTATATTTTTTTTATGAAAATGAGGTGGAACTAGAGAGAGTACGGAGAAATGAAATTCTAAAAGTATGATAGATTTGAAAGTAAAAACATATCAAACATTTTTACCTCAAATTGAAAATTGAACTGAACAACTAAATTTACCAGTAAACTTATAAGTTCATTTTCCCAGGGTAATATGACCTCTCCACCCAAACTCAATCAGAATTATAATTATGTTTGCTCTTATATTGAATTTAACTGTTAAAATCCCAACTTGAATAGCATTAGCAATAAGATGGGTTTATTGGCAATCTGACTTCACCTTATTAGGACAGGTTTTTTTTTAACCCATCACAAATCATTGCAATTGCCAGGTCGGGTTCAGATTTTGAGCTTGGAACTCGATCCAACCCGACCTAGGCTAAAAACTGTTAAAAAAAATGATGATTTTCTTATTATTTCACCTCTCATATCTCATCTATAACTCTTTTATTGGTATTACATTAATTTGATAGGAAGAATGGTACTGAGATGTTTTGATGGTCTTTCAAGTGCTCTACGTGGTGATATTTTGAAGAATAATTTATATTTTGTGCATTTGAGATGTTCATCTATTTACATTAGAATAAAAATACTTTTTTAAGTTTAATTCCCTTTCATGATATAAATAATTTAATTTATTAGATAAATTTTGTATGGGGAAACTAATTCCAAATATTTTTTCATTCATTGATTTTTAAGGTCACTATAGTTTTGTAGTATATAATATTCTACATTAGCGAATACATTTTTTTTCCAGATCCTTTCATGCAACACCATCTGCATGTGTAGGTTAGATAACAATTCACGGTTAACCGTCTATGAGATTTTAAACAGTGCATATCACGCATAACAATATACAAGATTGACATAACAATGTATATAGATTACATAACAATGTATAAATGGTATTTCGTGATATAGACAAAGGGAATAAAAATGCAAGGACTTGGGAAAAGTATGATACTAACTCACTAACTTAGAGATGTTTTAATATACTAAAAAAAAATAATCCAGAAGACCCCAAAAAAATGAGGGGTTGAAAAAAAAAAATTTGGTATAAATTTCTCCCCATTTTATTGGGCTATTTGTAAGACCTGATCCGAGCAGCTTAAACAATTAAGGGTGACTAAACCCGAGGTGAGATAATACTGATATGGAGTCTAACATTGTGGAGCCGAGTCAGATCAGGTTATGCCAAGCCCGACTCCAACCCAACCTGTTGCTATCCCTAAACCCAAATCCGTCCAAAAATCAGGTTTGATCGAGTCGGGTTGGGTTCAATCCGCCTATGTTATACGGTTGTACCTAGGCCTGTCAACGGGTCGGGTCCAGACCCGGACCCGACCCGGAACCCAGCTCGATTTGGACCCGACCCGGTGAACCCGAACATACAAACAGGTCGGGTCCAGGTCCACCCTGCCCCTACCCATTGGATCCGACTGTTTTATTATTATATGCTTATATATTATAAGACTATTAGTATTAGTTGACCCATAATTTTATTTCTTATTTATCAAGTTAAAAATATAAGTTTTAATTCATTTTTGTATCTATAAATCCATAACCAAACCCATAAATCATAACCCATAACCAATCAAACCCACCCGTTGACAAACCTTATTAGTTTATTAGCTTTTGAATTTGTATAATTAATTGGTTTGTTGCATGATTTGTGTTCATTGTTTAGATTAATATGTTAGTGTTTATTGTTTTGAATGTTGTTTAGATTAATATATAGTATCTATTGTTTTGAGCGTTTACTTTGTGACACAAATAACCATTAACTCTCATTTTTAGTTCATTGTTATATTGTTTAGATTTTTGTTTACTTTGAATGTTATATGTTAGTGTTTATTGTTTTGAATTGTACAAAAATATGTTTAAACATAATGTCAGGACACCAGTTTAGAAAGCTCAAAACTAATGTTTTATACAAAATTTTCCTAATAAAATGATAAGGCAAACAAATTCATGAACTCTCTTTTTTTTTTTATTAACTGTATTCGTGTCGGGTCGGGTCCAGACCCGACCCGGGTCTGATGGGTCCGGGTCCACATTTCCAAGGACTCGCCGGGTCCTTGGTTGGACCCGGATCCGCCGGGTCTTACCACGGGTCGGGTCCGGGTCCAACCCAACTCAGTCCGAACTTGACCCGTTGACAGGCCTAGTTGTACCACTGCTTACAGGTAAATCCTGGATTGGAGTCGAAATGCTGAATAACCCAACAATGTGACCAAATAAAATTCATGGTGTGTCTAACATGCCCAGACCAATTCTTACTTCAATAAAATACCAATTCAAATAAACAGTTACTTCAATTACCTTAAAATTTATATGAGAAATCACTTACTAACAATAATTTTGAGTAAAGCATAGTAGCCAAGAAAACTACTTCCAATAACAAAGGGGAAAAGAAAGGAAAATTTAACAAAACACTACAAAAATCAACAAGACTAGAGACTGTAGTAAGCACCTCCAGATGGAAGATGCAACTCTGCCGCTGCAGCGTGTCTTTGTATCATTTGACAAATTCAAAATGCGCCGCGTCTCCTTTCTTCGGCCATGTTCACTCTGAGTGCTCTTCCATCCAGATCCTGTAACATGACAAAGCTATCGAGGTTAAGTAAATGACAATTAAAAAAAAAAAACTCAGGAGATACTGTCATTCCTCAAATCCATATTTCAGAAAGAAAACATTTTCCCGCAAGTCTAATTTAACCCGTTTTCTATAAATTAATATCATTTACAATGAATATGCACAACATTAATGTTCAAAGTATATATGTAACATCTGGGTGAGTTTAAAATCAAGATTTTTTGGCCTACCTGGCCATCAAGAGCAGCGATTGCATCATCCAACTCAGTTTGTGAGGCCATTGTTACAAACCCAAACCCACGTGAGCGTCCAGTATCCCTGTCATAGACAACCCTGGCTTCAACAACCTTACCATGTTCACTGAACACCTGTTCCAAGCGAGCATCATCCACCTGCCATGGCAGGTTCCCGACATAGATCCTAAATGAGGGTTCAAATGACCTTGGTGCACGTTCTGGTTGGGACCCCCTGGGAGCTGCTTTGTTCACGGTCAAAAGCCTGCCATTGACTTCCTGTTCCAAAGAAAGGGAGCTACATCAGTTTGCAAGGTGAAACATCAAAGTAAGCAGAATTATCAAAGATGCGAATTATGCTTCTAAATTTGCATGTGATGCTAAACAAAAAGGTCAGGGATGGTAACCAAATTTTCAATTAGTATCGTTAAGAAGCTTGATACTTATTTACAGCAAGGAATTCAGCTTGATTTTGCATGTTCTACAGCCATTGGTTTCCATCACAAGCTTTATTTTTGCATTTCTATTACTTGGTAGCTATGTAGCACGGACACAGACACAGACACGGGACGCGATGACACGGACATGGGGACACAATGATTTTTTAAAATATAGGACACGGATAAGGCTAGGACACGGTAATAAATAAATTAGTGTAAAATATATATTATAATTCCACATGAAATAAAATAGAGATATTATAGCATGGGGGCATTTGTTTATCTGTTCCATGGAGGGAGAGGTTGTTCTATTTTTTTGTTACAAAACAGGCTGAGTTATTTAGGTAAACAAGTCATAAACTGACAACCCATGTCCTGGGCCGTGTCCTGACTGTGAAATTGAGCCCATTTCTCAAGACACGTTTCTGACGTATCCAACACACATCAGGCACGTATCAGGCAAGTGTCTTGTCCATCACGTGTTTGACACGGGTACAGCAAGCAAAACGAAGTGTCCATGCTTTAGAGCTTGGTGGAGAATTCTATTGTCCTCTTATCTGAAATCCAAACATGATAATTGTGCATCCTTAAACTGTACTCAGAATTGCACATCATGGTGTGTGCATGCGCGCATGTTTATTGGGGGAAAAAAAGGCCATTCACTAGTTGAATTTCAAATAGTACATGGCCCTAGGCAAAAAAAAATTCAAATATAACACAAAGGAAAATTGTAGGGGAAGACAAGAGAGGTCCATGCAACGCCCCTTCGATAAACGAAGAGTTTCAAAGCCTACCCCTCAATCCACCTCTCTCAAAAAGAATGGAGGCTCCCAAACAAAATCGTCCCCAATCCAAAATGAACCTCTCCACCGAGTCCAAATCTTATAAAAAAAGGTGTCACCGTGGAAAACAACTCAGTTTATCATAATCCAAATCGCCCAAGCCACCACCATGATGAGGATTTGGGAGATGTTGCCTTTCTTGCTTTGATCCCTTTTCTTCTTAAGAAGATTCCCGGTCTCCCATAATTGCTCGAGGAATATATTTTTTTTGTACATATTGTATTATCTCTAACAACCATCATTTCCCGGTGTCACCGTGGAAAACAACTTGGTTTCTCATAATCCAAATCGCCCAAGCCGCCGCCATAATGAGGATTTCAAAGATCTTGCCCTTCTTGCTTTGATCCCCTTTTTTTCTTAAGACGATTCCCAGCTTCCCATAATTGCTCGAGGATTTTTTTTTTTTTGCACATATTGTATTATCTCTAACAACCATTAATCTAGAATAGATGTCGGCAGAAATTATCCTAGCCTACAATATGTCTAATGTTCAGATAAACAGTTAAACCAAAAAACTCAGGGGCCTATCCGCATGAGATGAATTGGAAAAATCTCACCGAGCTATCTAGTTTTCTTTAGAGCAGAATGAATCATGTCATCCAACAGGGTCAAATAATTCTCCTTCAAAATGGATAAAACTAATAATATTAGCAGCCAATAACAAGATCCTCCCCATGCAAATGCACAAAATTACCAAGATACTAATGCTTGTATTAACACATCATTTTTTGATGAAGAACTATAGTTTAAATTATGATGTTTATACTTAACAAAGGAAAATCAAGAAGATAGCTAAGCACACCAGCAAGAAAGATGAAGAGAATGAGGTGCAGAAGGGATTTGAAAAAAAAAAAAAACTTCCTAGAAAGGTCGTGGAATGTTGGAAACATATACTTATTTTTCCCATTTACTAAACACAACCTAAGCTTCATTATACAGTTTGAAAAGGTATGCTCAACAGAATATCTGACCTCCACATAATTGTTATTAACAATCTCTCTTGACGACCCCAAAAGAAAAGGCATGTCCATCTGACAGTCAGAATTCCTAATAATGTGTGTGTGTTTGGCAAATTCCATTCAACGAATATCTGATATGGGAGCATAGAATGTGATTACACTTAATTGCTATGTTACCTAAATACGGGTACGAGGATATGTAGGAAGGATTTACTGCAATAATCTTCACAAATTGAAAATCTAGGGATGTGGGTATAACAATATACTAGGGTTTTTCACTAAGGGTAACGCATGCGCAAGGTACATGTTCACAAAAAAAATTGAGTCTTGATGCAGACCAGTCCTTAACGACTTCACTGCTAGGTTGGTTCTCCCATAGGAATCAAACCAGAAAAGGAGAAAGAGGTTGAACCAAAAGAAGAAAAGAAAAACTAAGAAGAAAATTAACTTCACTAACAATATGAAATCAAACTGGGATTGGTTGGTAAATTGGTATCACTCAAACAATCAAAGATGATTACAAATTCTGTGACGCTGAAACTTAAGGAGTTTAAATAGACCACTCAATCAGCTTCCACTGCCAACGAGAGGATTCCAGAAGATCGACTGTTGCAACAGCCAATGGCTTCTGCTATATTACCGCCCATACACGACAGTTCTGTAAGCTAGTGAGGTTAATCAGCCAAAGCTGATAAGACTGGTAACGCCAAAGAGGAAACTGCAAAACATCTATTTATGTTATGCTGATGCAGGACGCAACAATGACATTTGACATCATGTGATTATAGATTTCACTTCCCCAAGGGGCTAAAGTAACCCAACTCTTAATCCCTGCCATTTGCCAGGCTATTTGAATTCATCACAATGATTTATTTTTAAAAATGTTTGGGATGATGTAACCAGATCCATAAATGATTGGGGTATTCCCTGTGCTGGGGCTGAGTCTGTAATGTTCATTTGTGAAGGTGTCTGTATTGAGATTTCCCCTTTTTCTCTCTTCTTCTCACTCCGGTCTCTTTTCTGCTACATTTTCATTTCATTGTAGCAGATTTCTCATCTGCCTTTTTGGAATTTATCCTGGAGCAATAAATCTGGTGGTCAACTCACACCTTCCATTAAAAAAAAATAACAAAAAAATGATATCGGCATATTCATCCAACTAATAGATAAGTTTCCCAATCCACAACAAATGATACTGTCTTCAGCATAGTGAATCTAATACTTCTACAGTATTCGCAAAAACCTACCAAATATGAAAATAAACTAAGAAAAAGTGGAATAATATCACATGCGTTAACTGTAGCAATACAATAGTAATAAAGATATGACTTTTATGTGGAAATTGGAACTCCGTTCCTACATGCACCATGGACATGAACTAAAGCAACATTGTTATTATTTTTTTGAATGCATGAAAAAGTTAAACAAGTATGACAGCTAAACATAATGATTCCATAATCAGAATGACAGATATAGATACAGTTAAAGATCATAGACACGTTGGAATAAGCTTCATTGACTAGTTTTTTTTTCATTGACTAATTATTTGAGATTTATGGATCTGGTCTGCAATATAGAGTCCTCTTACATGAACATAATTGCCTCCAGTGGTTACAAATGACCTCTGATAGTATCAACCGTAACAATTAAAATCAAGAAAATTCCGGGGACCAATGAATTCAACTGAATATACTAATGGAGAAGAAAACTAGCACGTTAGCCCCTACTGAAGTTACGCTTATACCACATGAATATTAAAATACAAATCAATTTGGATAACCTGAACATCAAATACTGCCTCTGAAATCTGAACTATGATTTTGGAGATAAGAATATATACTATCATAGTGCAACCATGTTATATAGATATACAGCAAGTAAGCACGTTATATAGATTACAGTAAGAAATATGAGAACAAGATCAAAGGTACATGACGTTGACATGTGAATGCATTTTGAAAGGCTCATATAGTTGAACCAGATTTTAGAAAAAAAAAGTAAATGAATATGCAGAGCACATGAATGTGACAAGTCATAAATATTAACCTACTGAAAATATCTATGCTTGAAACATGAACCAAGGATTAAGCACAAAGCATATTCAAGCATACCTGACATCCTATCAAAATTATACCATCAAGAAATCAATAAATACATATACTTGTATGATAACCAGTTTACCAATCAGACCACGATGCTTAACATTTTACGATACTATTGCATTGACGGCACCCACATATTACAGCCATGAATACACATGTTTCTCAATTAAAACATACTCATTCTACTGTAAACTATTCTTGTTGGCCAGGAGATGATCACAAATCTTTGTAATCCCCTCTGACCTTTCCCTTCCCTTGTTTTAATCCCTTCGGACCTATTGTAACTCCTTTTACTTGGTTATAAAAGGTCTATCATTACTTGCTTCCAAAAAAAAAAAACATAAGCACTCTAATGTAAACTATTGTGGTGCTTAAAGAATTTATAATATCAACAAGAATTTTTCCAAACAATTTGAACTATTTCGACAACCAAGATTAATGTAGAACACATGATGTAACAGCAGGGAATAATTCTACAAATGGGTTGCAATGAGCATTCCAGTAAGAAATACAAATCCAGTTCCCACGAGATAGGACCACCCAAACAACTAGAAAATGAATATATAAAAAATAGCTTCAACAACACTTTTTGAAAAGAAAAGAAAAACTTAGATAACATTGTTTTTTAACAACAATTAATCAACATAATTAAAAAGCAAACTTGACTCTCGAACCATAAAGTTGAGATAACAGGCTATGTTGTGATGTTGAATAATGTATACCACACAACAAGTACATTCATTCTCAGAGGATTTTCAAGTAACATTGTTTAAAATTCCTTTGCATTGGCAAGCAATAGAAAAAATCAATAAAAGAATAGCAGAAAGCATGTAACTAGAAACTTACATAACGGTGGAATATTTCCACAGCTTTCTCTGCTTCCTCAACTGTGCTCATTGTAACAAATCCAAACCCACGACTTTGATCTGTTTCTCTATTGTAAATAACCTATGCATGATGAAGTATAATCAGCATCTCAAAAATCCTATTCCTCTCAAGGTGACCAAAACCACCTGATATATGAATCATTTACCAATAGAGATAGCAATTACTAGTATTGTAAATTACAAAATTAAAAAAAAATCAAACATTTCACCCAAATTTAAATAAGAAACAACCCCCCCCCCCCCCCCCCAAACACACAGAAAAAAAAAAAAGGAAAAAGATTTTTCATGAATATATTGGCCAATTTAATGTTGTAGGAGACATGACAAAAAGGAACCTAACATACAAAATCCTCGACATTAATAACTAAAACTCTCACATCACAAACATTATCCATAAGCTTCCCATCACAAAATACACTCATTCACCAACTCTAGAAGCCCTAATATATAAAGCTCACATCATAGGAACCTGTTAATCATCATCCATAAACCACACATGATGAAAGAAATCCCTTCTCACGATGCCAAACATTTCAAATTCCCTAACACTAACTCGATAGTCCCATAATGTTCATCCTCATCAATCATCATGAACAACAAAATAAAAATCCCTGTCCACTCCCACCATTAACATAAATTCCCACTCTTAACTTTCTCAATTCAAAATTCCACCTCAATAAAAAAAAATGTAAATGCAGAAAACACACTCAAGAACCCACCAACACTAAAAATTCACAACACTCACACCCTTCATTCCAACAACATAAAAAAAAAAGAACACCATTCATCGCCACCTTATCTAAAACTCCCATGAATGAACAACAACATCCACAAACAAAATTATTTTCATTATGTAAATCAAAACCCCAAGAACCCAAAATCAAAACCCAATTCCCCCCAAAACCCAAAACCCAATTTCATCAAACACTTCAAAAAACAACAAAAGGTAACATTTTTTTTTTATTTCCACATCACCTCAGCAACCTCAACGACACCCGCCCTATCGAAAAGCTGAGCGAGACTCTCACTGTCCAAATCATACGGGATATTCCCCACAAACAGCTTCGCCTCCTCCGGCGGCTCCACATAACTCTCCTCCCCCTCCACCTCCTCCTCCTCCTCTACCGCCTCCGCAACCGCCCCAACATCATCCGACACCTCTCCCTCCCCATCCCAATCGGACAACTCCGCCTCCCCCTCCAAAGACTTACCCTCCCCATCCCAATCGAAACCCTCCTCCTGGCCCGCCTCGTTCTCTTCCTCCTGGCGGGCCGAGTCGGAGGTGCCGGCGACGAGGGGGGCGGCGAAGGAGGGTCTAGTCTTCGGGAGGGAGAGGGAGAGGTTGGTGGTGGGTCTGAGGGAGAGACGGAGGAAGGGTTTAGTGGGGGTGGGGGTTGAGGGGAGGGAGAGGAGGTGGGGTTTGGAGGAGGAGAGGGCGGTGGCGAGGCAAATGGAGGGCTTGAAGAGGGTGGCGGAAGGGGAAGCCATTGCAGAGTGGATAAGGAAAGAATGAGGGGGTGGTGTGAGAGAGGAGACTGAGAGAGAGGACAGGTTAGCAAGAGTGGTTCACTAAAAGGGCGAGAGAGGAGAGATTGATGTCATTGTCTGCCTTTGTTTTTTTTTTTTTTTTGGTTCACCGTTCAAAATTAAATTTTATTGAGCAATAGTATCAGGATGGATAAAAAAAAAAAAAAAATTAGTGAAACATGTATGTTGTTAAATTTTTTATTACATTTATTAAATATAGATTCATTTAATTTGAAATAAAATAATGTATATTTTTTTATCAAAACATATAATGATATTTATTATTTAAGAATAAAAACATATGTGATCTGAGTTTTAAATCATAAAAATGACTAAGGCCCTGTTTGCTTCTGTTCTTTTAAAACGATTCTGTTTTTAATTAAGCAGAAAACTGAAAAGTGGTATCAAACGCATTTTAAAAAGCTTTCTTAATTAAAAAGTTACTTTCATTGTTTTGTGCAAAAAAAATTGATTTATAAAAAGCGAAAAAAAACCGCTTTCCAGGAATTAAACATATTTAAATTATTTTATTTAAAATCTTATATTTCATACATGTTTCTAAACGGACTTTAAGTTTAACATTTTCCTTGTGTCAATGGGTCAAGTTCAATCATGGGTCATTCAAGGGTCTTCCCTCACCCCATTTGGGTTGATAGAGTTAAATGTTACGTATAATTTTTTTTTCAACCGTAATTTATGTCCTCACAAATTTTGAATTTTTTTAAAAATAATCTATCTCATCTATTGAAGTATATATTTTTATAACTAATGATGTATATATCATAATAATTTACATGAATGCATTTATAGAAAATATTAAAAAAAGTTAACGACATATATATCTCATTAATGTGAGTGTATGATGCTACTATTAAGATATATGAGACTAAAATAAGAGTTTAAAGGACTTGATACAAACTCTACACTGGATGGAAAAACTATCCACATAAAATAAATGATTTTTTTGTTTAATTGATTATTTGTTAATTTAATATTGGGAAGCATAAAACTGCTAGTTATGTTTTTTTGTTCATCTTGGATTAAATGAGGACAATTGACTTTTGTAATAGTTTATCATTTTTTAAATGACAATTACGCTCTTACGTAAATTCTTTGTGTTTGATATGCATGACAGAATGAGAGAGGTGTGTGATATGATGATGTGACATATTTTTGAATGTGTATGAGTATTATCTGAGATCATTATTTAAACCGATAAATAATGCTATTTTAATTATAAGTATTGTTACACGCAGTCTGCGTAGACAGTTCAAACAATCCACAACCATCTAGCGGGGTACATACCACCTTAATACATACCTCGTTAAATTTTTTTATATTTGTTAAAAAGTGATATATTCAATTTGTTATACGATGATATACACTTTTCATCAAGGGATAGAGGAAAGGATATAATAGAGGGAGCAAGTTCAAAAATTAATTTGTTTGTTTGCAAAGAATATGTGAATATAACTATATCAGAATAAGTAAAAATAAGTTGATATTGATATTTCAAGTCTCCCATATAATTATATTTTCATCCAATCTATTCCACTGATGTATAAGGGACACATGTGTTAAACTATCTGTCATCACCTCTTAGGGCTGGTTTGGCAAGGGGATAAAGGGCCACCCTTTATCCCCGTTTGGTATAAAAAATAATTAAGATAAATGCATATAAAAGTCCTAATTTTGAAATGAAAATGGAGATATTTTGTTCTACTTAAAAACTGTGATAGTATTTATCCCCACTTTTTGTTCAATTTTGACAAATATAAATATGAACAAAATTGATGGATTTTTTATCTTTTAAAATTAGGATAACTTATCCTCAAAACCTTAACTCATTGTCAAATTAGCCCTCTTATAAATTAGTGTTTACATGTCGAATCATTTTTTTCACATTTTCTATATTTTTATTCGCATCTTATTCATCTTTTATCTATAACTATTCTTTGATCAACCAGACAAAAAAATTTATTATTACATTTTTCTACTAAGAGAACTAACATAACCAAATAAAAAAATGAATTATTATTTATCTATAATGTAATAATTATTGATCCTAAAATAACTTATGTCATATCCAAACTGGGGCTAACATACTACCATGTACATACAATAAACATATATATCAATATTAGTTATTAGCAAAGCTTAGATATTGACTGTGGATAAACATATATATCACTGTTAGTTATCAAAACTCAGATATTGACTGTGGATCAGAATTCCACAACTAGTTAACCCAGAAGTGTGCACACATTAAAAATTCAATTTACAAGTAAAGATGAGAGTAAAATACTGAACTTAAAAAAAAAAAATTAATACTATATAACTTGGAGAAAAACCACAAAACTAAATTTAAAATTTAATTAAATTCTCAATTTTTCTTTTTGGATTCTACATATTTTAAAATGATAAGATACATTGGTCATGAGCGTATCGGACAATTAAATTGTTCAACGCGCATTGAGTCTAACCCGATTCTCTTCACTCTCATGCACAGGCTCAAAAATTTTATTTATATGCGACCACAGCGTAAAATGGGTCCGACCTTGCCGCGCCGATCAACCTAGCGATCCAACCGAACAGAGATGGGCCGCTGTTGCCCTCCCCAGGGAGCTCCCGGACCACTTCGGGCGCTGTGAACCCCTCCACGCACTGGAAGTACTGGACCACCAGCTGGACCCGGCTGTACGCCGTGCCGTCCCTCCACGCCGCCACCGCCTTCTCGTAGAACATTCGATTGCTGAAGCTCACTATGAAGACTCCTCCAGGTTTTAGCAGCCTGAACACCTCTGCAAAGACCTGGAAAAAAAGATCATCCATTATTGGATCTGTAGAAAGAATAGTGGTTTAACTTCTGAAGACCATGTAACAGAGACATTGTAGCTTATTTGGCTGTTTCATTTATTGTTTGTTCCTCTGTATTGTACAGTTCAGTATTGTTTTCATGTAGATTTAATTTCTCTATTACATGACTCAATTAGTCATCAATGAATCTTAAATAATCGATAAAGCTTGATTTATAAAGACGTGATTCAAATAAGGAATGATTTATAAATCATGTCTCGGTGAAAAAAACTCAATCAGCGTTATCATGACCACATTGACCGGTGAGTGTGTTACTTTGTCAATTAAAATGGGAGGTTCTTTTGCCATTAAAAATATAAAGATTATTTCGACAAAATGTTCTAAAAATATCCCATATGTTGATTTTTGTACACTGGATCCCATTAGGCAATGTTAATTTTCAATAAAGAATTGATACGTGACAATATATGTGAGATTATGATAATTAATGTTATGTATTAGTCTCCTAATAATGTCCGACGGGATTCAATACTGATTAAATTTTATCTATTCATGAAGTTGTATTGTATGTAGTCCGGTTTCATTATTTCAAAACATTTAAGTACCTCTCATTAAGTTAAGACTATTTATTCACTCTTATATGAACGGGATATTCATCTGTGATTGGCTACAAGGAACAACCATGTAGTAGTCAATGAAAATGCGTCACGTAAGTAGAATTGCACTGTAAACCCTCCAACAAAAAAACTCTGACGGATAGAAGTTTATTTGAATATATTTATTCATAGTGTATTCGTATTGTATGACAATAAATGTATAGAAAAAATAAAATTAATTGAAGCAAAGAGAGACCAACAGCCATACCTTCTCCGGGCACTGAAGATACTGAACACTAACAGCACACAAAACAGCATCAAAGCTGCAGCTCTCAAACTCAAACCTCTGATCATCATTGTTCAAATCCTTCACAACAAAACAGTCGAGCCTCCGATTCCTGGCGAGCTCCGCCGCGTTGAGACCATGCCCAACCACCCTCTTGTACTGGACCTCCTCCGGCAGGTGACTGACCCAGGAGCTCATGATGTCGAGGACCTCCGAACCGGGCGACACCCGGTCCCTGTAGAGGCCGGTCAAGGCCGATATGAACCCGTCGTCGACGTGGGTGACGAAACGCGGGAAGCTGTAGAAGTCGCGGTCCGGGAGGACGTTGAGCTTGGCCCGGCCTTCAGGGGAGAGGACGAGGCGCTTGATGTGGCCCTGCGGGGCGGATGAGGAGGAGATTGTTAGGGTTGTGTGGGTTTTGGGAGGGTGGGATGGTGGTGTTGGGCATGGTTTGAGGGTTGGGTGGTTGGTGGTGAACATGGGGAGGGGAAGGAAAGGAGGGTTGGGCTTCTTTATTTTTGTGGGTGGGTTTGGCTTTACCTTTTATGTGTGGATGGGAGAGGGGAGCATGGATCATGTGATTAAGATCAAATTATAAGGTCTCGTTTGGAACGTCGGTAGGATTCAGTTAGGTCTCATATTTGTTTATTCAATTAGTATCTAATGAAGTACTGACACCTGAATAGAGACTATGTACACGTAAATGTATGTTTTTGTTTGGGTGTCAATACCTCATTGAATACTGACTAAACTTATAAATATGAGACCCGATAGGATCATATCCTTGTTAGAGAAAGTCTCAAGATCTTTCACCACGTATGGAACACTTGCAAAAATCTTGTAAAAGAAGGGGATTGAAAATTAATATAATTAAAATTTCTCAATTCATCTTGATTGTCATATTTGATAGATCTGACTTATACATTCAAAATGTATGAAAAGATATAATTGTTTTTAGGATAATAGTAGACACTGCACAATTTTATTAAACTGAGGCATGTGCACAAAAGAAGGGGAGAGTGGTGGGGTGAGGGTTGCCCATCGCCCTCCTCAATCCACTGCTGCCCTCCTCCCCTCTCTCTCTCTCTCTCTCTCATACTCCTTTTTTTTTTTTTTTTTTTGTTATCTAACCCACAAATTAAAAATGAATTTATTTTATGGGGTGGGGTGAATGAGATGAGGAGGGAGTAAGTAATTGTTTATTTTTTCTTCTAAGGCTCATCATCTTAGATTGAAGAATAAAGGGGGGAGGAGGGGTTGGGGGGTTAAAGCAATTACATTAAATTGCAACGTACATCGTCCTCAAAAAATTAAGGGTGGGATTATGGTGAAAGAAAAAAAATGATAAAAGATGGAGAAAGAGAGAAAAAGTGTGAGAGAGTGAGGGCTGGGAAGGGAAGCGTAAGGCGGCGCAAAGGAGTAGGACGGTGGGAAGAGGAGGGCGAGAAAGAGAGAAGGTGGAGGGTGGGCATTGTAGGAGATCAACGGTGGGCAAAGAGGTGAGAGAGGGCGGCAGTGGGGTAGAGAGAGAGTGAATGGTGGGTGGGGTCCCATGACACCCTCTCCCGGTCACCTCCGCCCATCGTGCCTCCATTTTCCAATGCCCACCACTGCCCTCCCCCTCTCTTCCTCCTTCGCCTCTTCCTCCACCCACCACAAAAATTTGAGGGAGTGAGGCCTGGGCCTGGCCTCTCTCTTGAACGGCCCAGACAAGTCGGGCTTACAAACCTCGGGTCAAATAATGATCCATACATCCAACTCACCAATGACTCATCAGGACCCCACACCCAAACATATCGGTCCATCACCTTCTCGGACCATCCCCCCCTTTCAACATTCAACACCGACGCCTGATCCGACTTTCAAAAACCGTGTCTCCAAACACCGTCCCCCACGAATGATCCACGTCGGACTTCACAAACTCAACAACTACTATACATTGGTCCAAACGTTACGCATCATATTCAATAACACTAACAAATGTCACACACGTTTGTCTGTGCATTATTTTTTGAATATAAATACTAGCAAACTCAATATTGGGTTTCCCTCTCTCTCTCTCTCTCTCGACCTCGACCTCTGTTTGAATTCACGAATCACGAGGAGAAAATGACGGTGACGGTGACGCCGGAAGTGGTGGATGGACGGCTGGTGGTGCGCGGAAGGACGGTCCTCGCCGGTGTGCCGAAAGACGTGACCGTCGATCCGGCGGCCGGCGGTTCGGCGTTCGTCGGCGCGTGCTCGCCTAGCCGGAGCAGCCGACACGTGTTCACGCTTGGTGTTCTTCGGTAAGCTCTCTCTCACATTGCTGTGTTTGGTTGAACTCGATTGCAAAACTGATTTTAGATAAAAGTTGGGTTTAAAACCTGGTTTTGGATATTTTTACATAAATCTATCTGCAGTTTTTTATTTTAATTTTTTTTGTTTGAAAACGGGTTTGGGAAAGCTGATTCAAAAGCTGCCTAATCCCATTTTCAAACGGCCCTCAGACAAGCAAAGTTGAAGTTGGTAGTCTTGTTATGTTCATGCAGTGTTGGTGTTATTAGCTGCGAATTTTGGGTTGAGTTGGTGTTTTTGAATCGAAAAAGAGACAATTTTGATGTTTTGTGTTGAATGGGTTGATTGAGAATTGAAGCCTTTTTTATTATGGTGATTTAATTATGTATTGGGTTTTCTTTTATTCATGAAAAAATACAGGTTGCAAAACCTCTTTCAATAAATCGTCATATAATGGACGTGCAGTGGTTGAACATATTGAGTTTTGGGTTGCATTGGTGTTTTGAATGTAAAAGAGACAATTTGGATGTTTTTCTTTAATGGGTTTTTCTTTATATGGTAAAAATTGAAATTTTATATGGTGATTTAATTATGTATTGGTTTTTCTTTTATTCATGAAAAAGACAAATTGCAAAACCTATTATAAATTCGTCATATATGGACGTGCAGTGGTTGAACATATTGAGTTTTCATATAAACTGAAACAACGGTTGTTCTGTTTTTGGGTGTTGCAGGGGATACAGATTGGTGTGTTTATTCAGGTTCAAGATATGGTGGATGATTCCCCGAACGGGGAAATCCGGACGGGACGTTCCCATGGAAACGCAGATGTTGCTGTTGGAAGTGAAGGAAGAGGCTGCCATCAAAGACGAATCGGATGATAAGGATCCCGCGAACACGTTTTATGTGTTATTGTTGCCAGTTTTGGATGGTGCGTTTCGAACTAGTCTTCAAGGCACTGACACTGATGAGCTGCAATTCTGCGTTGAAAGCGGTTAGTTAATCCTTAATCGGGTTTAATTGATTTCATTTTAACATTGATTAACCAATTCTATGTGGTTTTAATTGGTTTTGATCTATGTTGTTTGGTTGCCCCAGGTGACCCTGATGTCCAGACCTCACGAGTTCGTGAAGCTGTTTTCATCAACTCTGGAGAAAACCCATATGAGCTTTTGAAGAATTCCATCAAGCAAGATTTCAAACTGTGATCAATGCTGCATTACCCATATACAATTTTTTTTAGAGGAATATCTAATATGCAACTGTTTTTGTGTTTGAATTTCAAAACTCATGCAGGATATTGGCAAAACACAAAGGGACTTTCAATCATGTTGAGAACAAGAAGGTGAGTTTGGAAATTCAGGTTATTTGAAGTTTTATGCATATGATGAGCTCCACCCTTCTTATATGGATGAAACTATGCTAATGGTGGCGCAAGAGAAGAAGATCATGTCTTCTTTGTAGAAAACATTTTGAATCCACAATGAAGAAAGCCAAGATAGAAAATACTCCACGAGATGCAATCCAGTCAATGTTGGATCCTATTAAGCATTGTCAGTTTCCAGTAGAAGAATAACACGTGGCAATAACTAAAAATAACTATCACAATTTCACATGTTTTGCATATGAAATCGCCGCGCGGAGAGTGACAATGCCTAATGGGATCCAATGCTAGATCTCATCCCAAGTTTCACTCATTCAAAGGTTGACATAAATTAGTAATGACACTCCTTTGCCACAATTAAAAGAATGGACTCTTAATGATTGATTTGTTAAAATAGGAAAATAATCTGACAGAGTCCTAAAAGTTGGAAATTCACCTATCAATAATAGAAGGAGATTATTATGAATCTAAATTCTGAAATCTACCAAAAAGTAATTATTACACATGACAAATTTTCAGAAACTTTGACTTTTGAAAGCCGAATGAATTTTAAAAAATCGAGTTGCTTTATAATAGAAGCTATTTAGTTGCCCAGATCAAAAGCTATAGGCCTTTGAAGTTTAGATCTTTCACGGTCCTTTGACCCGATTTCTTCAGTTTTTCTCGAGCCAACAACTCCTGTTGTTGTTTCTCCACAACCCAAAATACATCAATTATTCAAGTTTTTTTTTCTTGAAAGTACTCACAACGATCATGAATTTTTACCTCTATTTCCATTCTTTTTTTTTAGATCCCTGCAAATCTAGATTGGTTTGGATGGTGTACATGGGATGCCTTCTACACTGAAGTCAGTCCTAAAGGGATTGAAGAAGGCCTAGAAAGGTAACAAATTCACTGAGTGAGAGATTTTTTATAGTGCTGAACTTCTCTTCAGGAAACTAAAGTCTTTTAATCTCTTTTGTAAAGCTTGTCTGCCGGAGGAAGTCCAGCTCGATTTCTCATCATTGATGATGGTTGGCAAAGCACAATCAATGAATTTCACAAAGAAGGGGAGCCTCTCATAGAAGGAACACAGTAAGCTCTTTGTACTGTGACTGTCCCATCCAAAGATACTTATTGTTTCTTTAAATAGTGTAATACTCGTGTATTTCTGTTATTAGATTTGCTACTCGATTAGTTGATATCAAGGAAAATAACAAGTTTGAAGGCAATCTTGGCAAGTTCATCAAAACAATCAAAGAGAGACATGGTCTTAAGTAAGTTTTTTTTTTCTAATCTAAACTTGAAACACTGAAAATTGGGTTACTCAAATATATGGTGCACTGTACAGATTTGTGTACATGTGGCATGCTTTGGCCGGTTATTGGGGAGGCGTCCTTCCAACATCCGAAGTGATGAAGAAGTACAATCCGAAGCTTGTGCACCCAGTTCAGTCTCCTGGTAACATAGGGAATCTCCAGGATATAGTGTTGGATATCTTGGAGAAATATGGAGTTGGAATTATTGATCCTTCAAAAATATACAACTTCTACAATGATCTTCATAGTTACCTTCGTGATAAAGGCGTGGATGGAGTTAAAGTAGATGTTCAGAATCTAATTGAAACACTTGGTTCGGGCTATGGGGGGCGTGTAGCCTTGACTAAGCAGTATCAACAGGCCTTAGAAGAATCTGTCGCAAGGAACTTCACAGACAACAATTTGATCTGTTGCATGAGTCACAATTCAGACTACATTTACAGGTTAGTTCTCTCCCTAGGTGAAGTTTTTCTTCCACTAAATGACTTGAATGATATGATTTTGAGTTCTTTATGCCACTCTTGATTCAGTTCAAAGAAAAGCGCGGTGGCCAGAGCATCAGAGGATTTCATGCCAAGAGAACCTGCTATGCAGACCTTACACGTAGCTTCTGTGTCTTTCAATAGCCTTCTTTTGGGGGAGGTTGTGGTTCCTGACTGGGATATGTTCCATGTGAGCTTCACTTATACTTATTAGTTCACTATGAATATGTTTTTTTTCATCTCACCAGTCACCATGTATTAAATTTGATACTCTCTCTGTTATAGAGCAAACATGAGACTGCAGACTTCCATGGTGCAGCAAGAGCAATAGGTGGTTGTGGGGTATATGTAAGGTGAGCACAAACCATAAACGCCAAAACACAAGCCAAAATGGAAAATGTTATCATTCCCTACAGTCCCTTTTGCAACTCACAACATATTTTGAATTTTTTTGAAGGAATTTACTTGTCTCATGAAATGCATAATTTTACGAAAATACTATATATATACCTGAATGAATTGAATGCATACCTTTTTGAACTTTCAAAGCCTAGTATGTATTGATTTAAGGAAAAGTGAGGGCTGTTAAAGCGATTGGAAGAATGACTAGGTGTATCAGCACCCAACAACAATATTCATTGGAAAATTATCCCATTTTTTTATTATGATGCATTTTCCCTTTGATTGGATAACAGTGACAAGCCAGGGGAACATGATTTCAAGATTCTTAGGAGGCTGGTACTTCCTGATGGGTCAGTATTAAGAGCTAAACATGCTGGCCGGCCTACTCGAGATTGTTTGTTTGATGACCCTGTAATGGATGGGAAGAGGTGATATTATTAACGTTATCTTTTAATACCATAAAAAACTTTGACTCTTATTTCCAAAATCTGAAGGAATGAAATGTTATTGCAGTCTTTTGAAGATATGGAACTTGAACAAGTTCTCAGGAGTTCTCGGTGTCTTCAATTGCCAAGGATCAGGACATTGGCCTTGCAAAGAGAGTGCTCAAGATGAAAGCAGCTCGTCGTCCAAAACTCTGCGCATCACTGGTTGTGTCAGTCCAGCTAATGTTGAGTTTCTTGAAGAGGTTGCCAGTGATAATTGGACCGGGGATTGTGCTATGTTCGCCTTCCATTCAGGTTGTTTTCAAGGTCTTCTGTACCTCTTCATGCCTTCACATTGTTCTCAAACTCATGTAATGAATAAGTCTTTGGTGCTTTCAGGATCACTTTCTAGACTACCAAGTAAGGGAAATTTGGAGGTCTCCTTGAACACTCTGCAATGCGAAATTTTTATTGTATCTCCTATCAAGGTTAGGCATCTAATAATTCTTATTTAGGCCCTTAAAAACCAATTTTCAAAAAAAAAAAATTTATTTTTTTGCACAAAAGTTGCTTTGAACCAACTTCTTCATAAAAGGTACCATCTACTATCAATCAGTTTTGTTATGAAAGTTATTTTGTTGACTTTTTACACGTAAAAATAAAAACTTTAAAATGAAAAACTAAAATGTAAGTACCTGTTTAGAACTGATTATTTAAAAAACTGATTTTATAAAAGGAGAATCAGTTTAATAATTGATTGCAAACGGGGCCTATAGTATGCATTTTCTTGTTTTTGTAAGGTTCCTTCTTTTAACAAGTAGCGCATATTTCTTGAATTCAATAGGACTATGATCAAAAGATTCAATTCGCGCCGCTTGGACTAATCGACATGTATAACTCTGGAGGAGCAATTGAAAATCTGGACTGCACAAGCCATTCTTCTGGATATGAAGTGAAGATCACAGCGCGAGGTTCTGGAAGATTCGGAGCTTATTCAAGCATAAAACCAAAGTACTGTTTGGTTGATGCAGCAGAGGAGAGTTTCACTTATGATTCAAATGATGGTTTACTTATCTTCAATCTCCCACTTGTTCCCAGTAAGAGCAACTTCAGAGATATTGGAATCATTTACTGAGGTGCCCCAACATGCATCTTGCAAATTTTTTTTTTTTTGAGTCTGAGTAATTGTCTGTTCCATTGCTATGTGGAAATAGCAAATTTTTATGTCCATAATTTTTCTTGCCACTGATTGTCTTCCATTTTGTACTAGAAGTCATTGTATGCTAGAACTGATTTCATTAAATTCTTGTAGAATGTCTTGAATCCATAAGAAAATCAAACTGAACTTTTTTACTAATTCGAAAAATTGACCATGCAAGACTAGTGGCACTCTCAACACCAATAGAGCTTTGAATTTGCATCCTCGTTTGTCTCATAATGCTTCCTTATTTTTATAAATCCCCTGGCCACCAATTATCCATTTTATTTTAGATACATTATCCAGAACCCAATTCTTATTCTTCTTTCACCGTATCTACTGCGGTTCACTTATAAACATTGTATCAATCTCCTATTTATTATCTAACCAAAAGTGTTCTTTGTTCTTTCATTTTTTGTATAACATTTTCATTTTCAATTTTATCCTTAGTTATATTTGAACTTTTAATTTTATAGAAGGGTAAGAATAGAAAAAACACATATTTTAATATTTTAAAAAATAATGTGAGATATTCATCAAATCTATTTTTTAATCTATCCATTTATATTAATGACATATTGAATGAATGGTGATGATCGTGTCATGTCATCATATTTTTTGTTATTATCATTATTTTTAAAAATTTTAGGAATAATTTAATTCTTGATTTTTTTGTATATATATTGTTATGTGTGTGTGTCATTTGGAGCTTTATTTGGATCGGAATGGCTAAAATTTTAGTTTTTAGCTACCTGCGGGAGTTGGAGTATTCTGATTGAAAATCTAACTGTATATTATGGGTCTTGGTACCGTTTTAAACTACACATAAAATTTTTATCGAATTCCAGAATCGTTTTGGAAAAATATGCAGTTCCGAATCGCATTCGGGTTTGTCGTTACTGGATTGGGAGATGGAGACTTTGACCAATTCAAAGGAAAACTTGACCAAGTCAAAGATGAGACTTTGACTAGTCAAGGGGCTTTGTCTTTTTGTTTGGTTGAGTAAACTTTGTCAAAACTCACCAAACCCCTTTTTTTCCATTAAAAGCCCCATTTGGTGTGTGTGTCTCTCTCTCTCCCTATCTAAGTGCAAAAACCCATCTGACCTCCTTTGCCTCTCCTCTCTCACTCCCCATGTGTTTGTTAAAATGTCACAAAGAAGAAGGAGAAGGAGAACATGAAGGAGGAGCAAGAAGAGAAAGTGATCAAGGTTGGTGTGTACATGTGTTGACGTTGTCTTCCCACTCTTCTCCTCCCCTAGTGTTTAAGGTTTTCCCTGATTTTACCCCTTCCCTTTGGTCCAGCCATGAAGAAGAGAAGCAAAGGAGGTGGTGGTCGAGGTGGTCGTGGGTGCGTTTGAGAGCCCCCGCACCTCCCCCTTTCTCTTCCCCTCTCTTGGTAAGCCTTTCCCTCTTCTTTTCTGGTTTTGTAGCACATGTGGGTGTTGTTAGGAGAGTGTTGTTATGTGTAATTGCTGCTGCACATGAGATGTTTGTGTTTATGCATGGATGGTGGTGGTTTTGTGTTGTAGAAAGGCAGATTTATGTCTTCTTAAGATCTTTGTGGAACTAGTATTTAGAGGCATATTCTTGGGATTGTGTCCTCATATGATATGATCCTTCATGTGTCTAGATGCTATATATGAAATTTGGTGTCATGTTATTATCTGTCTTGTAAGTTGTAACCTGATTTGCATAGCCTGTTCAGATTCGAGTGGGAATTGACCAGTGTCTGAAAATATTTTATTTTGAGCATGTAGAGGCTAAATCAGGTTATGATGTCTTCACAGATTATGCTCATAGCATGTCATAAAACGTGTATGATTTATTTCATAATTTTCGGATGTGTATTGGTGCTGTGGAGATCAAATAGTAAGGTTGTTTGCTGCAGATACACCAGTTTTACACAATTGTGTCAATGAGTTATTTATGCATGCTGTAGGCAATATTAAGAGTTGGTGTCTTCACGAAGTAGGCTTATATATATGTGTCAGGTAGCTTCATGTTTGATTTGAGCACCATTGGTGGTTGGGTTTAGAAGTTATGGCATATTTGTCCATGAACTTTTGTTGCCATGGGAGTGTGTCGCATGTTGCCCGCCCCACCCCACGCACTGTCCTACTCTAGGGATCATGTTTATGATTCATTTATTTGAGTTGTGGTTGTCACGTTGTTTATATACATTGTGTTGTCTTACAGATCTTGTACACCGGGCGCGCGACTATCCAAGTATCTGTGAGTGGTTCGATCCAACCCTTCGGGAAGCGCTTGATGCATGTAGTCGTGCATCGCGCATCCATGGGGCATCTTGGCACTCCTAATATGTTAGATATTGCATGCTAGGACTGTATAGCTCGTATATTAGGTAGAATCCTCTATTCTACCATGTACTTGCCTTTGTATTGTATTCTACCATATTTGCATGCGCCTTGCTCGTATTTATATGGATGTCTAGAATATGTCATGTTTTAGGTAGTCTTGTAATACTACCCCCCTATATTAGTTATATCTAGCATAATTTAAGCATGGGTTAATAACGGGGTGCATACTTAATATTCTCTGGTCATAAAACTTGAGGGCATGGTATAGTTGTTGCACTCATCTTGTTGGAGCAAAACTATGACCATTTTTCGAAGATGATGAGGCCTTCCCTCTCTCTCGCTCTCCCTCTTTGGACGAACTGAGTAAGTAGATATGGTTCCTACTTGACTCAGGTTTGCTTGAGATTATTGACATGTGCCTGTTGATAACCCTTCCCTTTTAAGTTGGTGATATCCAACGCATGTTAGGTTGTACTTGGCATGCTTGCATGATTAATGGCTTCGTATGCATGTGTAGTTAGGCCATGATTAGTTTGTATGTTGCATTATACGTTGTTATGGTGTATATACATGTTAGGGAGGACCCCTATAGTCAATTATTATGTTATCGTGCATGTGGACCATGTATATAACTGCGATAGAATTCTCCTATTATAATTGCACATGTTATATTAATAGTGCCTACCCGTGTTAGGCATGGGTATGACCTGTTGTCAGGTTGTACCTTAATTAGTTAGAGCGCAAGCGATGTAATCGCCACCCTGCATCCGTATGATGCACTTGTCTAGAATTCAGGGGAATTCATTGTTGTACCGGTGCTTCAAATTGGTGGTTATGATGTTTAAGCTAGGCTTACCCGTACTAGGCGCGTGTGTGAACCACGTATTGGGTCATGCCTTGGGCTTATTTTCGGTGCGAGAGCCGAGATAATTCCCTGCGTCTGAGCGATGCATCTGTGTGGGAGTTCCGGTATATTCGTTAGCATCGGTAGGCGATTATCAAGAGTAGTTGTGTTTCCATTGGGCTTGCATTGTGAACAAGGAGTGTTTCCTTCCATTATTGTCCGTGTTGAAGCTGTCCTGACAGAGGGCTCCCACCTGTAGGTACTATCGATGCGTTCAGCAGATGTACTAATCATGGGAGTATACCAGGTAGAGGCTACCCGGATGACGAAGGGTGTTGAGCAAACAGAGTTATCCCAAAATTCTCTAAGGTCACCCCTGTGGGGGCTAGGGTGAGTTGGGAGTCATGTGGTTACATGACCCTTTTTCCTGTCAAGTATACTCTAGGTAGGTTATGTTTAACGCTTTGAGGTATCGTGGTGACATCTCTACCTCGTAGCGGAGGGACTGGTTGTATTATGTAATCCAGTAACACCAGGTGTTTTGATTAACCTTTGTTTTCTCTCTAGGTGTCCCATGAGTTTTCCTTTGGGGGCGGGGGTGAGGTGAAGTCACGTCGCTACGTGACCCTTTGGTTTGTTCATCCATTCCCATAGTTGTTGAGTCTGGTTATGTATCGATGTTGAGAGACATCGTTAGACAGTTATCTCGATATAAATAATCCAGTAGTGTTGTGTGGACCAGTAATTCCGTGTCTTTTTGACTAACGGTATGGTCTCTCCCCAAGAGTCTCCCTCCGGAAGTGAGGGTGAGGTTGAGATTGGTCGCGCAGTCGCGTGACCTTGTTATCCATTGGGTTTCCACCCATGTTTTCCTTGAAAAAAATTGCTTTAACATTAAATTGTTGTAATGCTGTTTGGTTTGCATCCACTCATTCAGCTTGTAGCTCACCCCTCGCATACTGTTTCTTTTATAGGGGCGGTGTTGGGCGTGGAGCTGGAGCTGGAGCTTCCCTGTGGCGTGGTCTTGCGTGCGTGGAGCGTTCCGTCCAGCGGTTGGCGAGTGCGAGGCTGTCAACAGTCCTAGAGTCATGTATTTGTTAATCGTGCGTGTTGCACATGATGTATTTGATTGGACTAGACTTGGCTCTCACAGGACAGTGATTGTGTATTCGTAATAATATTTTAGTTTACAAACTTATTTATATTTTTATGCTTCCGCTTTTCAGTTAGCTATCACTTATCTTTGTTTTACCACCTCATATGTTGTATGTTGGAGTTATTGTTGACCTCATGTATTGATAGCTGATATTATTTCTATTGCCACGTCTCGGAGACGGCCACCCTGGATTGTGACATATATACACTTAAAAAAATCACATTTTTGCAAAATATCATTGATTATTTGTTATTTTCAATAGTATTATTCAAAGGGATTTAAATTGTACATAAACGTTATTTTTTATTTATCAAATGAGGTATTTTTATAATATAAGGTTGGTTGAAGAGTATATATATGCAAAAAACTTATTTTCAGTTTTGACATATCTTCTCTATGTGTAAATTCGTAATAAATTTTATAAAAAAATTATTTAATTATAATTAAAATTTTTATCATATCATTTATTTTTATATAACATGTTATATTATATTACGTATAAATGAATTGAAAAAAATTGAAGATATTGGCTGTGGACAGCTTTTACAAAATATTTTCTTTTTACATACATGTTGTGCATGGGGGAATGGTAGTTTTCATCTATTTATCATCTCGATTTATGTACTAGAATCAAAATATAATTTAAAAATTCATAAATCCGCTGATTGAATTGATGATACTAGTTTTCACCCACGCACAACATGCGTGAAAGTAAAATTAATTAAATATATGATATGTTAATAAATTTCTCGGAAAAACCCATCAACAAAATAAAATAAAATAAAATAAAATAACATGATATCCAAAAATTTTATAATTAAATAGAATAAAATAAATGAACTCCACCCGTATCCCTCCTACAACCCACTAAGTAATATAATGTGCTAATAATCTCTAGGGAAAACCCACCAGTAAAATAAAAAAAATAAAAATAAAAATGAATATGCTTATTCGCTGATAACAATAGTTATCTAAAAATTATTTAAAATGTGTATTTAAAGCATAAATTTTTTAAAATTTAATGCTATTTGGTGAGATTATGATATAGATTCTTTTAATTAATTTTAATTAATTATTACATAATCTAATTATATATAAAATATAACAGAGAATTGATAATGGTTTAGCATAAGAATGATTTTTATGTACATGTCCATATTATAAATAAATAAATAAATCATAATGATATAAATTACATTTGAATATGAAATTTAAAAATATCCTACTAAATTATTGAATTTTTTTACAAAGGATTTTTACCCCTAATATAAAATCAAAACTCAATATAAATTTCCAATCATTACACAAAAAATTAAGAATAAAATTAGAAATGAAAAATGTTACAAAGGAACATAGTTGAAAACTAAAATTCTTTCTAATTAGTTTAGAACTAGCTAGATTATTTAAACTATTTTATAAACAAATTTTCAAAACTCAAAACAGGCTTAACGACTTCCATCATGTTATTTTATGTATTTAACATTTTGTTTGGGGTGTGACATGTGCCTATTCGCCCCTGATAGTTATATCGGGATAAGTAACAATTCATGTCAAATAAACAATTTTTTGTTTGATTGTTTTTTTTGTTTTTCTAATTGAAAAACGTAAAAATGATATTTTTATTGTTTAATCCACTTTGAAAAAAGTGAGAATAAATGGTGAATAAGAGCTTATGACTTTTTAATGACAACTATAACCCTGTATAAATTGTTTGTGTTTGAGAATAAATATGAGAGATGTGTGCGATATTTTGAAATGCATGTAAGATAATTTTTTTAAAATGTCATAAAAGTATTTTTATCTGTTGGTACAGTTAAATTATTGGTTATTCTCTTGTATTTCTTCATATTCCCTGTTTATGTTCCACTCCAAAATTTAATGCCTCAGAATTTTCATACATGTATACAATGTGTCAATATGATGATATAATACGATTCGGCCAAGGTACCATTCGTTGAAAATCGTGACGTGGCACTCGCTAAACAACACAATAAAAATTTTAAAAAACCTAACGGCCCGTAATCCTTCCACCGTCAAGAGCGAGAAGTTATCGCTGCTCTGTGAGACCAGCCTCACGCATTACCTTCTACTTTAAGTGCCACGTGGTCCGTTCGTTAGAGCGGGACACGTCACACAACTCCCAACTTGGAGAGGGCGAACCGATTCGTCATTACTGGATGAGACACTGTTTATAAAGACATGACGATATCTAGTTTAAGCGATATGGGACCATGTAGCATGAAACTATTTTGGGAGAATTGCCTAAATCCCTCTGTAGCCAACCCCCGTTATTTTCTGTGTTCCTACCTTTTTAAAAAAATTTGTGTACCCCAACAGCAAATATCTAATTTTTTTTTTACCCTCCTCCCTTTAATCCCCCAGCCCCACAGAATTATAATTTTCCTTCTGTAAGTGCATATATGTTTTCTGTAACTTATAGAACACAAAATATAATTTCTGTAAATATTATTTATAAGTGCATTATTACGTCATATAAAAATAGAAATTTACAAAACACTAGAAAAACATATATTAATTCATAACATTAATGTATGTGTGGTTCTTATAATATTATGAAGTATATACTTGTTGGTGTTTGATTTATTTGAGTGTTTGACTGATTTTTGCATCTCTATTATAGTTTAAACTGCGTTTTCTTCCTAATGAAATACGCTTGCTGACTCGAATATGTAACAGTGAATGCGATTTCAATCAAAAGGACATGAAGATGATCCGGGGAAAGACAACAACTCAGTTTATTATGGTAGGAAAAGAATGTCATAATGTAAACATTCGATGAATTCAAGTGCTTTGATGTATTTATTGTGATAAAATATTTTCAGGTGTTATGTATTGACGTATGTTTCTCTATTATTTTGTAAGTTACCATTTTATATGACATGCATAATAATGTAGCTACAGATAATATTTACAAAAGTTACATTTTGTATTCTGTAATTTTAAAAAAACATATATGTACTTACACAGGAAATTTGCGATTTTGTGGGGTTAGGGGAATTAAAGAGAGGAGGGTAAAAAAATTAGGTGTTGGCTGCAGGTATAGAATTTTTTTTTAAAAAAAAAGGGGTTGGCTGCAGAGATATTTAGGCGATTAACCCAACTATTTTATATGGATTTCCTGTAGAGGATCTCCCACGTATAGCTTTGACTAAATTAATTAAAAGTTTTTAAATAAAGCTTCCAGATTCATATTTGATAATGGAATAATGGAAGGGTGAAAAATTGAAAATGTGATTGGAATAACGTGACAAAGATCTTGGTTCGCATTCTAGGACAATTTTGAATGGGGAATTATACAAGGCCCTCTAATCAAATCTTCTACGTAAGTAGCACATTAAGATAAATCCATCATCTGATTTAAAGGCAGTTAACTTCTTTGAGGTTTAAAATAGGGTAATTGCTTTTGGGCCCCTAAGGTCTTTGAAACCTACAAAAACACCCCGTGAAATGCTAAAACATTTACTTACACCCCCTGCTGTTAGATTTTTCATTAAGATGGGATAAAAATACAGTTTTACCCTCTTAACTAAATCATTATCGCCTTTTCACCTTCTAAATAACTATTGTGTGAGTAAATTCTTAAAAAAAATGAATCTATATGTATTTGAAAAGTTGATTATTGTATTAAATATTCACAAAACATATCTAAAGTTAGTTCATTGTCTCATTTTTTTGGATATTTAGAAATTAATTAAATGATAAAATGATAATTTTGAAGTATATTTTTTCCATCTTAACGGAAAAATCTAACTATAGGGGGTGTGACTGCATGCTTTTGAACTTCAAGGAGTATTTTTGCAGGTTTTAGAAACTTTAGCGGGTTCAATGCATTTTACTTTAAAAATAATTAAGTTTAATGAGAAGTCTTAGAGGAATTTTCTTCTTGTTGTGTTTGTTCCCTTGCTGTCCTTTGTGCCCATTGGACAACGAGTTAAAATTTTTGGACTAAGGTCCTATTTGGATCTGTGTTTCAGTAGATTCTATGTTTGAAAATAAAAAAAATTCTCAAATGATGATCCAAACATATTTTCATCGTTTAAATTTTTAATCCACTATCTAAAAATCTTGTGATTGAAAATCTAATGAATTAAACAATATTATATGATAAAAGATTTTACATAATAATGATAAACTTAGTCCAATTTTAACTGATAAACATCTAATTTTTTTATAATAATAAATATGAAAATAAAATTAAGTGAATTTAGTAAGGGCCCCTTTTTACAAGCACGCGAGGGCCCATTTCTTTTTTGTTAATCTCAGGTAGGGGGTGGTAAACGAGCCGAACGAGCCGAGCTTTGACCTGCTCAGGCTCGGCTCGTTTAGTATCAGGCTCGGCTCGGGCTCGGCTCGGTTCGGGAACGAGCTTCATTTTGTGTTCAAGCTCGGCTCGTTGGGCTCGTGAAAAGCTCGGTTAAAGCTCGGCTCGGCTCGTTTGTTAAACAAGCCAAGCTGAAGCTCGAATCAAGGCTCGGCTCGGGCTCGTTTAGCTAAAAAAAATTTTGTTTAGCATTTAAGAAGTCACATTTCATAAATCACAACACCTTATACATGTGAAAGTAACATAAGTTCGGGCTCGGGCTCGGCTCGGGCTCAGCTCGTTAACCTTTTTTCAGTTAAGTAAACAAGCTCGTCTAGGCTCGGGCTCGGCTCGGGCTCGGCTCGTTTACAAACCGAGCTTTAAAAATTGTTCAAGCTCGGCTCGTTTGTCTAATCGAACGAGCCTGAGCGAGCTTTAACCGAGCCGAGCCGAGCTGCTCAGCTCGTTTACCAGCCCTAATCTCAGGTTGACCTGATTTGTTCGAGTTCAGGTTTGATTTGGATTGGGTTGGACTTGATTGAGCTTGAGCTTGATCTGAAAAATGTATTATTTTAAACAATTAAAACTTTGTAGAAGTTTTGTCTTCGCATAACAAAAATGTAATTCTAAGCGATATGGGAGTAATGAAAGCTCATGGATTTTCTGTAGATGACCTCCCACAAATAGCTTTGATTAAATTAATTAAAAGTTTCAAAATAAAGCTTCATATTCAAATTTGATTATAGAATAATGGAAGGGTGAAAAATGAACAAAGTAATTGGAATAACATGACAGAGATCTTGGTTGGCATTCAAGGACAATTTTGAATGGGGAATTATACAAGACCCTCTCATCAATCTTCTATATAAGTAACACATTAAGATAAATTCATCATTTGATTTAAAGGCATTAACTCCTTTGTGTTTAAAGCAATTAGGTTTAATGAGAAGGCTTGGAGGATTTTTTATTTTATTTTTTTGTGTTGGTTCCTTTGCTGTTCTTTATGCACATTTCGCAGCGGGTTTAAAGTTTTTAGTCTCTGGTTGGTTGCACGATTTCAAGCCACCGTTTAACAAAAAGCTGGTTTTGAATGTGATTTGTTATGTGTGGAACTTTTGAAAATCTTATTTGGTTAAGAAAACAAAAGTTGTGGAACCAAATTTTGTTTCGTAAAAAAACCAGTGAACATAATTCTGAAATGTGAAGTACTAAAATGCCCTCGCATATTCAACTACAGAAATACC
The DNA here is from genome assembly GCA_030737835.1 of Acorus gramineus. NCBI lineage: Eukaryota > Viridiplantae > Streptophyta > Magnoliopsida > Acorales > Acoraceae > Acorus > Acorus gramineus. The sequence goes on along the minus strand of CM060851.1, from coordinate 23,429,887 downwards.
TCATCTTCTCGAGTTGTCTCCCCTCGGCACATGTTCTCTCTCTCTTTGTTCACTTTTATCCAGTAAAAAAGCTAGCGCTAGTCGAGCGGGTGATTCAGGACTAGGGATTAATCGGATAAACAGGAATTAATCAATCACTTTTTATAATAATAAATATAATACAGATACATATACATGATATATATGTAATGATTATAGATTGTAAAATAATAACAAAATAACATCAAAATAAAATTAATAATATTGAATAACATAAAAAAATTAATTAATAGATATATAATATATAAGGTGATTTAATAATTTCTTAGTCAACTAGGGATTAATTGAAAAAGTGGCTAAGCATTAAGAGCATCTCCAATGTATATGTTAGCTAAACAAGATGTTAAAGTGCCATGTCAGCACTTTATACCTCAACTACACACTCATTTACTACATTCCTATTTAATTGGTTGTTATTGCTCTAATGGACTAGTTAAATAAACTAGCCAAACCAATAGTGGGCCCCACCTCTTCACCCACTCAACCTCTCAAATGTATTTTTTATTAATTTTTTAAGGAGAACTATCACGTGGGGCCCACATTTGGCTAGCTAAAACACTAGCTACAGTTAGCATGAAAGATAACATCTAACACGTGGGGCCCACATTTAGCTCCCTCTTAACATCTCCATTGGAGCAACATTTTTACATGTTATGTAAAATATGATACTAACATGTTAGTTAACATATCCATTGAAGATGCTCTAAGCGTTGTAGGTTGGGACCGCCTAGACCTAAACAGGAGATTAATCGGGGCCTAGACGAGATTTTTAGAACATTGCTTTTACCTAAATCACGTGTCCCCAAATAACCCAATCACATAAAATTCCTCCCCTTGACATTGCAAAGCCTCTAAAGACCCAATTTAATGGTAAAACAACCATTATTAACCCCTAAACCCACTGAACAACACCCCCCCCCCCCCCCCCCACCAAAATAAATAAATAAATAATCAAAGCCATTTGATGAATCAAACCCCCCAAAAAATTGTTTTGATTTTGAATGAAAATTAGAGATATTTTGCTCAGGCTGAGATATCATTCCTCATTTTTTGCTTCAATTTTCATAAATGTGAATATGAATAAAACTATTCAATTTTTTTTATCATTTATTTAAAATTAAAAGAATTTATTCTCAAAATTAAAAAGGGTGACCTGATTCGTCAAAGCCGTCAAAACCAAGCTTTATAAAGAGATAAGATGATTTGATTTTAAGCGATATGAGATTAAAAAGATATACTCCAACATCCCTCCAAATAAGTCGAAGGGGGAAGGAGCCACCACCTCTGCCACACATTTAAGCCCCCCTCCCTGCCGGAGGGAGGGGCGGCCACCTGCCCTTCCCCCTTGGCGCCTACAGGTCAGGCTTGCGGGTGAGCCTACGAGCTACTGAAATAGGCCTGGACATGACAGTTCAGATTTGCGGGTTTTAAACCGCATGTCATGAATTTTTATTATTAATAATCATAATACATTTAAATACATCTGTCTACTTGTATCCGAACACGCCTCTAACCGAATATTTGTCGTACACATATTTTGTCATCAGGCATACCATCCTCTTCAAATGTGTGTGTTTGTTCATGTTTGCCATTCAATTTAAATAAACTGTACATCCCAATTTTGACTCAATACATCACAGTATCACTGCACACCCCAACCCCCTTGTGCAGGCAACTCCAAACAAGAATTCTTATCCGTCCGACTCCTGGTGCTATTGATGATCCTGAACCACTGACTCTCCGCCTCGCACATCCGGTCCCCGCTCAAGCACTTGCACGCGTTGGTCACGACGGTCCCATCCGCCCCGTCGACGTCGAGGCAGACGGTCGTGTTGTCCGCCAGACTCGACGAGAGGTGCATCTTCGAGTCGGCGGTCTGGAGCCATCTCGAGCTGGAGTCGTTGCAGAACAGACTGAACTTTGCGGGCTTGGTGAGTTCACTCGCTTGCACGCACAGGTGCGTGCCCCTCAATGCGAGGGTGCCCTTCTCGGGCGCGTAGTCCCACGCCTCGGCGTCCGCGCACGGGCCGAGGCGGAGCGGCTCAAAGAGGGACTTCCTCGCCACGCAGAGGCCCGTCGCCGGGTGGAAGAGGATCTGATATGGGAGCTCATCTGAGATGCCCGGACCTGCATTTATGTTCGTACAATGTGTTCAATGGATGCGTGTTTTGTTATCCCTGTTTGAAATTGATTTTTGTGCTGTAATATTTAGAGATTTCGTTTTTATAATAATCATATTTAATTTAAACTTAATTTCAGATACTATAATTAACATATTTTTAGAAATCTAACAAAAGTTATGGGAGTATGTTTTATAAAAATTATTTTGCAAACTGCTTTAAATCAAAAGCTACATTAATAATTTTTTTCATAAAATTTGTTTAATTGACTTTTCCATTCTACATTGAGCAAAATAAACTTTTAAATAATTAATTCCAAATAGGCAATTAAAAATATTACTTTTTGTTTTCGTATTTTGAATTTCATGTATTAAAAATCAACACGACATTTTATTGAAAAGTCAAATGACAATAGCTTTTATGAAAAGAACGATTTGGAAACAGCTAATTGGTTCAAAAAACATTTTTAAAAGTTATTCAAAAAATTACTTTTTTGAAAATTGATTTCAAATCTATCAACATAGAAACTAAAATCCCAAACCAAAAAACTAAAGTTTTTTAAAAAATCCATTCATAATCTATTATCTGAAACGAGAATCAATTTGACAGTTAATTCCAAACACGGTTGCCTTAAAAAAAATGATGCATGAAAAACAAACCTTGAAAGGGGGATTGAAGTGCAGAAATCCTCTGCAAGAAGCTGGCATTCCTGCTGGCACACCAGTTCCAACCCAGAACCCCATAAGTCTCATCCAACCCAATAGTCCCTTCCCTCAAGTAGTAACTCCCCTGCAGAGTCCACAACGCCCAGTCCATGTCGAGCTCGGCGATGACCCCCAACGCGCAACTCAAGAACCGGTTGTCGTTGAGGTTGGTCCCCCTCTGATCCACCCCGAACTCGCTCAGGAACAGGGGCCAGCCTTGCCCCAACAGGAACCCAGCGCGGCGCATGACGTTGCCCGATATGGACCCGCAGACCTGGTTGGGGTTGTTGTTGGCCCAGGCCTGGCCGTCGCTGAACGCGTACCAGTGGACCTCGAAGACTAGTTTGCCTGTGAAGCTCAGCTGGACTTGTTTGGATGCGAGGAAGCTCAGGTCGTTGTCGAAGCTCAGGCCCGAGAGAATCACCAGCACGTTTGGGTTCGCGGCGTGGACTGCTTCCGCGCCTTTCTGCATGTAACTGGGTTTGGGAGGGGGTCAGTTATTTTGAGTTTTATGATTATTCTAGAATAGATAAGGAATAAGTGATTTTTTGTTTGATTGTGTTTTTAATTATTTTCGTTGAAAAACGGAATAATTTTTTTTTGTTGATCATGGATAAACTGTGGATAAAATGTAAATAAGGTGTGGATAATAATTTATAAAATGTGAAAAAATGATTTGACATGTGTGCCTTTTGATTTATAAGATGTGATGACAGTTGGTTTGACAGCAGGGTGTACATATTCAAATGAGTTGAATAACTTGGAATAACTTAATTCTATAAGGTAGCAGGAATAATTATACCATTTTATAGTAGTTAATTATGACATATAGATTCTTATTTATTACAGCATTCCAAATACTCATTTTATCACTATTCTACATTGTCCCCATTTATTTCACTCCTTATTCTCTAATCAAATATAGGCTTAAAGTTTTCAAATGTTGCATTCTTCACTTTTTTTAAACAAGACTAATCTCCACAGGGGATGGACGTGGACACCTCAGGTTCGTGAGAGAATTGTTAATCGAATTGACCACTTCATAAATCAAACTGAATAATCATATAAATCAAATTACACAGTATCTTATCAAAATGATTTATTTTACATTGAACTAACAATTCATGAATTAAAATGATTAATCATATTAATTGAATTGCACAACTAATGAATTGAATTAACAATTAGATTTTGAGATAATTTTTTTTAATCTCTTTATTAGATTGAACCATACAACTTTGATATTAAACTGAAATACCTTGCATTGGATTGAGTTCAGTTTATTTAAGCTTAAATTGAACTGAAAATGCCATAAAATTTAAACTAAATCATTTGTGAAGTCTCTCGGTTTTAAAAAAATACATCACAATCCTAACAAATGAGATGTTCAAGTGACAGTCCTTGACAGGATCCTGACTCTTTCTAACCTAAGTTATTTGGAGGGTGGGTTCACATCATTAGGCAGGGTATATGACGGTTTAAACAATTATGACTTAGAAAAATCTACAAATATGTGCACCATTTATATATTAGAGAATTTGAAATCGAGACCTATGGAGAGCAAACCCTGACTCTACATGAGAGGTATTTTTAATATCTTTGTTATATCATCATAATACATCAATGCTAGCTTGTATGGATGTTTAAAATACCTGTACCAAAGGCTGACATTTTGTCTGGGCCCCCGAAGCTCGTTGCGGAGGCTCATGCCAACGACATTGGACGAACCATTGAAGAGCGTGGCCATCCTGGTGAGCCCCTTAACCCAGACGTCGGGGTTGAAGTATTTGTCGCCGAAGAAGCCATTGTCATCGAAGTTGCTGCAGCACCACCCAGGCTTGCTCAAGTGGTTGTCCAGTATTACCATCACTTTGCTATCACCCAGACTCTTCACCACTGCCTGTAGTGAATTTTCATGTGATTGATTAGTACTAATTAACAATTAGTTGAATTAGAATTCATAATTGATGATAGATAACAATTTATGTCAATGAAATAATCAGTGGGAATTGAATTTCATGAGAATCAAGATCATTCATTGTGATGAAAAATAAAATTTAATTGTGTGACATGCATGGAATTTTCTTTTATGTGAGTATGCTCTTTTCTTCCTTTTGTTTTTTTGTTTTTTTTGTTTAGCAGTTAGTATGCTCTTTTAAAAGAATACTAGATTGATGTGACTTATTTATTTTAAAAAATAATAGAGATACAAAAAAAAATGCACTGGTGGTCCAACCACCTCTTGCTTTCAGCAAAGTCCATTAGTCCATCCAAATAATCCTTCTTCGGTTCCATCACTCCATTGGAACACTAGCTAGGTACGCCACATCTATTATATGAAATATCTAACCGAGTATGTATTATATTAACATATATTATTATTATAATTAAAAAATGTAAAAACATATATATTCAATTTATTTAAATATATATTTTATTTTAAATTATATATTTCATTACACGATCATATACTTTAGAAAAAAATTCAAACATATTCAATATACAAAACTAATTCTGAAAATGATTAAATATAAAGTTTTCTATGCTTCTTATAAATACAGTTTCTAGTGTCTGATATGAAATTTTCTTACACGTGCTTATGATGCCATGATGTACAAAATCAATGCACTCATTGAGTGAACTAAGGATCATTATCCCAACTTTGGGAGATCCACCACTCACCCTCACCTAGTTATGAATAAGTTATGATATTAACGCCTACCAACATAAATAAATAAATATATATCTAGATCAGACATGGAAAAATCAATTTCTATACCAAGTCAATGAAGTCTAAATCAGAGTCCCCACCAAACACACCAATTCAAACCTTCCCAAAGTTATTTTAATTCACACAGAAAAAATGTTCACACAACAGTATATATGACATGGTTGATGAGCCACCCAAACCTGATAAGCCTGGAACAAGGTCAGGTCTACGATCCCCGGATTGTTGACCTGCACCGCCGCGATGGACTCGACGAGTCCGAGCCCCTTCAACGACTGCCTGACGGTCATCGAGGCGAGCGAGTCATTCACTGCGAGGAAGAGCGGCCATGTGAGGCGGACGCAGTTGAACCCCATCGACGTGATCTTCATCGATATCGCGTCAAGGGGCAGCTTGTTGAGTCCCTCAGCGAGGACGGGCTCGAGGTGCGATGGCCAGTTCACGCACGACAGCTTCACGCGGCGGCCGGAGCCGTCGACGATCCACCGGCCGGAGGTGTAGAGTGGTTGAGATGTTGATAGGGAGATTGTGCATAGGAGAACTATAGTAAGCCTAAGGAAGAGCTTCATATTTGGTGGGGGGGTGGCTTTGAATAAGTTACATTTAAGGGATGTGTGTGTTGTGTTTATATATAGGAAGTTGTTGGAAATCTTTTGAAATGGATTTTGGGGAGTTGTTGTTGTGAATCCAAAGTTTTTATTTTAATTGGATTGGCTTCAAAGGGAGTTAATGCATTGAGTGGTCCCACAAAAAGATTACTTATAACGAATATTTGATGTGTATAATGTGAATAATGTGGAGAAACATTTGATGATTGGAAAGATATATGGATTTTGATTATTTGGGAACAGAATAACAGATGTTGATGAGAGTGCTCCACACGGAAGAACAAGGAGAGGATGTATGCTTACGCGGGATGGGAATTGGATAAAATGGATTCCCTCACAGTTGCCTTTGCTTGAGGATTTTAGAATTGTGTGATTAGTGTGATTTAAATCTAGATGTTTATTGGTGCATCTTAATTTTATATCAAGTTAAGCTGGAGTTTTATCTTTTTATCATTTTATTGGTGTCTGCCTGTGGCTTCAACCCAAGAAGGGCCTATCTTTAAAAAAAAATTTAAATCCCTAAGACTTTTTAACTTAACAATAGGTCCCTACATCCCAAAACTTATTATGTTTGGGCCTTTCATTTATAATCTATTACCTCGGACCATTTTTTCCCTTTTTGCCCCCAATCCCATTCTCTTATTTGTATTATATGTGGCGGAGCCACCTTAGGGCCGGGGGACATAGAACCCTCCTGGATTTTTATTTATTTATTTCTTAACCTTTTTAATTTTTTGGTGATAGTCTCCAACTTCATCTTCCGAAGACTCTGAACTTAATTTGTTTTCGTTCCTTACAGTTTTGGTACAAAGGCGAGTTAAGCAAGGCGGTCAACAGTGAGTAGATATGATTCACCGTACCAGATGAGTTGTTTTTCGTTGTATGGGACTAAATCTCCTTCGCCCCCATGTCTTCTTGCTTTCTTCTGTAGGGATTCATTAACTAATGATCGATCACTTTTAGCTTTATACGGATTGTCATCTTCCTTTCGTTACCATACCATAACGTGTTGTTCTTTTTATACAAACAACGTGATGCTTTGCAAAGGCGAACATTAGGGTGTGGAAGAAGGTTACTGAAGGGAAGCGTTAGGGAGGGTAATAGTAAGGATGACCACCGATGCGTAGCGCTTGATCAAGGGTCTTTTGCTCATTCGGTTTAATTAAGGTTTATAGGTCATAGGCCTCATCTACATATGAAATTTCATAAACAGCAATAACCTAACACTAAAAAAAAAAAAAACCATGATCCATTGGACCATCCACATGTATGGTGTGCCCTCATCCCTTCTTTAAATTAAACCTCCCCCCTCTAGATAAAATAGAAGTTCAGTTTGACTCTACCTTTTCATTGCCCTCGAGCCTCCTTCAATACCCATATCCCACAATCAGTTATGGAGGCACGAACCCCACTTCTCAGCGTCCTCACCCAGGCGCCCTTCTTGACAAAAATAAAATTTTTAATCTCTTTTTTTTTCTTTTTCTTTCTGTATCTCAACTGTTCCTAATATTAATCTCTATCTCTAAAAAATCCTTAATTTTTACTTTCTGTTCCATTAATCGTCCCACAATTGAGAATCTGCAATCAGTAATCCTCTCCTTTCCTCCATCAACACTTCGGAGGTATAGACTTTCTCTCTTTTACCTTATTGTCATTGTTACTAATTTATTTAAAGTTTAAAATATTTTTGTAAATATATAAAATAATCAAATCATTCAACATTTCCAGAATATGAAACTTTATGAAGGTCAAATTTAGAGGTATGTATTGCTTATTAGATTTATGTTTTAACATTTTTTTTGTGAATCATTGATTTGAAATTTGACTTATCGTTTTAAAATATGATAATAATATTTTAGAATTATTCAGTGACATGTTTTATCTGAATATCTTTATTTTATTTTATATATATACATTTTTTTAATCTATGCTATTGAAATTAAAAAAAAAATTATAATGATAAGATTTTAGAAAATATTTACATAAGTCACATTAGGCCTCCCTTCATAAAAATCTTGGTTCCGCCACTGGTTGTATTCCACTATCCCCCCCCCCCACCCTCAAAGACGGTTGCCTTCCCTCCCTTTGTGCCCTTCTGCCACCTCCCTTCTCCATTTTTGCTCTCCCACAACCCACGTTGTCTCTCCCGTCTCCATTTTCATCTTTTTCTATCTTTTTTTTTTAATCAATAAATGATGATAGTGCTTCTCACTCTATCCCATGCTCCTTCCATCACAACTAATAAGAGTCCTCACAACTAATAAGAGTCCTCCCTTCATCCATCGTGGATCGATTACTTCTCACTCCATCCCGGATTGATTTCTTCTCTTCCCGGATCCTTCAATGTATGTTTTTTTTTTCAATATTTAATGCAATGTTTCCTCCTTCTATGTAGGTATTAATGATCCCGTTGTAGATTTGTTCATCTTTGTTATTTTTATGAATGTTCAAAATTGTTATCCTGTTGTAGATAACAGTGTATTTAGTGCACTTAACAATGTATAACTTTATGTGGTTTTGTAGTTTCATTGTACTTATTTTCATAATTCTTACTCATTGTACATGTGTAAAGTTCCATAGTAATACAATCTTTATCAAGCGTGAAAGATTTTACAATGTACAAAGGCATTTTAAGGGTGTACACATGGCAGTTTTAAAGGGTAAAATAAGAATATTAAACACATCATCTAACAACAGTTACTTTCAAGGACCCGGAAAAAATACCCCCGGGGTTGTAGGGACTTAAAAAAAAATAAAAAATCAAGGAACTTAAATTAATATAGGAGTATCCCGAGGTACCCCGTATTAATTTTCCCAAATTTACATGATGACTGAATATACATGGTTCTCATTTTAGGTATCCAATTGATGAATTGGGTCTTATTTGCACGATGTGTGTGCAAATAAAGTTAATGAAAAATATAATATGTTAAACAATCTCTAAGAAAAATCTACAGACAAAAAAATAAAATAATTTGATTATAAAACCTTTTATTCCCAATGAATTCTTTTTATAATAAAATAAAATAAAATAAAATAAAATATTTCCTAACAACCCACCAAAAAATTTAAAAACAACCTTCAAGATCAGTCGGTTAATCCCAACCCCAAAAAAAAAAATCCCTCCTCCATGGATCCCACCAACTTCTCCTTCCAAAATTAGTATGTCATAATCAAAATTAGTATAATAGATAGTTTTTACGTAATTTGTTAATATGAATTTGTGATCTTATATATAAAATAGGGAAAATGACAACAAAAGTCTCCTAGAAATTAAAAATACTAAAATCAATAATTTTTTAAAATTATATAAAAAAAGTCTCATTTCATAATTATGGAAACAAAAAATACTAACCTACGTTTATATAGTTCGATCCTTAATATATTATATACCATTTAACTTTGTTAAAATATTTCACTCTCTTAATTTTGTTAATGTATATTACACATTCTCATGTAGAGCTTTTTTTTACTCTAAATTCTTTGTGATTATGTGGATTTTGTGAGATATATGCAACTATAATTTGAGTTATTGATTATGAACTCCATTAAATGTTGATTTTTTTTTAAATAAAAGATATGTATTAATAATGCTATAAAAATATGTCAATAACCAAGCAAAAAAAAATATGAATAAGGATTTAGATTATTACTAAAATATTATCTACTGCATTGGGATACAATACAAATTTAAAATATATATATTATGATTATACACAATGAAAAATGATTTTCATGAACAAACAGTTTTTTTTTTGTTATTCTCCTGTGTTCTTCTATATTTCTTGTTTATGTTCCACCAAACATGGGGCACATGTTCTATTTACTAAACATGGGCTAAGTCTTTCGAAAAAGAATAGAGAAATTTTTGAAAAAAAACCCTCTAATTTTTTTTTTACTTTTGACCCTAGGGTTAGTTTATTTGCAAAACTGTCACTAGAGCCTGTTTTGACCTTGGGCAACGTGCTCATGTAGCGCGCTGACCAATCCATTGATCGCTATGGCGGAGACGTGATTGAGTGATTACCACTACTTGCGCATGTTGACCCGCGTTGCGCGTAGGGGGGGGGGGGACACAACAGAGACGTGTCACCCTGTGCGCAGTGGGGATCAACGCACGTGGGGGGGGGGGGGGGTGAAGTGGATACTTGATTAAGTTTTTTTATTTTATTTTTATTTTTTTCTTAACAAGATATTATACTATTTATACTTATATTTCAATAGATTATTTGTGGAGATGAGATAGATGAATTCTTAGAAAAATTAATAAAATGATCTAATATATAAACAAGCATGAAAAAATAAGCAAGGATCCACTCCCAAATACAAATAATACTCATCGTAATTTTTTTCTTCTCTTTTTCAAGGTAATATTTGGTTAGAGATAATCTTAGAACAATAAGGCCAAACTTTTTTTTTTATTTTTTTTATAAATCATTGTTTTATAAAATTTAATTTTTAATCTTATTTGATTTTAAAATTTAAACTTGATCTTAATTTTAATTTAAAGTTAGCCTTTATCTTTTCTGGATTATTTCTAACCAAATTTTGACTTCACTATTATCATCATAGGAGATGCCGACCTAGATTCATATAAACGTTAATAACATAGTCGAACACATCAATGAAAGCATGATCTCTCTACTAACTTTAATCGCCTGGCCTAAGGACGGGCCCACTTCACCCTAACAGCTATAGTGGTTGCCGACTTGGGCTGACACACACGTAAAACCCTCAGTCAAACAACCATGAGTTTAGCTCGCCAAGTCTTTGGGAGACCATAATTCACCACTTTGTTAGAGGGGATGCCGACTACAGGGGTGGGTTTCCTCTTATTTCAACAATGCATGAAAGTTGTTTTCATTTTTTAAAAAGGGGTGGGTTTCTTGTAACATGGGGTGCATATTTCGTCCCATATGGGTTTTTATCATGTGTTTGTATCAGTGTTGGGTTTTTATACAACTTAATAGTATACTAATGTGATTTTTTTTTTTTTATATCGGGGGGACTCCCCGTGGCTGACCTTATGGCCAAGCTAGGAAAGCTACCTTCGCTTGTTTGTCCCTAGTCCCACAGAAAATAATGTATAATAAGGTGAAATTGAAATTTACTTTTTAATTATGATTATATTTTTATAAGGTAAAAAACTTAGTTGTAACTTGTATTGTTGTACAAATTTTGTTAATCAAATAATAATGGAGATGTGTTTAATTATTCTTATACTTATATAATTTTTTACTTTGATTATAGTTATTTTGATCAATTTTTTAAAAAAATCGTGATAATAATAATTATGATCAGAATTTTTTTAAAACCGTAATCATTGTAAAATATATTGATCTTTTCATAAATAAAAGAACACGTTTTATTGGAAAGCAAGATTGTTTGGTATATAAAAAAAAAAAAAACCAATAATCCCATGTAAAATGTGTGATATTTATATAATCCCTTTGACTTTTTCTGAATTTCATATAAGTCCCTAAAAGCACCTATGTAAGTCTAAATAACCCTTTGAGTTAAATTTTGTTGATAGATACTACTTGGTTAATTATAGCTGAAAAAAAGTATATAAAAAAAATCGTATAATGTTTTAAAAATACAAAAAATATTTGTAAATAGTAGTTTTATCTCTACGAATAGATCATAAAATCTTATTTTAAAGAATAAAATTGTCATATACAAATTATTTTTTTTGCATTTTAACACTTTATTTGAGATTTTTGACATACTGTATTTTCAATAAAGATTAACTAATTAAAATATTCCTTATCTGTCAATAAAAATTTAAATTAGGGTGTCATTTGAATATCCATAAGTGTTTTGAAGGTGTTATATGGATTTAAAAAAAAATCAGGGTTACGTGGATTTCGGATAGTTTACGGGGGCTTACATGGATTGTTCCTTATAAAAAAAAAAAAAAAACTAACTTGTGGTCCCAAAATCCCAATCCCGACCCCACCTCCTCTCACGCGCCTCTCCGTAACACCACCTCGCGTTCCTCCTCCGCCGACCCAACCTTCGCCGCTTCCCCCTCCGCCAACGAAGTCGCAGCCGCCACCCCTTTTACTCTCACGCGTAAGTCTCTCTCTCTCTCTCTCTCTCTCCCTCTCCTCCCCCTCTTCTTCCCTCCTCCTCCCACATTAGACATGCCGTTCCCCCCTCCTCCCCCTCCTCCTCCGTCATGCAGAAGATCAAAGACATCAAAGACGAGGTACTTCTTCCCACAACCTCCCTAAAAAAAAAAACCGTATTTTTCCGTCTCCTAAAACCCTATTCCCTTCCATTCATTCCAAACCTTTTCCCTCATGCGGCTTCGATCAGCTGATCGGTTTCGTTTAGTACTGTTAGGGTTAGATCGGGTGATGGGGTTTTGAATCGATGACCTGGATTTTCTGCGGTTTTATTGTTATTTTCACCAGAGAAGCTCCAGTGATTTTGAATTTTTAAGGAAAATTATGGATTGTTAGAGGTATCTGGAGGGAGTTAAGTTTTCGAGGAAAATTTGGGTTTGGAGTTGGTCTACTGATTGGCCCTGGGGTTTTATGTTATTCTTTTGAAAATGATTTTTTTTTGGAAGTCTGTTGATTTGTTGGCCCATTAAAAAAAATGTTTATCAGTTGGTTTATATTCGTTTTTCCCAGGATTGAAGTGGTCATTATGAAACCCTCACCTCTTTTGCCACTTAAAATTGAATTCGTTGAAAATCTAGGGTTTCTTTCTCTCATTGTTTTCCTACCTCTTGAAAAATATATTTAAACTATGTTTCAGGGGACTCTGCTGATTCGGGTGCCTGGAATTGAGATCAAGGTTCAATTTCTAAGAATGTAAGCTAAATATTCTTAGTTTTTAATTTTTTTTTTTTTTTTTTTGACTTCATGTGCTTACTGTCATTATTGTTTTTTTTTTTTAATTTATTTTGGTTGTATAACCTGTAGGGGTGCGATGAAGTTGGAGCTTCCAAGCAGGAAGAACTTCCACGGCCTTTTGCTTGACCCCGAGCCGAACTGGACTTTCAATCACCTGCTCGAAGAGTTGAACTCGTTGGAGGTCATGCTTGAGAATTCTTCTTCAGCTGCTCAGATGAACTTGATGAAGACAAAATCCCAGTGAGTTATACCCCCCAAAATCCCTTTCCCTTATACTTATGTTAAGGTTTTTTCATGGCCTTCACTTGACGCACATTGAAAATGAAATGTTACTCTCTTTTTGTGATTATAGGTCAAAAAGTACCAAACATGTGGAGGGAAGTGATAATAGGACAGGCAGCTTTGTGATGTCTTTGTCAGATGATATGGATGATTCTGAGAACAGCGAAGGGGATGTTGATGCAATGGAGGGAAGGAGATTTTATTGCTCAGATCTCGAGTGGAGGTACCCCTTATGTAGTTATTTACAATGCATTATTTTTTTCCTTCATCCGTTAAGGGAAAGAGAATTTTTGTTTTTGTTCTGGCGGGCTGAGGTATCAACGTGAGAACTGAAATTTTTGACATTGGGTTTTGTTAGCTGTCATGCCATGCATGACATTGTCCTTAGACTTGCAATTGTACGAGTTTGGTTGGCAATTATTTGTTTCAACCGCTAGGAGGATCCAGACTGGTCTGATTGTAAGAAAATGAAGATTTTGAAATGTGTTTAAACTCTAAATTAATTTGTTTATATTCTGGTAGACGTCATTTTTCCAAGATTCCTGTTTGATGGCATATGTTATGCATAAGTTTATTTTACTTTTTATTGTGTAGTCACATGTTCCTCCTGCAATATTGCTTTTATACTGATGTATACTGAATGCCACTGATTCCATCTTTTCAGTGACTCTGAAAGTTCTGAAGATCAGATAGATTTTGAATGCAGTCAAACTCATTTGATGAATAGAGCGAGAATGGAGGAAAGCCTTTTACTTGAATTAGAATGCGAACATGAGCTAAAAGTTAAGGTGTGTTTAATAAATTTCAACGTGCTACAATTTCTCTTTCTGAGTTTTTTTTAACCAAATAGCACTATAGGTATGGAAATCTTTCTTATAAATCATTCCGATTAATTGTGTATGGTTGTTTACCAGAGCGCATATATAATAGAACATTTTTTTAACATTCATTATAGAGAAAAAGTTGGTAATATTAGTGAGATTTTTATGTAATGTTCTTGACATTTAACCTTTGAAGGATGGTAAACTTTTTCATGTCTTCTATATAAATCGGAGGTTGATGGTCAATGGTGTTCTGAAAGATGTCTTGCAGTACAAATATTTCTTCTGTGGATTCCGAATATTGAGCATTATTGATGCACAATAGCAGAGTTGGCTATGCAGTCAAATGCTCTTGTATATGTGCAAATGCCATCGCACATACTGTTAGGTCTTTACCCATATTACATGTATGCCAGCACGTATTTTAACTCATTTTGCGACACATTTTTGCTCTACACATTACACATTAATGTTACATTTTTATGAATTATGATTGTGAATAATGTTCATATTGTTTTCTCAAATTTTCAAATTTCCTTGAATTTTCAGCATTTTAACAAATTTTCTTATTATCCTAAATTTTCAAATAAATTGTACATTGTTCACGAGAATTGCTTTTGCCAGTCCATCACATAGTAACCTTGCTGCCTCAACCACACGTCATTTGAACTACATTGTTTCACATTCTCCTAATTCTGTTATCATTCAGATATGGTTTGTTTTCATGTGTACATTTTCTCATTGAGAGTTCCTAGGATTTTCTTCCGACAACTTTCCTCTGGTCCGCTTCCTCTTGTTACACCTTTTAATGGCAGTCCATGAAAGAGACATTATCTTCCAATCGATGTTTTATGTTTTTGTCTCCATTTTAACATGCATTGTATGACAGATAGGATCTCTTCCAGCCTAGTATCCTTAATTGACAGTTATTCTTACTGCATGGATTTTCTTACAGTGATCTTTATGTTTAACAGGAGGAGCTGAGAAATAAGATATCTGCCATAAAGACAAATTTTTGGAGTGAAGATGAGAAGTCAGCATTAGCAGTGATCGAGATTGAGAAATATGCCGATGTTAGACGTGAAATGGATAAAAGGCTTGATAAGCAGTATCAACGCAAAGTGTATGTGTAAACTTCTTGCTTGGAGGTGTCATAACTATTCTAAATGCAAGTTATAGAATCGCATTAGTGCAGCTTATATAATGTGTAAGTAGGTTGTTTGTGTGGCATAATTCTTTTGAGTGAAGACCAAAAGATGTTAGGACTAGAGTTTCAAGATTATGGCTGTGCGCATTTTCAGTGCTAGATTGATATGCACCTATTGGGTGTTATATGATGACAAGGGATAACCAGGTCATGGTGAGCCAATTTTTGCTGAGATTGCTGTGCATCTTTCTTCTACAGGCATTTGTAAACAAGCGTTCCACTGTCTTTCACTCTCCTTTGACATTAATTGATGGTCCAGTTGCGATCCATTCTCTTTTGGACAGTATTTTGTGCACCTAGCTTTTTCTCAATCTAGTTTCTAGCTTGACCATATGATTGTGCTCCTGTTTTTTATTTCCTATTTTTTTGAAGAACGGTGCTACTGTATGTCTTGTCTACAATTTTCTAGCTAACTTCTGAATTATGTTCTCTATCTTTAGCAACATTTTTAACCTCTTTTCTTCCATTATTATAGTGCAGAAGCACTTGATAACCATCTATCTGTAGTTCAAAGAAATCATGAGCAAAGATCCCAAATAGAAGAACGACGCATCGAAAATGAAGCTGAAGAGATGAGAAGAGAGAAATCTCTTCAGGAGGAAAAGATGCGTCAAGAAAAAGAAGCCAAGGTTTGTTAGATCTTTTTTTTTTTAATTCTTATTATGCTGTTATCTTTTTGGTTAAGTGTATTTGAATCTTCAATATAAGGCTCAATAGAATGAGTTGCTTCAAATTTTATGCATGGAATGAAATTAGGGTTGAGGATGGTGAAGATTGTTGAAGATGGATATAATGATCAAGGTTTATTGTATGAGTTTTTTCCAAAGGGGAAATTTAGGTTTTTTTCTTTTTCCTTTTTTCTGTGGTTGGGAAAGAAGAGAGGACAGGGAGAACAATGTTTCAAAATGTAGTGAGGATGGTTGAAGAAGGGGATTGCTATTTTTTTTTTGTGGAAAAACTTTGGGATGTTCTAGCTTTGGTTTCTTGAGTCGGCTTAGGATGTATATTTAATTGTTTAAATTTTCAGTTTTGAGAATTGAGTTTTTGATAAGCTTTTTGTCATCAGGTTCAGGAATATCATACAGAAGTTAAAGATACTGGCAACCGTTTTAATATACTTTGATCACTTTGCTTGTATTGTTTGCTTAGATGGATATATCATATATTTTGAACCCTTGTTACTTTTTTGATGGTCCTATGTGGTTGGTAGATAATAAGAATTTCTTGCAATTTGTGCTAAGGTTATCTGTTTTTATATCCCTCCAAATATATTGTTTTTTAAATAAAAAATATCTGTATCTGATGGCAGGCTAGACAAGAGGCAGCAAGGATAGCTGAAGCAATGAAGATAGCTGAGACTGCAAAAATAGCTGAAGAACAGAAGAGGAATTTGGAAGATAAAAAAAGGGCAGAAAAGGAGGCTGTTGAAAAGCAAAAGCAAAATCAAGCATTGGAAATAAATGTGCAGTCTACTGGTACGAATAAAATCTTTTCCTTGCAACTAAGGTTAAGCATGAATGTATGTTAATATATTTGTGGGATTACTTAATATGTTTTATATGTAGTGAAGTTATGCCCACAAGTAGGTATTCAGCCTATAATTTCAATGAACGGGAACCGAGTTTTGGTTAAGTCAGGAAACACCTCCCACCTTTGTGAAAGAGGTCAAGGGATCAAATCTTGGGGAGCACCATTCTTCAAAAAAAATTTCAATGAGTGGCTGTATTCGCTTTTTTTTCATGAGGGCTGGTACTTTAGCCACTTCATCTACATCAACACATTAAAGTCGATTAGATCTATGTACTTTTAGAGCATGATTGGATGGAGATACAATCTCTTTTTAAAATCAACATGGGGGAGAAGGTTACTTATTTAGGGATGGTTTTCTACTGATTAAGTAGGAACACTGTCAATTTTTACTTGCAATGATGAGTTAAACTGTCTGGGCAAACATGCACTTTACATATTCAAGATATATAGCATTTGTTTTTAAATAGGATAGTTTTACACTGTTACCTCATTCATGGATTAATATGACATTGGGGAAGGACCTGGAACTGAAATGGATTTCTGTTTTTTAAATTACTTGTATGATATTAGATGTTCCATACCAGCATTCAAAATATTGGACACAAGTGTCTGCTGTTCAACCGTATGTAGGCTATTGTTTGGAAATATTTCCACAATATACTCATTGAGTGAACATGAATGTGATTGCTCAGGAATTTTTATTCTATCAGATGTTGTAAGAGTAGGTATACATGAATTATCGTATACAGTTGAGGCGAAGTGTATGGATGAAGATCTCGTCATCTTATCCTGTAACTGACTTACTATTAAATTATTAATAGATTAGAAGACTGTAGATTTCAAGTCTTTGGCACAAGCCTCTCTCTCACAGTTCCTCACTTCTATTTCTATGTTTTGAGGATTGCGTGTTCATTTGCATCATTTCAGCCCTCTAACACACTTGTATCATACATATCAGTATAAATCAATTTTCTCCATCTTAATTTGGATTTGGATGATTGATGTGTCTTGTTGGATTATTAAGTTAGATTGGAATTTTCAAAATCTAATTGAGTTAATCATACTAATGATGCAGCGCTTAAGGTCAAGGCTTCTGAGACTGCTATCAAAGCAGAGGCGGACAGACTTGATATGCACAAAGTTATATCTGAAAAATGTGAGCAATGGAAGTTGAATTTCAGCAAGGTACCAGTGCTATACATTCTGAATGTGTATAATGTATCTTTAATGGTGACATTGTATACACTCAATTTGCCCTTGAATTTAAGGGATAACCATCAATTTTTGAATGGTGTGTATGGGATTCATCTTGTGCATATACAAATAATATTTTCCTTTACATTTGCTAATACAGAACATAATTTGTTGAATTTTATCACATTTCTTATCAGGAATATCGGCTGTGTTTGAAGCAGTTTGGCAAAGTATTACGAGCAAAATGGAGCCTAGATAGTGCAAGGTGAGATGAATAGTTGTTCTCAGATCGCTATTGCAATTTGGCTCTGCCATCTCCCTCATGCATTTTTTTTTGATAAAAAGTCCCTCATGCATTATCATAGAGTGGGTGGATTACTGTTGTATGTATAAGAAACCCCTAATCAACGATTCTGTCTCGTTTTTTTTTTGCATGTTTAAATTTTGTACTTAGCATTGACATCAGTTTGAACAATGAAACTGCGTTGAAGTCTTATAGCAATAATTCAGCTTTCCAGATATCATGTTTTTGATGCGGTTGAATAGCCACTGCTCATAGCACTAGCATTGTCAATCTCTCTCTTTTAATTGCACAGGTTCTGTGCCAGTCCAGGCTGGGGAGGACATATCCTGTATATGGTGCCTTAGTTTTTTTGGTTCGTAAATTAATATTATTGATAATAACAAAAAGTAAGAAGTCTCTTCTGAAGAAGCTGAGGCTCCTATATGAAAATTATAAAAAGGAGGACAGAATTTGAGTGGAACAACCACTGATCAAAGAAAATATAGGAGGGATACTACCTAGTCGAGCTAGGGAGATGCATCCCCTTATTCACTCTGTTCAGGATGGTCCTACTTTAATGATGTATAAATTTGCTGGACAACAATGAATTGAAAGCTTAAATGCCAAACCCCAAACTGAGATAGACGCAGAGCAACCTGTTAAGAGAGACAACAGAATGGGACCTTTTTCACTTAAGCTTTGCTTTCCTCCGGGGGATGCCCTTTTTGTTATCCTCCAAGGCCTCACACAATTCTGGCCAGTGGTCCAATTGATCAATTGTTAAGGTACCCATTGCCCGATTCCTCACATCAAGGTCAGCATGTCTTTCTCTGGGGATGTGGGATACTTTCCATTCAGCAAGCTTAGTAAGAGACTAAGAGTATATCTGAGTTATCTGAGAGTTGTGATAGTAGTGCATGGTGCATCACTTCTGTTGTTTTTTTTGAGAAAAAGGTTGGCATTGCCATTCAATTAGAACTTAATCCAACTATAATGACTGAAGGGGATGAGAGGAAGTAGACCAAACAAAATAAAAAGGAAAAAAAAAGAAGAAGCTAAACAAAACTCTGTCGGTCCTTTTAATACACATGACTTGGATAATTCAAATTTCAAACTACATCAATCCAGGAGATAGTGAACTTGGTCTGATTTCAATAAATCCAGCAAAATAATAGAGGCCAGTTCAGAGCTACAGTAATGTAGTTTGAATTATCTAAGTCTTGTGTGAGGTTATTGTGTGAAAATTTGATATCGATCATCCTTGTCTTCGCTCTTTCCACCATCTTATTCTTCCCAGACAAAATGTATTTTGCTCCCTTCCTTTTTGTACAACCCTGAATTTCGATGCAAAGTCTTTGATTAAATCTTCCTACTATGTAGAAAGAACTATACTTGAAGCCAGATTGGCATGAGTTGTGGTTGCTTACAACAACAAAGTCAACAGAAGGCTGATAGAGAGTGTGCTCTCCATACATTGGGTCTTCCTTTGACCGCCAGATTTTATTGATAACATATTTCTCATTTTAGTTGGTATCAAAGTGGGCCTTTACATATTGGTGACATTTTATCTCATTAAGATGGTTGGAGGTATTGTTAGGGAGCAGTTGAAAGATCATGCCACTTGACTCGCACCTATACCCCTTTCTCTCTTCTACTCTCCTATACTCCTTTCTCTGTCTTCTACTCTCTTTTACTCCTTTCTCTCTCTCTTCTACTCATTACTTGAACACGCACGTGGGCTTTTTTAATATAGCTTATTTGCACCTTGAGATGTCAATCTTGAATCCCATGGTTTCAAATAGCCTGTAGAAATGGGTGTCTCATGGATAATAATGCCATGAGGCCTTGTTTACTAGAAGACGACTTTTCCCTGACATTTTGAGATGAGAGGAGACACCTTTGCCTAAAGAACTACTACTACACTTCCTACCTTTTACTATACCTCAGGCTAGGCAAGTGAGAAGTCCAGTGATAGTCTCAAAACACATTAACTTTGAAAGTCTTTCTCTTAAGAATAGACCATTCTTGAACTCAACAAACATCATTCATAATGAAAATCTTCTAGGTATGCTATTTTTGGAAAGGAAGAAAATCCCTAATCGAGGAGATGACTAATTAATTTGTAAGGGCCCTTCAGTCACCTTTCCTAGGGTATGGGGAAGGGGAGGAAGGCACAAGCAATAGGCAAAGAAGTGAAGCGGTTGATGGGTATGTTGTATCGTCCTACATTCATATCAGCAACACTACTCACTGACTGATTGAGACTTTTCAAAGTGTTGAAAACTACCAAGCTAAATGGTTGGATTTAATCTGTATTGTCTGGAAATACTTGGAATTTATCTTGATTTGACAATCTTCTTGAGAATGATGTAGGTATCTTTTGTGGCAATTTGGTTTTCAAAAGTCTGTCACATTGAAGATGTTTTGGAGCTCTAGGAGTCTTTGCTAATTAGCTATATGTTTCTATTATAGATTTTATCAAGTTTTAAGCTATAGGTTGAAAGTTGACCATGAAATATCATTATGAATATAACGGCAAGTCAATTTACATGATTACTTTCTCACTCGTTTATTAATAATTATAAATGCTCGTCCATTGTGATTACTTTCAAAAAGGGAAAATCCATATAACCCCCTGTAATCTTCATGATATATCCATATAGCCTCCCGTAATCTCAATATATCCATATAACCCCTGTAAACACACCATAAATGCAAATAACTCTATGCGGTTAAATTTGTTTTAACAGAATTGGAATATTTCGGAGATGTTGCGTTATCTAAACCATGGTTAACAAATATATATTCTTTTAACCTCCGAAAAACGGCCAATACTTAAAAAAAAACCCTCATATTTCTAATTTTACACTCTTTTAGGGTTTTTTTTGGAAGTATTGGCTGTTTTCAGAGGGTTAAAAGAATACATATTTGTTAACCATGATTTAGATAACGCAATATATTCGAAATATTTCAATTCTGTTAAAAAAAATTTAACTGCGGGGGGTTATTTGCATTTATGGTGTGTTTACAGGGGGTTATATGGATATATTGAGATTACAGGGGGTTATATGGATATCAGGAAGATTACAGGGGGTTATATAGATTTTTCCCTTTCAAATATACATCAACAATTGAAGGCTGATTCTCACTATTAATATATGGTATACAAGTTCGTAAAAACAAAATCTAAGGGACATTGTTGGTTTAATCGACCTATGGGTATATGTCTGTTACTTTGTTGATCCATTGATGCATTGGTTTTCATTTTCTCTTGCAGATCAAATGCAATTGAACTACTCAGAATTCTTAATGACCAGAAATATGACAAGTCTATTCTCGCCTTGCTATATGCTGAGCTGGTAATTCTGTGAGACCTTTTTTTTTTGCTCTTTTCTCTTTCCTTTTTTTTTGTTGTCTTTTCTACCATATAAATATGGTTTCAGGTAGAGTGCAGGAGGTTTCCCATATTGTAGCAAATTATGTCTTACATGCTTTCTATGTTGTTGTCAGTTCTATAGAATTTTTTGGTCATGCGGAAATCCAACTGTACATATCTATTCTTTGAAGTTCACTTTTCTGCTTTAATATTGTCCCGTGAAAGAAAGTTGCTCCGTTTGCTTGATCCAGTAGAATGATCTTCACATTGATAGTTCATTAATTAACATAGATTTTGTCAAACTATCTTTGGATTTTGGAATAGAATCGAAAGATCAACTTAAACAGAGAAGCCTTTTTGTTGGGATTCCGGTTTGTTTGTGCTTGTTTTTATGTCTAAATGCCAGCAGAAGTTTTTTTATGTTTCTCTGTTGATCTTCATGTTACATGGTACAAAGAGAAAAAATTTCAGATTGTATGATGAGAAACATTGCCAATTTTGAGTTGGTGTGCCATTGATGTTCTAATCTTGATGACAATCAATGTACCTGGTGTTGGTATTCTGGTATCTTTGTATCCAGTCCATTAACCATATGCATATATGTCCATGCATTATAGGGTAATAGCACACTCGAGACATTCCAGGTTCTAAATTCAACGTTAACTCACGTGGTGCTATTTCAAGTGTTTGTCTGTTAACGCTGGTCAAATTCATAACTTTGAAGCCTGCTGTTCATGTTCAATTTCATGTTGAAGGGGATAAACATGTGAATGGTTTTAGCCTCCTTATTAGTGTTGTGCAATCTTTGGAACTTTTTCCCATTTTCTATGTGATCATTAAAGCCTGATTTAATATGTTAAATTAATTCTACCTTTTAAATAAGCAAATCGAGTTTTGACTAGCGGGTAAGTTCTACTCACATCCAAATTGGAGGATTGTTTTTCAAATCTCAAAGAAAAAAGAAGAATCAAAGAAAGAAGAAGAGAAAATGATTTATATGCGCCATTTGTTTTTCTTTTTATTTAGTTTTTAGAAGATATTCTTAATAAATATCAAGTATTTACAAAGTGTAATGGAGGGCCCGAAGCCCTGCTCGCTGGAGCTTTATGGTTAACTATTGATGTACTTGTCAACTTTATTTATTTTTCCTCCAATAACAAAGTATAAAGAATATTATATCTGATGATTTATTGCCTTTCAGGTAGTTTGCAAATGTAGGAACAGAGATATTCTCATTAGCGATGCAGATGCTTTTGCTTCTGCCTATGTCATTGTGCAAGTGTCTTCAAAGGTATGAACCATTGTTCTTGAGTTGAATCATTTGTTGTCAAGTGCAACAAGCCTTTATGATCTTCTCATTTGGGTAAATGGCTAAATGCATAGTTTGATTTATTTGGGGATAGCACACACATATATGATGGAGCGCGCGTGTGCACACACACAGTCACACATTATCTATTCCATAGTAGGGGCTTCACGTTTGTATGAATAATTGTAGGCATAATTAGCTAGCTTTGTTCAATTAAGCCATGTTTTCTAATATATGACAAGATTGAAGAACTTGCATAAAACTATGTTAAAAAGATGTAGTCTGTGTAATTATAGATTAGTCATCCTATTCTAGTGTAGGATATAAAATTGCATGCCTATCAAATGTTGACGCGTGTCCCTCCCCAACAAAGGCCAAACCTTTTCTTAGAAAGCTTTTGAGTCTGATAATTAGACTCATCATGGAGTATTAAATTGCCTGCCTCTCAAATGTTGATCCGTGTCCTTTCACATTAAAGGCAGAACTCTCGCCAAGCCAAACCAAGGAGACCAAACCTCAACAACCCAACATGCTAGGCCGAAGCGCTAAATGTTGACAGCTGAGAGCGAGGGAGTGTTGAATGCCCACCTCTTAGGGTTTAGCCTCAACAATGAATCTATAACTATCCTGAAGATCAGACCAATGCTCTCACAATTCTGTAAGTGGCTGACCAAATCTACAGATTAATTGAAATCTCGTGATCTCTAGTCATAGATAATGGTTGAGAAGCATATAAATTGTTAAATCATTTATTGATCTGCCTTGACAGAATGTTGGAGTGTCTTTGGCAAGTCCTCCCTCCTCTTCACCTAAAATACAAGATAAGGAATCTAGGAAATCTAGGAAACTAATAATAACTAATAATATCACAATAATGATAATAAAGATATAATATTATCCTAATAATGATTCTTTAACACCCCCTCCCAAACTCTGAAAGGTAGAACCCTTAGAGTTTGGACAAAAATGAGAAGGTGGCGAAGGCTGGCGACAGCACGTGCAGGAGCAGCAGGGGCACGTGTAGGCGCGGCAGGGGTGCAACAAAGGCACGACAAGGGCTCTGCAGAGACGCGTGTGGTGGCCGCTATGCTGCGAAAAGAGAAAGAGCGCACATAGAAGAAGACATGCGTAGAGGGAGCAAGAGAAGTAGCGAGATTGCACGAAGAGCGCGAGAGCGGTCGATGCCGCAAGGAGATGCGCGGAGGTGTGCAAATCTGCGAGGAGGATCGTAGAGATCTCGGATGAAGAAAAGAATCACACAGATGCATAGAGAACGAAAAATCGAGCAAAATGGACTCCTGGATCACCTTAATCGGACTTCCGGAGAGGAAGTTATGACCGATTTAGTGGTTTTGAAGTCTCAAGGTGGCGCCGGAGGCGGCGGAGGGCGGCCGGAGGCAGCGGCAGGGTGGCCGGAGGCGGCAGAGGGCGGCCGGAGGAGCACGACGGCGACCAGAGGTGACCGGAGGAGCCGGAGGCGGAGAGCGGCCGGAGGCGGCGGCAGGGTGGCCGGAGGCGGCAGAGGGCGGCCGGAGGAGCACGACGGCGACCAGAGGTGACCGGAGGAGCCGGAGGCGGAGAGCGGCCGGAGGCGGCGGAGGGCGGCCGGATATTGGTGCTGGCAGAGGAGAGCGGCAGCCGCTGGTGGTGCACGCTGGCTCCGGGACGCATATGGGGCGCGCTGGGGAGGCGTCCCGGACAGGATCCCGGGAGACCCGGGAGCGCTGGCACGCGCAGATCCCGGGATATCCGGGAGCGCTGGCACGCGCTGGTAGGGCAGATCCCGGGAGACCCGGGAGCGTTGGCACGCGCAGATCCCGGGATGTCCGGGAGCGCTGGCACACGACGGCGACGGCAAGGGCACGACGACGACGACGACGGCAAGGGCACGACGGCGACGGCAAGGGCACGACGGCAACAGCGACGGCAAGGGCACGACGGCGACGACGACGGCAAGGGCACGACGGCAACAGCGACGGCAAGGGCACGACGGCGACGACGACGGCAAGGGCACGACGGCAACAGCGACGGCAAGGGCACGACGGCGACAGCGACGGCAAGGGCACTTTTAGATCTCGCGAGCAAAATTCCTCCCCCGCTTCGATTGAAGACTCTTCAATCGAAGCGGGGAAGAGAAAGAGAAGCTTTTGTGGATCTAGGATTTTTGAGGTGGAGGCTCTGATACCATGTTAGAATAAAGAAAAGGGAATTACCAGAAAAGCACCCTCACTCAATTTTGTCAATTGACATCTCTTTTAGTAAATATAATCATTCTTGTGTCTCCTTCAGCCCTTGACCGCAGTAGGAAACATGTACTACCGGCTGGTGCCATATCTGACAAACCTTACAAAAATCGAAATCCATCCCCTTTTGAAATCCTGAAAACGATGGATGGCGGACTCGTGACAACCATTCATGATGAGTGGTAGGGAGCACTAAAGCGTAGGAGGAGACAAGGGGAATGCTTGGCTCAGGTCACATGTGAAAATGATATCCTACAAGCCAAGTTGAAGAAGCACAAGGAACGCTTCGAGGATGAGGAAGACAGCTCTGTTGTACAAGTTGACCAGAAAGAGGCTGATTATGACTCCACTTGTGGACTTTGGATGAGGGCCTTGTGTGAGAGTCAATAAAAAGTTTTTTTTTTCCCGATAAGTGAGAAGGAACCAGACGACTGATATAAGAAGAAACTATAAAGAAAGTGGAATAGTTGGTGGTAGATCTCCTACCATTTTCCTAAAAAATAGACTGTATCCAATTACATTTTGCCATATGCATTTCCATCAAGGATAGCACTAATCTTGTCCTGTGTAACAGTAGTTTTTGTTAATTCTTCCAGTGGCCTTTTGTAGCAACAATACCCCACAAGCATGCACTTTCACCTAACTATTTAATTTTTTATTGCAAGATCGAGATTGTGTATGAAATATGTGGATCTACTGAAATTAGACCAGATAAAAAATATTCATTGTTTTCTTTATTTCAACCAGTATGCTTTTTTAGTTTTTCAAATATTCTTTTAATTTAAGTATTTAACTGAGTTGAAGTTGAGTCATTTTATTTAAAATAAGAATTATACATTGTTTACTTCCAATATTCATTTTATTTAACACACACACACACACGACCATTTTCTTACATGTATCTGCTCCCTATGTCTTCATAATCTGTAGAAATTTTGATTTAAGATACTGTCTGATTTTGTGCTAATGTGGGGGTTCTTTTTTCTTAGATCCCAGTTTTGATGGATCTCATCCTTGCGGAATTCAATAAAGCTTGTATATTCACTGTCCCAAAGCATATCGATTATGCAGAGGTAAATTTCTATGTTTTTCTGGAATAGCTGTAGGCCATGATCTTATTATTATTTCGGAAATACCTATCTGGAGCATTCTCTTGGATTTTCTCTTTATTTCAGTTGAGTCGTTGAAGAATCATGCCTTTATAAATGAATTGCTTAGTTGCCAATTTTCTATTTGAAAAGCAGTTTCTAATAATTAGAGAAATGTGTCTTCAAAAATCGAATATAGAATTTTTGCTGAATAAGTTTTGAATTCATTTTCCAGAAGAGCAATGAAGAGTCATCATTGGATGGATGTCTTGTAACCGAATTGTATCATGCAGGATTAAAATCCCTTTCTATATTGTTTTCGTTGACATGAATCACATGTTGCATGCGCAGAACATGAAGTGGAGTCTTTTCCACAATATGCATGATTAGTCAACAATATATTTAGTTAATCTATCTGGATAACCAATTAACCATCTTTATAATGCAATGCAACCTGAATTACAAATAGTATCTTAAATATTTGACCACCTTCATTATTGATATTTTTCATGAATATCTTCCCAATGACAGGTTATAAATAATTTGCTATGTTTTTATATTTGTTTGATGGTTATAGGGGGTATTCAAAACGAGAAAAGCTTACTTCAAAGCAATTGGTTTTGAGGAAGAAAATGGGGTGATTGAAAGTGCAGAAACCTTTTTGAGGCGTGTAGAATCCTGCATGACACTTTACGGGGCATTGGTTCAGGTACATTGACATTCTTTATTCCAAAAGCTCAGAGCTCTCATTTTTCAATCGAGTATTTCAAATTCTATATTTGTTTTTTTAGCAATTCTAGGGAATCAATTAGATTGAAACTTTACATTGCACAATGAAAAAAACTACTTAATTGATGGAAGAAACTGTAGAGCTGGTCTTGCAGTGTGTAATCAAGTCAATCAATATCTCATATTTTTTGGATTTGAATTTTAAACAAGTAACTCTATCAGAACCTTCCACATGAGAAACCTCACAAAATATAGCTGTCTGTTCTTTTGTAAACAAACCTCAGCAACATCTCACAGCCCAGTATGGCAGTGTCTGATACCCGCCAATGTTTGTGGCTTCCCAGGGAAGAAAGTTTTGAGCATTTTATCTCTTTATAATGGCAAGAAAGTGCAATTTGAACTGATCAATCACATACACTTCCATGTTGTTTCTTGCAGACTGACATGAAAAACAACATTCATGGGCTCAAGGAAGGTTGGGCATGGCTTGCAAAGTTCCTGAACACAACCCATGCAGATCTATCCTCTGCAGTTGCTCTTAAGGCGTTCTTGAAGGTTGAATCTAATAATTTTACTTGGATTACTGAAATTCATGTACACTTTCATCTGAAGCCATTGTTTTTTTATTAGATGGCAGGGTTTGCATTGTTCCAGAAGTACAGATCCCAGTTTCTGAAGCTCATGACAGTTATTTCGCACGATTTTCTGCCTGCACTTGTTTCACAAGGAAACGACCCGGTTGTGTCCATTCTCTCCATAAAGAGCAACCTCTATGAGAAGAGCTTGATCGCTGACGGTATTCGGTGTTACATAGATCATCATGAGTTTACAAAAGAACCGGAACATAGGCGACCACAGGCTAATCTTATATCCCGGGAGTTCAGGGCTTAGGGCAAATTTTTTTGTTGTATGTTCTATGTATCAAGTCTTTTCATTGTACAGATTTTGTCAAGCAAAACTGGTGATATGTTTATTTTGCAAGTGGCCTTTGAAACAGAGGTGATTGTGTTGTAAATTACACATTTCAAAATTTTTGTAGAAGTTATATGCCCCAATTTATTATTGAAACACATTATTTGCTCTCAATCTCAATCGAACTGCATCTAGGAATTTTATCAGTCCTTTTATTCCTTTTGCAGTCTCTAACGTATTTTGAATTTTTGATTAAGGTATATACTTGTTTAATGAAATGCATATCTTATAAAATAAGAGTATATATTCAAATGAATTTAATGTTTATTTTTTTTCATTTTTGTAACTTGGTGTGCGGGGCTGCAAACAGGATTGGGAATGATTGCGCCAACCATTTTTTAGGGGGCCTTAACTAAGGGTCAAATATTTTTTCTATCCCTGGATTTTGTTTTATTTTTTATTTACCCCTGAAATATGATCCTATTCTTTTTTTATTCCTGGATTTTCATAATACCTTAACTATCTCTTATAGACAGAGTTATAGAAATATAATGTAATACATACAGAAATTATACATATAGTTATATATATTTAATAGTTATCTACAAAAATATTAAATTACGCAAATATGCTTATATACAAAATGATCATATATACATTTTTAATATCATTATATTATCATATGTAAATGCATTCAGTGTACACAAAATTGTTATAGATACAATCTAAAAGATTCGTTAAAATAGATACATTAATTGTTTGAATTACGACGTTTTCTTCAAATCTTAATGGTTAATTATTATCTCCCCTTTAATCCTCTTCATGTCCTCTTGGATAAAATGAAACAAGATTATAGAACTAGACATTTAATGTACTTCATAATGAAAAATGAGTTTTTCAAGCTATATCAAACAACAATCAAACACTTAAACAAATTTTTATTTAGCAATATAAATAAAATTAGTAATAGCATGAATCTGAACTAAAAATTTATGAACAATTGTAATATTTTAATAAAATTACTTCTTGATCCATGTACTTAACAATTACTGAAATTAACATTTACATAACTACAACAAAAATTACCAATGTGATGCCCAATAACATAATCTACTATTTACATAATAGAAATGTAATATTTTCTATTATTCTTATAACAATTATAACAGAAATTACAAAAACTATAATTTACACAACAAATATGTAATATCATACATAGAATTAAGCTAAGGACATGTAAATTATAGAAATGTAACGATCAATTATATAAATGTAATACTAATTTACAGATGGAGATGGTTTAGGTATGAAAAATGAGGTGGTGCAGGTCTAGAGGCAAAAAAAAAAAAAGATAAGATTTCAGGGGCAAATAAAAAATAAAAAAAATATGAGGGTAGAAAAAAATTATACCCTTCGTCAAGGGGTATTTGAACAATTTTCCCTTTTTTTATATGCTATGATCTTTTTAAATAAATATAATTGCACATGCATGCTAACCTTTTTTTTTTTTTACTTGAAAACACAAATATTTATTTAAAGTATCACATATTTAAGTGGTCACACATGCGCTTTTGAGTTTTGAGGCCCGACCGCACTTGATATGTCATGTATTGTATGTCCCATTATCACATTTTTTAAACTGTATTCTTCCAGACCGCCGAACGGTACGATTCCGTTCCAATGGTCGTGCCTGTTTGAACGGGCCATTATAGGTAGGGCTGTAACTTGGGTCAGGTTGAACCCAAACCCGACAGGTTGAACCTGATATTTACATGGGTTGGGTTGATCAAATCGGGTTTGAGTTGACCAATTCGGGTTGACTCACAAATCGGGTTGGGTTCGGGTTAGCCTCACTCACAACCCGACCCAACCCGAACCCGTAAACTAATAGTTAAAAAAAAAAATCATGGCCGTTCATTCTGTAGCTTCTAATATGGATAGTCTAAATTTTAAATAAACCTAGCTAATCATATGAGTTAAGTCGGGTTGATTTATTTAATTTGCACATCATGTTAGAAATTCGGGTTGGGTCGAGTTGGTCCAATTCGGATTGGGGTCGGGTTAGTCCAATTCAGGTTGGGTCGAGTTGGTTTATTTAATTACGGGTCGGGTTTGGGTTGGGGTCAACCGAAACCCAACCCGCCCGAGTTGCAGCCCTAATTATAGGACTCGTTTTTTTACTTTTGTTAAAAAAAAAAAAGGTTTAAGACATCTAAGTCTTTACAAACATGGGAAAATCCATATAACTCCCTATTAAAATTGGGACAAACGTACGAGTCCTTGAAAACTCAGAAAAATCCAATTATCATCCCTGAGTTAAATTTCCATCCAAATGTGATGGAATATTCTCAAAATATTCCATCAAATATAATTGTGTAGACATTGAAGTCCTTATAAATAGTCATAAAGACAAATTAGTCTCTGCAAAAGATAAAATTGCCCCTAAAAGACTTTTACATTAAATTGTGTACACATTGCAGCTTCTATAAACAATCATAGAGATAAATTAATCCCCTCAAAAGATAAAATTGCCCCTAAAATACTTTTACATTTAATTGGATAGACATTACAATATTTATAAACAATCGTAAAGATAAATTGGTCCCTATAAAAGACAGAAATGTCCCTGAAAGATTTTTACATTTAATTGTGTAGACATTACAGTCCGTATAAACAATCATAATGAAAAATAATATAATTTTATTTATTTTTTCATCTTCTATCCTATCGCTCACACTCCACTTGAACAAGTAATGAATAATGTTATTTTCTTTAAAGTATTTGCTTGTTTTGAAATACCTCAAAATTGAGATCTTCAGGTGGAGTGTGAACGATAGGATAGAAGAAGAATAAATAAATAAATAGATGATATTATTTGTCTTTATAATTGTTTACAAGGACTGTAATGTCTATACAATTAAATGTAAAAATCTTTCAGGGGTATTTTTATCTTTTATAAGGGTCAATTTATCTTTATGATTGTTTATAAGGACTGTAATGTCTATCCAATTAAATCTAAAAGTATTTCAGGGGCAATGTTATATTTTGTGAGGACTAATTTGTCTTTATGATTATTTATAGGGACCTGTAATGTGTATACAATTTATGTAAAAGTATTTCATAGGCACTTTTATCTTTTGCAGGGACTAATTTGTCTTTATGACTGTTTATAAGGACTTCAATGTCTACACAATTACATGTGATGGAATATTCTAAAAATATTCCGTTAAGTTTGGATGAAAATTTAACTCAGAGATGATAATTGGATTTTTCTGAGTTTTCAGGGACTCGTACGTCTGTCACAATTTTAACATAAACTTATGTGGGTTTTTCCATGTTTGTAGTGATTTAAATGTCTTTAAAAGAAAGGCATTCTTTGCGCAAATATTTAGATAATATTTAATGAATGTTTAGTTTGATCATTTCTTGATTAATTAACTATAGCCAGCAAATCTAAATGAAAAAACAAATCAAGGGCAACACTGAAATATAAGCGTTGCCTTGAGCGTTGTTTACACTTAGTCATTTTTATTGTCTTAAATACAATTTATATTTGAAAATTCAGAATTTTAATGAATGATACCATTCATTCATCGAAATATATATTTTATTTTTTATGATTTTAAAAAATCAAACCATATGCGAATTGCATTTTGAACTGCAAAATTGAGTCGGTGTAATATTTTTCTTTCACTTTCTGGTGCATTTGTCAATGGCGTTGTTATATCCAAGTCCACATGTATATATATATTCATAAGAACAAATTGATTACAATCATACAATGTAATATTGTTATCTTTTCAAATAAAAATATATATTTTGGAGGTTAAAAGTGAAGTTTCAAAAATATATATTTTTATTCTTTTATCATGCACCGATAAAATGCATGGAGCTTGCAATGTCTCGGAGAAGCCCGGAACTTTTTTTAAAGAGTTTTATTAATTTGAGTTTTTGTATGGTTTTAAAGAGTTTTATTAATTTGAGTTTTTAAAGAGTTTCACATATGGTTTTTGTATGTAATTTTAATTTGAGTTTTATTTATGACTGCAACTTGAGCAGATTGAGTTTGGGAGCCCGAATTTAACCTAAAGTTCAAGGTATTTAACTTTAATTCAACTCAACCCGAATCTCAACCCAACGACTTTAACCTCAACCCAACCCGTGGAAGCCCGAACCGATCCCGATTTTCAAGCCTACTTTTTAACAAAAAAAAAAAAAAACACACACACATTTCATAAATTTTAATTACCCACTAAAACAATCTAACTCCACCAAAAAATTATATTGTGATCCAAATATGGAGACTTACTATGAATTAATGGCCTATAGCCCATTTAGAATCTCATATGAGTGTCTACTATGGATTCAGATTAGGTCGAGTTGTCTATAATGCCAACTAGAACTCAACCCGATTTTTTATTCAACCTGAATTGACCAACCTGAATCTGAATCCATTTTTTATAACTTAATCCATGTAAAAATCAGGTTTAACCCGTCGGGTTTGGGTTGAACCCGGCCCAAGTTGCAACCCTAGTTTTATTTTTCTATTGAGATAGCTAATTTGTGGGATAAAATATGTTAATTTTGTTCTTTGTATAAAAGAGGCTAATTTTTTTAGAGTGTAGTTTCTATATATCCATATATTTGTAAAGCTAAACATGTGAAAATTATAACAAAAGAATAATAGGGACAATTTTTATAAAATAACCCACCTTTTTTTTTTTCTTAATTTTAAAACTGGTCTAGGGTGCGTTTGGTTGGGCGATTGTAGGAAGTTGCTTCTACAATCGTACAACCAAACAGTTTTACTGTAATAGCTTCCTACAGACAGATTTTAAGCAAATAGTACTCAAAAGCTGCGATTTTGAAAAGATTGGAGGGGGGGGGGGGGAGCTTCCTGTATAATCAGTTTTAAAACATAGATTTATACCGAATCAGTTTTGTAATCGCGCAATCAAACGCACCGTAAGCCAGTTCTGACCATCGGCATTCTGTCTAGATAACTATAAACACACTTGCTGGGAGGCGTGATTGTTTTGAGATTTAAACTTCAATTTTAAATATAAATTATAAATTTTATGGGATTAAATTTTAAATCCTATCTGATTTTTAAATTTAAATTTTATCTTATTTTTAAAATTTGAATCTTATTTAAATTTTCAATTATGAATATTAAAATTTAAATTTTATTTCAAAATTTAAAATTAAGATAATTTTCAGATAAGAGTTGAAATTTAATCCCATGAAACAATCCATTCAAATTTTCTAAACTTCAAAATTTATAAAAAAATTGGAGTTCAAGGACATTTACAAAAAAAAATCTCTATTAGGAGCGTTATTTATAAAATTAAGATAATATTCATTTTTAGAACATGGACTATTAGAATAAAAAAAAATTCTTTCAAATTTAAATCCACGGAAGAGTGTCACTGTTGGGGGAGATGTTTTGCTTGCCAATACCACTGTGTGAAATTGACAATTCACCTGACATTCATTGATTAGGGGAGAGAGAGAGACAGAGAGTGTGACACCTTCTTCTTATTATTATTATTATTATTATTATTATTGGGCACCGTTACATTCTATATTTTTTTACAGTTCATAATATAATCTCATATATATATATATATATAGTTAAAAATTCAATAAAATTTATATATCATTATATTGGGTATATACTCATTATTTTTTTTTTTTCACATTTACTAAAAAAAAAGTTCTTTCTACTCGAAATGAAACAATACACATTTTAAACTGTAAAGAAAATGAAAACATATATGGTCTATATTTTGAATTGTAAAAAAGATTGAGTCTAACATTTTCCTTATAATTATTATTTTTATGACATTATATACTAATTAGGGAGTGATAAATTCATGTTGATATTGACAATGCATTTTTTTTAATAAGGCTCTGTATTCAGAACAGATTTGAACTGAGGCTGGCATGATCCAAGATCAAGAGTTAAAGTTTACTGCACCACCTTCTTATAACAGAGTTAGAACCGGATCCTTATGAAAAGGAGAGGATGTCCTTATCTAACATGCCAAAAGCCTTGGGGACTATTGACAACGCGATTTGATATTATGGAACGATACAGATACAATATTGTAAAATATTGCACTCATCATCCATGCAGTCAATTCTTTTTAAATAGAACATGTTTTTTTTCTAAAAAAATAAAACAAAATACACATTTAAATGATTGAATACATCTATTTTTACTTTTGGTAACAGAGTATATACTGACATATGAAATATATATTGTATTAGAGATTTCTATTATGTGTTAGATAACATACCATCTGTAAATGTGTATGTAGAAGTGTCCTCAATGTAGTGTTTAACAGAAAAACAGTAAAGAAAAGATTGGTCTAGAGTACTGGTTGCACGTACAGTGAGGAATATTTGCCATATTGTATTAACAATCCTTTTTATTTTATAATATAGATTTTAATTAATAATTATTTTATGAAGTTTTATATATGACGGATGTAGTTTTTCTTTATGAACTCTGATCAAATTATTGATGTTAAATAAACAAATAATGCGTTTTTAGTAAATATCAGTTGTTTTACCATTCAAATTACAATTTTCAGGGCCCAATAATAAGAGATTTTTGGTAAAAGAAAAACCATTTAAGTAAATATCTTTACACCCTGACTATACCCAATTAGGATGGGTATGGATTCTAACAATATATCATGCATATCTAAAAAAATATCATCTATATCATGTAAAATCAAATTTTGGTGCAATATGATTTAACATTAATGCTTGATATCCGCAATATACATTTCTTTAAACTCTGCTATAAATAAAAATATATAATATAATTAATTTTAAAAAATAACAAATTAATATTCAAAGTTAGCAGGCACTGGACTGTAATATTAGTTTTAAAATAAAGAAAAAGAATTGAAGCAATTAATTATTTTAAATCAAGTAAAGATTAAAAAGAAACATCAGAATTCTGCTGTAATCTAATTTTTCTTGAGTGGGTCACCCTGGCAAAACATGGAAATAAATAAATACAAACAAAAATAAACTCACCTTTCCTTTTCCAAGCCAGAGGAGATACAGTGAGTCCAAACTGTTCAGTGACTCAAGAATCTTCCATGCACAGACTTCATTTTACTGAAGGTCCCTGACCATCCAAAGTGTGATATCCAAAATATGCTTCATACATTCAGAGTAAGAATTTAAAAAATTGCATAAAAAAAATTCAATAAAAGATGACCCACCTCTTGAGGGTTAATTTAGCAAGGGATTAAGATTTTATAGATGAAGTTGTCTTAATTTTAAAGAATAAAAAATCCATCCATTTTGTTTATATTTACATTTATCAAAATTTAAATAAAAACTAGAGATAAATGTTATCTAACTTTTAGATGAAATAAAATATCTTTATTTTTATTTTAAAATTAAGACAACTATTTATAATGTATCTTGATTATTTTTTATATCAAATAAAAATAAACTGTCATCTCATGCATTTATCTTATAATTACATCTTATCTTATAGTTACATCTTTATCTCACCACAATTCTCACCACAATATTTCATTTAATCCTCATTTTGAGCAAATTTTATCCACAACCAACAACCACCAATTTGTGCCCAATCAACCCCTCCTTAATGAACCACCACCCATCACTACCTTACTTCAATTGTGAGCAAACAAATAAAATTGATTTTTTTTAAAAAAGAGGTCTCCAATGTAGCATTGACACGTAACCACAAAACAGGGATACTGAAGACTGATTTGATTTGATAGATCCAGCCAACCCTCCCCCTCCCCAAAAAAAAAAAAAAAAAAAACAAAACAAAACGTTCACAAGAGCCCATAGCCTTCACCAAAGCAGTACCACCACAATGGCCTCAATGAAGCTTTCCTATCAAAGGCTCAAGAAACAACCATCCTACATAGAAGAAGACAAAGTACTACAAGGAGAAGGTGAATTGGATGCCTTGGTGAGGAGGTACAAGAGGTGGTTAAGGCTGAGGTGGGCGGCGCCAAGGCGGCCGAGGGTGCGTGTTCCGAGCCTCGCCAAGGCGTTGCGGCGGAAGGCGAGGGCGGCGTGCTCAAGATTAAGGTTGTCCTTTGGGAGGGTTGTGAAGAGGCTGAGGGAGAGCAGATCTCACATGGGGGAGTTATTTGCAGGGAACTACTTGTTCATGCAGGTGAACCCTTCATCATTCAACAGCTACTATGATCGTAATAAGATATTGTATGTCAATGGTGCACATGTGTAGGTACTTCACATCTAGTGTTGCTTGAGATCTCAACTAGGTGTCTCTTCTTCTTTCTTTCTATGTTTAAAACTTATAAGAAAAAAAAAATTAAAATATTGTGTTGTGAGTTTTTATTTAGGAAGAAGATGTTCATAGGACAAGTGTCTTTTGGTTTATTAGTATTTGATGTTGTGAAGGGATATATTGGAAAGGCAAAAGATGATATGAAGTATGAACATTGCAATTTCTCCCCACAATGTGTTTTTTTATATGTAGTATTTTCATTTTTTTTTAGTTAAATCTTTTTTTATTAATTAGTAGAATAGTTGTGGATTTCCATGCCTCTCTTAACCTGGTAGGATGTGGTTTGATAAAATTGTTATATATATGTCAAGACTGTTTTCCTTAAATATTTTTCAGTAATGAATAATTATGTGGGTCACGAATTGGCCGGTTCTCTTAATCTTTGATCCATTAGGAGAATAATTCACTAATTCAGTACTTTTTATAAGTTAATTCATTTTGAGATAAAAATCATAAAATAAATATTCAATTTGAGAATTTTAGGTTTGTTTACATTTTGAAGTCAGTGATGATATGTGGATGCAAATCAAACCCTTATCCAGTAACCCTTTTAAGTCATCCAAACAGGGATGAAGGGATAAGTAAGAGCACTACAGGACAAGATTGATTAATAGCCGACAAGAGATGGGACATCTCTTACAGTTCTCACATGCTTCAGGGAGAATCCACCAAGGATTTAATGCCCTCTCACCCTACTGCGAAAGGGTATTGATTATTTCCATTCACGTAGCTATTTATCTCACCCCCTCTTAAAAAATTCAAAATGTGAATTTTTAAGTTATGAACCCTTGAAATATGAACCTCATGCTCTTAAAAAATTCAAAATGTGAATTTTTAAGTTATGAACCCTTGAAATATGAACCTCATGTTCTACTCAGCTAAATAGCTGATTGTAATTAATGGCTGTGTTGGTGGATTCTGAACCAGAAGAGAGCTAGTTAAAAAAAAAAAAAAAAAAATTCCTTTCACTACTATTCCTTTATCAGTTGGGTAGCACATTTGTATTCATGTTTGCGTGTAGTTCTACGTATGTCCAACAAGATATTATACTTGTTAAAAAAATGTAATTTTTACTTATTTTAATTTATAAGTGGATTCATATAAATTATTAGAGTATATACCTTCTTTCATGAAAATATATATGTTTTATTGGATGAAATATATATGTTTTATTGAAACATGAAAGTATACGAAGACTATACATGAAAATGTAGCCTGAGTGGTACGTGACATTATATCAATTTATATAAGAGGAAATTAATGCCACGTTTTTTTTTTTTTTACCCTTCATATTTTTTAGGTATGAGCGGGTTCTTTTAGGATATCAAATCACCCACACATTAGCTGTTAGCGGTTTTCAAGTTGTTATATACAATATCTTCCGTATGTGCATTTTATTTGACAATGTATATGGGTGATTAACGGTGTACATGATTTACAAGTGTAATAAAATGCATAAGGGTTATTTAGTTTCCACCCCTTCTAAAATAGGTAAATTATTAAAAAAAAACCCTTTTAAAACACAATATTATTATAAACCCCCTTCAAATGTTACTTGGCTTTGTAAATAACCCAACCGTCAATAAACTAAGAATGTTAGGGAATATTCAATCTCAATATATGTATATTGGTTATTTTACCCTCTCAATTAGTGAAAAATGTCTTTTAGAGTCAATGTGATAGAATATTGTATTTTGAGACTACTGATTTTTTTTATTTTTTTTATCGAATGAAGCATTATTTTTGAAGCTCTGTTTATGTTAAAAATGAATCTCTACCATTCTAAGAGATTTCAAGAGATTGAAGAAGGGTATTTAAGGCCTATTTTCATTAATAGCAACAATAAAATAGTTAATATACATATGTTAAGATGAAATATTTCCTTAATATTCTTAGTTTGTTGACTATTGGGTTTTTTTTTACAAAGCTAAGTAACATTTTTAGAAGGTTTATAATAATATTGTGTTTTGGAGAGAGTTTTTAATAATTTTCATGTTTTTAGAAGAGGTGGAAACTAAATAACCCAATGCATAATAATGTATATAGTTGATAAAACAAGGTACATAAAATAGATAACAATGTATGAGTTATTAGTGTACACAGAGCACAGAACAATGCATAATGGTTACTTGATGGAGTAAACAACGAAGAAGGAGATAGAATGACGTAAAAGCATATAATCCCGGACACGGGTATTTTGGTATGCTGAAAATTTGAGGGCCTAAAAAATAAGGGATTTGAAAAATACTTGGAATTAATTTTCTCTTGCTTCTTGTAATATAGTTATAGTTTTAGATGGATAAACAAGAATAAATTATACATATCTCTCTAACATAGTGATGAGGATATATTATATTATGATATAACTATATTAACACTACTATAATTTTTTGTATTAATCAGGTTTAAAACTGTGATATATGAGAGTGTGATAATTTATTTGAAATTTTTAATCACATTTTTGAAGGCGATCATAAATGAGAAATGACCGTGCTTTTATAAGGAAACATAATCTTTAATAAACAAAATATCACAATTTAGATTAGAACCATGAGCTTCGCATTATTTAAGATCACATTTTATATATAATCTATGATCTTTAAATTATTTAAAATCACAATTTATAAACAATCCATCATCTTTACATTATAAAAAATCACAATTCACTAAATCATTATCCAATTTTATGTATTGATTCTACTTGTTCATACAATTCAATTCACACAACTTGCTCTTATAAATAAACATACATGATTTGAAGGAATAAACATAACTATCTTACCTTAAATAAACATGAATTACAAGTTCTCCTCTTATTTTCTTTGGCGGTGGATGGTATTTAGGTGTTGATATCTAGTTAGTGGCATGCTACAATTAGATACTTGATCAATTCAAAGGTAATTGATCAACACACTTTCACTTCATCAAATAAAGATTTAATCATGATAGACTTCAATCTAACTCCCAAGAATTAAAATATTAAGAATTTAGAAATCTATCACCATAAAAAAAAAGTGTTAGATTCAACCTAATACATACACACACACTACGCTATTATAGTGTATGAGACTGCAAAATGGACTGCAAAACAGACTGAATGTATCAACACTCTTTTTGTATACATGTAATGACAATTCTGTAATTTCCATGTGTTGTATGAAAATATTGTGATACTATATAAGCTTTATATTTATTTTAGAATCAATATATGTTTTTAATACCATGCGTGGAGAGATAACTCTATGGTTTTGATAGGAAGAGTTATATAATTATAGCTCCATATCTAAAAAAAATAGCGAATCATTCATTCTTCACACTCCCATTGACATAGACGAAAGGCAGAGTCAATTTGAATTAAAAAGTTGTTTCAAGTGAATTTTTTTTTTCCAGTCTTACAGTTTCTAATAGCGCCCCAAATAAAAGATACAACCTAAAAGTACTAGTAATAATTTTTTCAACAATATAATATAGTGAATATATTTTTTTTTAACAGAGGCCCTGAGGGGTTACAGGGCTACAATCTCCCGAGAGTACTTGTACTATTATATGGGGGCCAAAGCCCATATATAACCCAAGTCCACACGGGCTGTTTTTCTAGCCCTCACACACAGCGAGGCTTGAAGCCTTGAACCCTGCCCTTTCCCGGAGAAAGGGGTGTCCTCTACCGGTGTAGCAAGGCCTTGCGGGACAATGAATAATTGATACTTTTAAAACAATGAACTGCATGACTATGAATAGGTAATCTTGGACACTTCAGAAAAGAGAGATTCATTTTTGTAGTTGAATCTCATGTGAATGTCACTGATCTGCAAAGGCAATCACCTACATTCATGCACAATGACCAACTGATGACAAACAGGAGAAATAAAGAATCATTATTTACATACGACTCTTTGAATTGATCCTACTTTAATTTTTATCTCACTAAAAATGTGGAGGATAAAATAACGAGCTATATTCAAGTTTTGTGTGTCCCTCTTGACAAAAAAGAAGAAGAAGAAGGTTTTATGTCCCGTCAAGTCAAGGTCGTTGAGAACACCTTCTAATCAGTACATGAATCTCATGAGTAAACAAGGCCGAGCTAGGAATTAGAACAAGAGAGCTGAATGATTAAGAGATAGAAGAAGATAAAAAAAAATAATTATACATTTATGATAAGTGATGACAAAATTAAAACAGTTGTATTTCTTTTCCTGTATTTAGTTCTGAAATAATTTATAAAAGATTTAGAAAAAAAAATATTGAATTATCATTATTCTCATTGCAACGAATAGAAAAAAAAATGATGCTTCAAAAATTGAAACGAGGAATATGAAAAAAATTATTGATTTAAAAAGTATACACGGATATCCTTTAAGTTTATATTTTAGAAAAATAAATTAAAACCCCTTTAAAAAAATCTAAGAGGCTCAATATAACAATGATTAAAATTTAAACAAAATAAAAAAAATCACTAAAATATCCAAATGAGGATTTTCCAACCCCTCAAAACCACATATCAATTAGCATATGAAAATAAAGCTTTTCACATATTTTTTTAAAAAAAAGACCCGTGACTCCAAATCTCAATAGACGCTAATATACTCTTTTTTTTTTATAATCCTATTTGCATTTTCCATGTCTAACACAATATATAAAATTAGTTAACACAATATATGTTACATTATTATAGAAAATGTAAATAAAATATATGCATTTATTTCATATGAGCATATACAATTTATTTCTATAAAAGATTAATATATTTTAAAAATAATCAAATATATGCATGCTAACCGAATGCAAATGGGATTGCATACATTTTCGAATTTTGAATCCACTCATTCAATTAAGGTTTTTGTATATATAACTCTTAAAAGGGTTTAAATTATGTATGAACACCCTTTTGAAAAGTATTCCTATAAAACTCAAAAAAATTATATTGTATAAAATACTCCTTAAGGGCATTTGTGCAAAACTTTAAACCTTTGTTGGCGGAAATAGAATTTCAAAAAGGGTATATTAGCAATATACGGAAAAAGAACATTTTGTTACGTGTTGCTGTAGAAATAGGCCACATGGTGTCGCGTAATTGATCTCTAATACACATATAAAACATATACAACATTTTTTTAGTTTTATTCAAAGAAAGGAAACGCCCAATAAAACATACATAAGTAAAAGACAGTCAAAACCCAGAGTGTCAAAGTAAAAGAGATGTCTACTGGCAACCCCGAGCCTGACAAACATCTCAATGTAAAACTACTCCTCAACACATAGTGTACCTTTCTCAAAAGAAACCTGTCGTGCTCCTGCACAGTGCACCCCCCAATCCTGAATAGCCATGTCCCAGATATTCTCTTCATAAACTACAACAAAACACCAAATGATTTCTAGCGATCCACAGTGTCTACATCCTCGTCGAAACAAGCGATTGGGAGATCTTCGGTTTGGCAATTTTATACAACACTACATCATTGTCTATTGAGGGCGGTTATTTCAACCCCACTAACTCCTCCACCCACCCCTTAAATTTTTTTTTTTTTTGTGATCCTAACCCACCCCGACCAGTGGAGCATTTACGAGAGGTCGTTCACGAAGGCGTGGTGGACGGCAACGCCGCCGACGGGGGAGGAGGAGGAGGAGCGGAGGTTGTTGAAGATGGAGGCGACAGAGCTCTTGGACCACTTGATCGACGACGGAGGGGGAGGTGGAGAGGAGGCAACGGTGGGCGGCGGTGACGGCGACCTCGTCCTCCCCCGTCGACAGTGACATCGTCCACCACGCCTTCACGAGCAACCCCTCGTAGATGCTCCGTTAGTCGAGGGTGGGTTAGAATAAAAATAAATAAATAAATAAATTAAGAGGTGGGCGAAGGAGTTGGTAGGTTTGAAATACCC
Source organism: Acorus gramineus (assembly GCA_030737835.1). NCBI lineage: Eukaryota > Viridiplantae > Streptophyta > Magnoliopsida > Acorales > Acoraceae > Acorus > Acorus gramineus. Next base: position 23,387,649 of record CM060851.1, on the reverse strand, counting down.
GCCCCTTATCTATTCGGTCTTCTCTATCACCACCGTTTGACTCCACGTCACTCTTCTTTTTCCGGAGGTTTTTAGGTTCTACAAAAATTTATAAAATATGTATCCTCTAAATGAAAATTCACATGAGCTGTCATAGAAACAACAAAAATTAAATTAAATTAAATATATGACTGGTTCCTGCACCATCCCTCATTTATTAAGCTAACTTGTGCTCATGAACATGGTTACTTTTGGATTCAGTTATCCAAAGTAAAATATTTTGTTTGCAAAATTGGATTTTTTGGTTCATAATAAAAATATGTTTTGGAAGAGATCCAAGATTACGTCCTCATTTTATTTTTTAGTGTTAATTAAGAAACTAAATCGTTATATCAATTTTTTTTAATATAATGATATTTAAGCAAGGGATAAAAAAAAAATGTCTAAAAATAAATCCATTCATCTTCCGTCACAAATGGGTAAACTGGACTATATAGACTGTATATGAATGGGTTCTTATTTATTTTGAAAAAATTGTCCACTCTGATATAACATCATACATACATATAATATATCTTCATGATGGCCTGTCTTTATCTGACAAGCAATACTAAAGTCCAAATCCAATGCATTCTGCCACATCATCCCATGAATGTCTAATTTTTTTTTCTTCTCTCAGCTAATCCTTTGAATCTAAATACATAGGTTTTACAATTTTTTATTTTTTTATAAAATGATTAGCATATATGCCTTAGATTTTTATTAAATTTATGACAAATGCCCAGAACAAGGATATACATCAGTAGACCCAGCTTAATATGATAATATTTGAGCAGCTGTTGTTGCATCTGTTCATTTTAATTAAGAGTTTTGATTTCAATTTTTATGGAAAGATATTAAAACTTGAATTTTGAAATCCATCTAAAGTTGTAGTGTTTCAAACTAGCATTCTGAACAAGAGTCTCTCGACTCGTTTTTGTTTATCATAATAAACCAATAGTTTCCTTTTTAATTGTTGTTAATTATATTGTAAATTCATGTGATTTCAACACGCCTTGTTTGATTGGGTCTCCATTCAAGCTTGTTTTATGTGGAATTTTCAAGTCCTCAAATAGACCTAGGTTTGAAAGACCTTTCATTCGGTCGGGTTCGAATTCAACCTGATCCAATTTATATCCGATTAATGCGTTGATAGATCTAATATTAGAGAGATTTGAGTTGCATAAACTTTTTCTACCTAAGCAAAGTAGGCTTTGAACAAGTGAAAGACCCTTAATGGGGCAATCGAGTTTATGTGGAATCTGGATGTCAAGGAAGAACTGCTTCAACGGAATTCTCACAAGGACAAAACATCGTTCATCACTATGAATAAAAACGTGGGTCATGATACACGGTTAGCCCTTTTGGGCAATGAATGACAGAAAAGTGCCCTTCGTAATGCCCTAGGAGATGTAGATGATGTTCAATTTTTTGTATAAGAGTATTTTTTAGTGTAACGAGAGTTTTACAATTTTTGTATTATGTGTCGGGGTAATGTGATATGTAATTGTATTATATATACTCTTTTGTTAGTTAGATTTTTTCGTATAATTAAGAGACAATCCCAGATTCTTTGAGACTTTATATATTCCCTCTAATCTCTTCTCCCAGTGATTGTGTGTACGTTTTTTTTTTTCTTCTATACCAAGACTTGCACTGCCTTTGGGAGAACAAAGTCAGCAGTTGATTAGATATTTCTTCAGATACAAGGAACCATAATTAGAAGTTTGGATAAGCACAATTAGTATAGTATGGCTCTTGATTATTTTTTTCAGCTCAGACAAACAAGTGATATAACATCACACATATAAAATTGTTGAGTAAAAGAGAAGAAAACAAGGTGATACAAATATAAAAGTTCAGTTGCTTTGAGTGAAATGAAACTCCTAATACTAAGCAATTGATAGACATTAAACACTTTCTACTGGGTTCTCTCCTCTCCTTATTTTTATTTTTCAGAAATGAAGGCCCTCTCTCTTCTGCTGCTGCTCCTCTTCTCTGGGTGTTCTTCTGCTCTTCTTCAGACAGGTTTTTCTCTCTCCCTTTCCTCCAACAACCCCACCTTTTTTATTTGTTAATAACAATTTTAATAGATATTTACCAAATATGAGATAAAGAGTTGGGCAAGAGATCTCTTTCTATATGGAAAACCTTTTTTTTTTTTTTGGCACAGATGGTCCGTGTGAGATAGGTTTGATTGATTCATAAAATGAATTATGCTTTGATATTGATCACAGTTTAAAATTATGATTAATTTTTTTTATTATTATGTTTTAGAACCGTGATATCTGGGACTTTAATATTTTATATAATACTTTTCACACCGTTTATAAACGTGATCATAAATAAACAAAGATCATGAATTTTTTTGTTATCAAATTGTGATGATTTTTACATTATTTAAGATCGCACTTTATGAACAATCATCCCTAATCTTTAAAATATGAAAAAACACAATTCACCTAAACCGTATCAAATGGGATCATTGATTTCATAATATTGAACCTTGTTGTAATGCCCAATATTGACTACCTGTTCATACAATTCAATTCCATACAACAAAACAAGTTGCTCATCATTTTTTTTTAAAAAATCATTCATTTTAAAAGGATCAACCTTCGTACAATTGTTTCATATGATTAAAACTTAAATTTAAACAAATGAATTTTTAAGTGAAAATTGTTTTTCCTATCACAACAAGTGTATGGTTAAAGATGCATCCAATCATTATTTTAGTTCTGTTTTTTGAGGAATTATTTGCAAGTATTTTTTTTTAATTTTTTGGGGAATTATTTCCAAGTATTTTTTTAACTCCTTATTTTAGGTAGTTATAAAGCTATTATGAGATAAATGACTATTTTAGTATAAATAAATAATAATTCATTTTTTTTTATCTTTTCTAGACCCGATTAACCCTCAACCCCTCAACATAAGCCTAGGCGGTCCAACCCGCAACGCTTAGCGCCTCAACACTTTTCTGATTAATTTATAATTAACCAATAAACTATAAAGTTATCTTGTATATTATTCATCTATTAAATAAATTTTTAATATTGTTCCTATTATGCTTATATTATTTATTTTATTTTTTATATTACTTTTTTATTATTTTATAGTCTTAAAAATTATTATGTATGATATATGTGTGTGTGTAATAATTTATTATCCTATAATAGTTATTGATTAATCATTATCTAATCGATTAATTTTTAGTCCCTCTTTAACTATTTGCCAAGCGCCTAATGTTTTTTACAGTGTTTTGATCATTATACGTCTATGTATATTGTTAAATTTCTTACCTTATTAAAGATACATGTATATTGTTGAATAACCACAGCACACGCGGATGATTTTTCGACAAAAGGACCTCAAAAAAATATATTTACTAATTTGGGAGTGTATTATATGGGAAAATAATATGTTCATCCCCAGTGTATTCAAGTCATGTCCACAATCCACACCTATACTCTCTCATTAAAGTACCAGTATACAAATAAAATATATATTGAGATATAATAATATATTTTTTTTATTTAAAAAATGAAAAGAAAAACACTTCAGACATTTTAGTTTTGTGTATTAAGCTTGTTAATTAGACGGATATACAGATCGAATGTGTTAATATCCATATTCTAACTTTCAGATTCAGATGCGGATATTAATTTTCGAATCTCTTCGGATATGGATCGGATATGAATTTTTTTTAGATAATTAATATATTTAAATATTAACACTATATATTAGAGACATATAAAAATTAAAATTGAGATTTTAAGATTTATTATCTCTTTTAAATATCATATATTAAAAATTTAATAGTAATATAATATATCATGATTATGATTAATCATACTAAGACTATTTATATATATATACATGTCAGATACACATTTTTCATATCGGATACACCAATATCCATATATGTAATTCAGATATTCCAACATTAGATATTTTTTATTTATTTTTGATACAGATTCAAATTTTTTTTTATTTGAAAGATTGACATGCCTACTTTGTGTGATTCTACAAAAGACAACGAAGAAAGGATAATTACATGTAATAAGTTAAACAAGAACACTGATGTTACATGGTTTCTTTCAGTGCACGACATAATTAAAAATGTTTACGTTACTATTACATACAGATTTTATCTGCATTTTCGTTACTCTAACAAAATATATGTTTAAAATATTAATAATGTTAGGCTGTTTCACGAAAATTCACATGCCGTGAATTTTTAAAAATAATAAACAACACTTAATATATATATAATAATAAAAAGTATACATATTCTTAGCAAATATAAAAAAATTAACTAGGTATATAGTTGCGGAGGTATGTGAATTATCCACAGGACTGTATGTGCGACATGTGTGTAACATCGTTTTAAAAATATACATGTAATAAATTTCTTTTTAAACAAAATATATACCTTAATAAAATACATGTTTGGTTATATGAAGTACACACTAAACTCATATTTGTGTAAAAGAATAGATGTGTAATTGAGTAAAATAAATCCAAAAAAATTGTTTTTTTTTTTAAGGAACATACGAGTATAACTATACCATAATATATCAAAATAAACTAATATCGATAATCCAGATCTCTTTAAAGTTGTACAATAAATTTCTTCTAATCCATTTCATTAATATAAAAAAGGTCCACATATTAAATTATTTGTTATATGTTTTACATTTTTATCTATATTTTATTATTAATAAAAAAATTTCCATAATCAATCAAACAATATTAACAATTTCACTCTTATACGTCACAATACCTAAAAATATAATTAAATAAAAAAATTATTTATAAAAAAATATTTATTTTATTATATAATCACATAGAATGGTAACGTGCCATTAGATCTGTCCAGATAGGAGTACCAAAAAAAAAGGTAGGGTTCCTTGGAGAACCGACCTTGATGTAGTCCAAATATTTAAATAATCCGAAAAGACAAAAATACCCCTATTTTGTCCTACAAAATTGGAGGGTATACTTGTCCAATGTCCATGGATGATCAGACTATCAGAGGGTTTTATTATTCAGTGATGTTTCCTCTGTCACAACAAGAAGAAAAATGAATCTCTCTCTCCTTCAAGCTCTTCTCCTCCTCCACACAGATCTGCTCTTCAATAAGCCTTCATTTGCTCTGCCTCTTCAACAGAATACCCACCTTGAACAAGCTGGTCTCTATTCTCTAACTCTCCCACTTTTCCTTTTTTTTATTTTTTTTTATTTTTTTTGCACTTTTTGTTATCTTAGTTTGTGATTGTTAAATATTCAGAGCACCCAATTCATGAAATCCATCTTTGATGATGGTGGAAAGTAAAGGGTCTTCGATGATTGGGTTCATGGTGGTGTATGTTAGAAGGTCTCCTGATTGATTGTTTTATGGAAGTTTTGAAAGAGGTCTCCATGAGTCCATTTTTAGTGTAGCTAGCTTTTGCAATTACATAGTTTTTGGGGGAGACTTGTGAGGCTGAGTTTATGAAACTTTACATCCAGTGTTATATAAATAGATTTTTCTATTAGAAGGATCGTGTGATAGTTTTTTGAATGAATTTGCTGTTTCTGAATGAAGGCATACAAGAAAAACAATTCACATTTCTATTGTGTATATGGGGTTTAATGGACAACTATGGTACGTTTTGATTTAGCACCTTCTATAGCCTTTTATGTTAAGAGTGCTTATGATTATGTCTCGAATTTAGTGTACCCATGATGAAGACTAATTAGGGTGAGGTTGTTGGGAGATATCTCTCATAGTATCCCATATAGAGAGGTTGAGAGTGATTGCTTAGAAAAGTAAATCCCATCAGAATTTGGTCAAAATATCTCCCAAAAAAAAAAAGGTACTTGTTTGGCTACATGTGCTTTAATTACTTTTCACTTGATGTTTCTCAAATACCAAATTTCCTCTGAAGTTTGAGAAGGATTCAATCTTCGAAAACATCACTATTAGATTGCTAACCATGCTTTAAAATTGTCTGCAAGTGTATATGGCCTGCTGGTTTTTAACTTTTGTGATATGTGAGTTATCTATATGCTTATCAACCCAAGTTTAAACATGGTCATTCTATTTTGTTGCCAAATGATTGTTAGAATATCTCATAAAGTAGTTGTAATATTATAAGAGAAGTCAAGATGTAATGTGAAGTTGGTTTGTGAACTCAGATCTTTAAAGTTCACAATAATTTATTTGATTAGAAATAAAATTACTTATGGTTTAAGATGTGATCATGTCCATGATGCAGCTCAAAGTGTTCCTATGGGACGTCGTCCATTTAACCTGATATTCCATCCTCCCACAACTTCTTGTGTCCTGAGGAAATCCTACCGTGATCCCCTGAAGTTAGGTCCTTGTACAAATTCTGATGCGTGGACCTACACGCCCCAAAAGATTTTATTCGTGAAAGGTACGTACTACTGTTTGCAAGCTGTTGGCCCGGGCCAACCTGCAAGGCTTAGTATCCTCTGCACACCATCCGATTCTCAGTGGGAGATGGTATCGGATGCCAAGACCTATATGGAAACAAAGACAGAGGATGGTCAAACATTTTGTCTTGATGTTGATGCAGACAATACGATAATCACTAATCCATGTAAGAGCCTGACTCATCCTGGAGGGTTTAGTTCTGATAGTCAGTGGTTTTCTATTGTTACCCATAGGGGAGATCCGAACCCTCGGGAAGTCGCTGAGTCCCTTGAGGAGAAGGAGCTCTACTGATAGCTGCATGGCTATATGTTTGTATAAAAGTTTTATATCATCATATGATTAATAAGTTTGCAATAGAATCCTAGTGGGAAAGCCATGTATTTTCGCTCTAGATAGTGAAGAACTTATGATGCCTACATGTAATGCTATCAACTTGGCTCTAATTATTGTAAATATTATTATTGAAAATCTGTTCTGCTTGTATGTGGGTATTCTATGGTAGCTATCTGTTCTCCGATTTCTTCCTTGATGCTCCAAAAACTTGAGCATGGTTTTAGGCTTCTAGCAATTGTGGAATTATTGGCATGAGAATTTTAAAAGAAAGTTTCTTTTGATGATTTTTTTTTTTTTTTGGAAAATTTTGTTGTTTATTTGTTGTCTGTGCATGCGCGTGTGATTCTCATGTTGTCGTGTATGTCATGTTTTGGGTATATTGATTGGTGTATTCATAGTATAAATCTGAAATAGTATTCTACTAGAACCTGAAACAAAGATTTTTTTTTATTGGTAATATTTGTATTTCTATAACTGGACCAAATTTACAATTGTACACGGTTATATAAGGAGATTGGAAAACCTCATCAAAATGAGTTCACAGAAAAAGGGCGATAGGAGAATGAGATTTCTATTTCTATGAAATGGAAACAAAATTTAGGAACTTGTAGATTGTCCCTGATTTGTCTTTTCGTAGCAGCTCCTCTATGGCAGGCCATAGATCATGAAACTGAAATATAGATTCTCCATCACTGGTGCGATGAGATGCAAGGAGATCCACCACGCTATTACCCTCTCTATGGACATGAGAGATCTTCGAGGATAGGAGTGATGCTAGACCCAGTTAAAGCTTTCTTTGAGTTCGCAATGCTGTCCAAGGAAGAGAATCGGTCTGTATCCTTTAACCAAGCGATAGCTGTAGTAGAATCAGCTTCATACCAGATCCATGAAGCCCCAATGCGAAGACCTAGCTCCAAGCCTAGTATAATGTCTTGAAATGATTACTTTGACCTACAACACCAATTATACAAGTCCCCTTCTCGTCACAAATGATAGCTCCGTATCCTCCTCGGTCTTCTGGTAGAGAACCGTCAGAGTTTGCCTTAAGCCAGTGAATATCTGGAGGAATCCACCAGACTAGAGTTGCAGTCAATGGGATATTGGAGATGGTGGTGCCATAGTTCTATGCAACTTTGATTAGCTCGGGGGAGATGGTAGCCTTCAGAACAGAGAACTGTAGCCCAATAGAGATCTCGGTCTTGATTCTATGCATGAGTTCTCTTTTGTGGAGGGACTTTCCTTAGAATATGCGGTTATTTCTTTCCATCCAAACAAATCAGAAAAAGGTTGGTAGCATACTTGCTACAATTGTCTTCTTGATCGGATGAGTAACCTTAGTGTCCAGCCATAATGGTAGTTCAGTGAGTCTCTTTGGAGCTGGACCCATGATCAACATGCCATTCAACAGGGAATGAAAAATATAGCTAGAATATGGACATTGAAGAGTGAGATGATCCAAGGTTTCTTCTCCTACAGGAGAGAGAGGGCAGGTTTGATCTATCGGTTGTTGAGAATATCTCTATCGTAACCATCAAACCATGATATGACTAGTCCACCTCATATATGGATTAGGATTTATATCATTTTTAAACACACTGGTACAGAAGTATTGATAGAAAAGAGGGGTTTCAATATTATCATGCAGTTCACTTGTATTGATAAATTTGGTATTTAAAATTGTACATATTTTATCAAATGTCAGTCAAAAGATCAAAATGACTTGCATATAACAAAAAAGAAACACATTAAGCTCTTATTTGGGTAGAAAAATGGACGTGGAATGGGATATAATAAGTTTTAAAAATCTATTTGTTTGTAAGGAACATATGAGTATATATATACCATGATATGTGAAAATAAATGATATTGATAATTCAGGTTACTCTGAAATTGTGTTATTCCTCCCAATCCATTTGTTTTAAAAATAGTTCGCATATCAAATCATTTTATCACATTTTATAAATTTGAATCTATTTTTTTTTTTTACAATTTATTAAGATAACGCAATCAATAACAAAAAAAATTAATTATTTCTTTTTGTATTAAAGATAACTATAAAATATATCCAAACAAAAAAATAATTTATGCATATAATCATCTCGAAACAACTTATTTCGTAGGGTTTCTTGAATGATCTTCCATGATGTACTCCAAATATTTAAATAATGCGAAAAGACAAAAATACCCCTATTGCCACATATTATACCAAGGGCGTTGTTACGCCCAGATCCATTTTCAGGCTCAACTCTATCCTTATATGCGTCGATAGAAATTAATGATGCGTATGCTCATGTTAATAAGACATATGTTTCGAAAGAATTTTTTTACATTTTCTATAAATGCATCTATACAATTCATTGGAGTATATACTTCATTTTTTTTTATAAAAACATGTACTTCATTAAATAATGTATATAATTTTTAAAAAATTCAAAACACATATAAATTAGAATTGAGACTGAAAATGGGGCTGGACATGATATTATCCTTATACCAAATGTTAGTCAAAGATCAAAATGACTTTTATAACAAAAAAAAAAAAAAAAAACACTAAGTTCTTATTTGGGTAGAAGAATGGACATGGAATGGAATAGTATAAGTCTAAAAAATTTGTTTGTTTGTAAGGAATTTACGAGTATAAATATATTATAATATGTGAGAATAAATGATATTGATAATTCATGTTACTCTAAAATTATGTTAATCCTCACAATCCATTTGCTATAAGAAGAGTTCACATAACAAATTATTTTATAATATTTTATAAATTTAAATATATAATTTATTTATCATTTATCTATCATTTATCAAGATACAGCAATCAAACAACAAAAAAATTTATTATTTTTCTTTGTATTAAAGATAACTATATAAAAAAAAAATATTCATATAATCATCTCGAAACAACTTATTTCGTAGGGTTTCTCAGATGACCGCCTTTCATGTAACTCCAAATGTTTAAATAATGGGTTAAAGACATTTTAGCATTCCTAAACATCCATGAAGCTATATAAGTTCTTATAAATTTGAAATCGGACATACAAGTTCTTTAAATTGTTATGGTAAGTCAATTTAGTCCATAGGATAATTTTTTTTTATTCAATTTGACGATACATTCTCATAATATTCTATCTGTATAAAATTAAGCACTCATATAAATCACTGAAAAAATAGGAAAAACATATATATCCTTTTAAATGACCATTTTGTCCATGATTAAACTCTTTTTTTTTTCTTTTGTAGATTTTGACATTATTGTTGCATACTACTCCATTATTATTATGTTTTTGCTTCTATTTTAAACAATTATAACTGTAAAGATGATTTAATTTATGTATTGTATTTAATATATTATAGATATTACTTAGATTTTTTATTTACATTTTGATGAGGTGATTGCGCAAGTTAAAAAACTCATGTTAATCACTATGTTGTGCGTTGTGGAGGGTATAATAGTAAAATCACACATATGGTTAATTTTAACTATGATAGATTAAAAATGATTTTACAATAAGGATGTATTAGATATTTTCTGTGTTTTTAGGGATGTAATTGTCCTATCCCAAGTTTAGAAGGACTTATATGAATTTATAGATGTTTACAGAGACTCACGTGTCTTTAACTCTTAAATAATCCGAAAAGACAAAAATACCCCTATTGCCCCCATAAAATTGGAGGGTATACTTGTCCATGGATGATCAGAGTACTTTATTATTCATATGTTCCATGTTCTTGTCACAACAAGCAAAAATGTCACTCTCTCTCCTTCAAGCTCTTCTCCTCATCTATACAGATCTGCTCTTCAATAAGCTTTCATTTGCTCTGCCTCTTCAACAGAATACCCACTTTGAACAAGCTGGTCTCTATTCTCTAACTCTCCCAGTCATTTTTTTTTTTTTGCACTTTTAGTTTGTGATTGTCAAATATTCAAAGCACCCAATTCTCTGATGATGGTGGTAAATAAATTAAAGGGTCTTCAATGATTGGGTTCATGGTGGTGTATGTGAGAAAGTATCCTGATTGATTGTTTTATGGAAGTTTTGAAAGAGATCTCCATGAGCCCACTTTTAGTATAGCTTGCAATTGCATAGTTTTTGGGGGAGACTTGTGTGGCTGAGTTTATGAAACTTTACATCCAGTGTTATATAAAGAGATTTTCTATCAGAAGGAAGGATTGTGTGATGATTTTTTGAATGAATTTGATGTTTCTGAATGAAGGCATAGAAGAAAAAAAATTCACATTTCTATTGTGTATGTGGGGTTTAGTGGACAACTATGGTAATTTTTTTGATTTGGCACCTTCTATAGCCTTTTATGTTAAGAGTGTTTATGATTATGTCTCGAATTTAGTGTACCCATGATGAAGACAAATTTGGGTGAGGTTGTTGGGAGAATTTTCTATTAGAAGGATTGGACTTTGCCAGGAGCATGTACGCTTAGGCCGTGTGTTTCTTATGTGATGTTATGTTCTTGATTTGATCTCGGGTTTGTTGTACTTGTGAGCTTCCATGATTTGCGCAACATGCCTGGCAATAGAATGACGTGCAGATTTGTTGTGTATGTGGCTGAAACAAGGTTGATGGTTTATTTAAGCATAGAATTTGGTCAAAATATCTCAAAAAAAAAAAAAAAAGTACTTTCTGTTGGTTACATGTACTTCAATTACTTTTCACTTGAAGTTTCTCAAATACCAAATTTCCTCTGAAGTTGGAGAAGGATTCATTCTTCGAAAACATCACTATTAGATTGCCAACCATGCTTTAAAATGGTCTGCAAGTGTATCCATCCTGCTGGTTTTTAACTTTTGTCATATGTGAGTTATCTATATGCTTATCAACCCAAGTTTAAACATGGTCATTCTATTTTGTTGCCAAAGGATTGTTAGAATATCTCATAAAGTAGTTGTAATATTATAAGAGAAGTCAAGATATTATGTGAAGTTGGTTTGTGAAATCTAGATATTTAAAGTTCACAATAATTTATTTCATTGGAAAAAAAAAATACTTACGGTTTAAGATGTGATCATGTCCATGATGCAGCTCAAAGTGTTCCTATGGGACGTCGTCCATTTAACATGATATTCCATCCTCCCACAACTTCTTGTGTCCTGAGGAAATCATACAATGATCCCCTGAAGTTAGGTCCTTGCACAAGTTCTGATATGTGGACCTACACGCCCCAAAATTTTTTATTCGTGAAAGGTACGTACTACTGTTTGCAAGCTGTTGGCCCAGGCCAACCTGCAAAGCTTAGTATCCTCTGCACACCATCCGATTCTCAGTGGGAGATGGTATCAGACACTAAGAGCTATATGGAAACGAAGACCGAGGATGGTCAGACATTTTGTCTTGATGTTGATGCAGATAATACGATAATCACTAATCCATGTAAGAGCCTGACTCATCCTGGCGGGTTTAGTTCTGATAGTCAGTGGTTTTCTATTGTTACCCAAAGTGGAGATCAGAACTCTCGAGAAGTCGCTGAAGTCCCTTGAGGAGAAGGAGCTCTACTGATAGCTTCATGGTTATATGTTTGTGTAAAAGTTTTATATCATCATATGATTAAGAAGTTTGCAATAGAATCCTAGTGGGAAAGCCATGTATTTTCCCTCTAGATAGTGAAGAACTTATGATGCATACATGTAATGTTATCAACTTGGCTGTAATTACTGTAAATATTATTATTGAAAATATGTCCTGCTTGTATGTGGGTATTCTATGGTAGCCCTCTGTTCTCTGATGTCTTCCTTGATGCTCCAAAAACTTGAGCATGGTTTTAGGCTTCTTGCAATTGTGGAACTATTGGCATGGGAATTTTAAAAGAAAGTTTCTCTTGATGATTTTTTATTTTTGGAAAATTTTGTTTTTTATTATCTGTGCATGTGCGTGTGCGTGTGATACTTGTGGTCTTTTGAAAATGGTATATTGATTTGTGTATTCATAGTATAAATCTAAAATAGTATTCTACTGGAATCTGGAACAAAGATGTTGGGAATATCACTATCATAATCATCAAACTATGGTGTGACTGGTTCACTTAAGAGATGGATTAGGATTTATAATATTTTTTCACACACTAGCATATGAAGTACTGATAATTAGAGGTGTTTCAATCACCCCTCTTTTCTCTTTTATTACCACGCATTTCACTTATAGATGAATTTTTTTTTTTTTTTGAGAAGACACTTATAGATGAATTTGGTATTCAAAATTGTACATATTATGTTAATGTCAATTGAAGTTCAAAATGACTAGCATAACAAGAGAACTTATTTTTTTAAAAAAAAAGTGGATCAAGTCCTTTGTACCTTACATTATGGCTAATACTTCAAGTGCTGATTGTCTGCTCTGCCTAATTCCAGGTTATTCTAGGGGCTATTTAGTATCCAAACATGGCATAATTAATGTTTCATCTCTAGCTTCTATTAATATGTGGATTTAATTAATTGTATATTATATCTGGTTTTTCCAATGATCTTATCATATTCAGTTACCTAAAAATATTTTTTAGACCCTCTTCTTATACCTTACCATAATTTGAGGTTGGCTTTCATCTTTCATAGGCAATAAATAAATATAATAAATGTAGATGGTGGGAGTACTTGTCTTCAGATGTAGACCTCTATCAACTTCTGAGAAAAATTGAATAATGTCTTGATATTTCTCAAAGATAATAGACATCTAAATTTTGCTGATTCTATTATTGAGATGGTAGAATCCGGCTTAAGCAAAGGTTTAATATATTCAGATGTAGGCATCTCTCATTTTTGTTTCTTCTGAATTTTTTTTTATTGTCATTGGCACTATCTTGCTACTATAAAGAGGGGTCAGGATCTAGTCAGAATTGGTTTTGATCAGTTCCATCAGTATTAAACTGCACAGTTTATTAATCGAATTACACATTAAATAGTTGGGTACAGTTCCACTCTCCTTTTTTATCTAGTTAGCAATTGAATAAAACATAGATTCCTAAGTACCATCAGTATCCAATAAGAGAGTAGAACATGTATCCATCAATAGACTATGTAGTTCGATACTGATAGAACTGATTAAAACCAGCCCTGATTGGATCCAGACTCTACAAAGATAACGTAAATATGTGATCGTCCTGGTTCTATTATCTATAGAGTATTTTCATGCTAAATTTTAATATAATATTGATCTAAATATAAATGAAGAATGAAAATATAAAATATATGTCATGCTGGCGAGTCTTGAAATAGATATATTAAAAATTTATAGATTTTTTTTTAAAAAAAATAGATGTTTACTATTCGATTTCATTTCTGAACTCAAATTACAGATTCTGAATAGTGGATGAAAAGAGTACAATAAAAGAGAACACAGAAAGTAACCGTGCCACCTCATGTTAGAAGGATCAGATATCACTCAAATGCAAACAATCTATCTGCTCAAAAACTTATAAGTTGCAAGAATTTTTTTTATGATAGAACAGTGTTTGACAGACTAGGGGGTCTTGAAAAAATCAAAACACCACAAATATATAATGAATAGATGAGAGGAACTGAGGAATGATATATATTTACTTTCTTCTGATACTGTAATCAATGAATTAAAAAATCAAATACCTAAACAAGTGGTTGACATACCAGTGTTTGATGGACCTATTATGTTGCGAAATTTTTTGAATTGATAAACCATATATATCAAAGTGTAGTTTTATATGCCAACATAAAAACTACTACTTAATTACAGCTCTTTTTTTTTTCAATTGGTTTATGAGAAAACCGTGGACAAATCTATTTTAACGTGAAAGACAAAACAATGTTCAAACGGGGTATGACAGGAACAGAGAAACCGGAAAAAAGAGAAAAGAAATGTGCATAGGCCAATAAACAAAAAAACCAAAAAATCAGCCCCCTCGGAGACACCTGATAGAAAAGATCTCACCTGGCTCCGATCACTCAATCATTCTCAGTAGGGCTGCAACTTGGGTCGGGTTGAATCCGGATTTTTACATGGATTTGGTTGATCAAATCGGGTTCGGGTTCGCCAATTCAGGTTGATTCACAAATCGGGTTGGGTTCGGATTGGCTTTACTCACAACCCGACCCAACCCGAACCCGTAAACCAATAGTTAAAAAAAAAAAAAAATCATGGCCGTTCATTCTGTAGCTTCTAATCTAGGTAGTCCAAATTTTAAGTAAATCTAGCTAATTTTATGGGTTGGGTGAGGTTGATTTATTTAATTTACACATAATATTAGAAATTCGGGTTGGGTTGGGTTGGTTCAATTCCGGTTAAAAATCGAGTTGGGTCGAGTTAGGATTGAATAGTTTAAAATTCAAGTTGAGTTCAGGTTAGGGTCATTCCGGCTCCGATCACTCAATCATTCTCAATGCATCCTTGTCTACGTGAATATAAGTGGCACTTGCGAGCCTCTCGTACCCCACTCCATGATACTTGATCTCATCATCTCCTGTAGGTTTTTGAAAGAGAAATTTGTGTCCCTAAACACCATTGCATTTCCGGCTCTTCAGACTCCCTGTCGGGAGAATAGATAACATCACATTCCCCATCTTGCTCCTGTCCTCCTTCATTGTTGATTGTTAGTACTTTAGAAAATGGTATACTCACCCCCATTTGCAGTCTTCAGCTCATCTATTAAAGTGGTCAGATTAAATGTAGTAGAAAAATATTTTCCAACCACCGAGTACTTGAAATTCAAATACTCTTAAGCCCGTTTGGAGAAACATTTGAAAAATATGATTTTCAATAAAGTGATTTAAATAGACTTTGATTTTTGAAAAACACATTTTCTGTACTTTTTAAAAACAACATTTCTGTACTAAAAGCTGTATTCCTAAAACCCGTTTAATAACACGTTTAAGCTTTTTGCTTAATTAAAAACAGAATTACCGCCCCTAAATCTTATTACCAAATGGGGCCTTAGTCTGAGTTCACATCTCTTCGTAAGGTGTTCAAGTTCTTAATTGCCTTGATAGTTCATTAAATTCCAACTCCTATGTAGGGTTTGAAAACATTTTTGAGTTAATTTTAATTTTTACTTGAATCATCAACTTGACAAAACGTGCTTCCAAACATCTGGTCATAATTTTTTGATATACGACAAAATAACTTTAGAAAAAAAAAAATACAATTTTAAGTTGAAGAGCTATAGGTTTCAAATGCCACCTAAAATATTGATTCTGCTGTGGAAAAATCGGTTTTAGAAAAGAAAAGATCCAAATATTGTCCAAAACTAGTAACTGTGTTTCAATGCAGTTTAGTAACTGATTAAAAAGTTCGCCAAAAAAATGCTTTTTATGGACATGCACTGTTGAAAGCAAATTGAGGATTACAAAACTTTATAAGAGAATAAATAATCAATTTTCAAAATAATGTTACTAAAAATTTATAAAAATACTAAGTTATAAATATTATTCTTATTCTTATTAAAGTAATTCCTCTCAACACAAACACCACCACCAATTTCAACCTGTTTGTTAATACGCGCGCATTCGGGCGTAAATTTTACTAGTAATTTAAAACCATTCTTTAAAAAGATGATCTTTTTAAGAGATCATGGAAAAAAAATCAAATTTTCACAATTATTTTCACACACCCTTACCACCATGGCCGGAACAAGTTATTGTAATTCCACAGCCTTCAATTCTACAACCATCTCTGTCTATACATCTAAAAGCCTTTTAAACAAGGAAAATGTTGAGTACAACCTCTTTTTCAACCTCGATTCCAGTCTACACGTGTTTTGAATTTTTTAAAAATAATATACCTCATCTAATGAGATATATATTTTTATAAAAATACTCTAATAAAATGCATATAGATATATTTATAGAAAAATGTAAAATTTTTTTATCGAATTATATACTTCGTTAATGTAAGTATATAAGTATATGCTTTGATAATTTTTTATTGATATGTATGGGACTGAAATTGATGTTTAAAAAAAAAAAACTGTGTAACTGCACTCTAAACTAACACGTCACTGCGTTGGGTACCGGATAGAAACTCCCCATGTGGAGAAAGTCACATCTTATTCATCAAATAAACCAAACTCCATAACATTTTTATAGTTTGGTAGCAACCATTTGAGATTATAGGAATCAAGAATATAAAAACAAAAGCAAAAACAATGCAAGTGTCACATACGTAAGATTTTGCCCAGGGTGGCATGGGGAACATGTTTTGACATATTTTTTTTTTTTTAAAGGATCAACTTAATCCAAAAGTATTTTCAAACGCCCCAAATGATCACTGCTTTTTTAGAGTGTGTTTTTTTTTTTTTGAATGGTAGGCGCTTTTTAAAAAGTTAAAAACACTTTTTAGTTATAAATAGTGAAAAAAAAGTTTTAAAAAAATCAACCATATATATGCTTCCAAAAAATCAAATTTCAAAACCAACTTTAAACGAAAAGCTGTTTTTTAAATGAATTTCCTTACACTCCCACATACAGAACACGCCAATGACACAAACATCTTAACACAAATAATGGCTTAACAAACTCCAAATAGACTTACAGACGAGGAAACAGAAATGCAGTTGAGACATTATTTCACACTTTCTCACAGGCTCTCCAAAAAAACAAAATTCAGTGTTATTTCTGATGTTCATCCTATTGAATAAAGAAAACCACTAATTTACAATAATAGTAAAACCTAACACAAGCAAATTGGTTTTGGTTTCTCTTCACTTTTTTTTTCTGAAGATCTAAAAAAATAGCAATCAAGTGATATTTCCCTTTTTCTTCAACTAATTACACTAATTACACAATATAAAATGTGTTGAGCTAGAGTAGGGGCTCAGATAGTTCCATTTCATTGGTACCCTGTTGTGTTTCAGAATGCTGACCTACGAAGTCCATACCCAACCACTTCCATGGCCAGCACATGTATCTCGGTCCATTAGGGTTTCTGGAATCTTCCCCTGACTCATCGAGCTGCCGAGTTAGTTCCTCCAACCTCTCCCTCAGCCTGGATGCCCTAAGGTCAGCCAATTTTAATGACTTCTCGGCCGCATCTCGTGCAGCGATGGCTGCGGCCGCAGTCTCTTCCTTGAATTTGAGCTTGTTTTCAGACTCCACAAGGGCCTGTTTTGCCTCTTCTAGATCCTGTCGGAGGGTCGACAACTGCACAATAGGAAACAATAGAACATGTATAATGTGTATGTGTGTGGCTTTAGGGAAAAAAAAGGATGAATTAGTTCATCAACTAAAACAAACGTTGACTTCCTCATTCAAGTACCAAACAAAAAAGACCCCAGATCTGAACCAATAGCTGATAATCAGATGGCTCTAGAGTTTTGATCTCACAGTTCTGGCTCAGTAGGAATTACATAAATCTGTTTCACTTTGTTACACCAACAAAAAGAAGCAGAAGTTTTGCATTGTAATAAGTTTCATTCAGCTTGGAGAATCTTAATAACGATACGAGTTTAGTTACCAGAAATCCTTTTAACAAGCAGAAACAAAATCTGGGGAAGAAAAGTTACTAAATACAGTACAGTCTGCTAACAGATATTTTTAGTTACCAGAAATCCTTTTAACAAGCAGAAACAAAATCTGGGGAAGAAAAGTTACTAAATACAGTACAGTCTGCTAACAGATATTTTAAAAAAGATTAAGAAAATCTTCTCCCGTGAACGTGCATTTTAAACCTGCCATGATTACTTGGGACTATACAGCACATGGATATGACAACCAGTCAACCAGATCAACATAAGATTTTAATGTTGGACAACCATACACTAAAAGCTTTCCAAGAAGCTGTGATATGAGGGAAGCTTATCTAAAATAACATTAATTTGAAGCCCTCGTTGAAGTTCTTCGAGAAACCACATTAACAACAAGTATTTCGGTAAATTGATTGCTAACTACTTGGATGCCTATAAAAACGAGGTCTGCTTTGACTCCTCACACGTTCAGATTTTATCCTCGGCTTAATAACTCTACATCGTTTTCCGTGAAAAGAACACTTGTCATATCTTCACAAACATTCTCACATCTTAATAAATACTTCTAACAACTATTTCTTACATCATTATTTTAACAAATACTTACAGGTCTTGTTTTGACAAACTTGACGTCCCATCTAAGTTACCTCAAACAACATTTCAGGAAAACAAACGGTGAAAAAAATTTGAAGTAACAAATTAACAATTCACACTTTATCTTAACAAATAGTTCTCACATCTTATCTTAACGAATAATCTTATTTTAATCTCTCGTAAGTAAGCCTGTCAATCGAATGGATACGGATCGGATTAGCCCATATCTGTATCCGAACTAGATATCCGAAAAAATATGTGTATCCAATATCCGACGGATATTGAAAGTAAGTATCTGTATTCGATCCGAAAATCTGGATTCGGATAAGGATAATTATCTGAAATATCAAAAAATTCAAAATGGATATGAAATGATTAAAATATCCAAATATCCAATATCCAAAAAAAAAAAAAAATATCATATCTAATATTTGAAATATGTAAAAAAATCTAATAATTACCTAGTATAAAACATAAAATTATAAGTATATATATAAAACATTACATGCTTTAAGAGTAAAAATAAAAATAAAAACTCATACTAATCCTAAAAATATAAATATATAATTAAATAAATAATAATATTTTCGGATACGGATACGGATTTTTTGGATATTATTAGATATTTTCTGAATTTTTGGATACGGATTCGGATCGGATATGAATATTTTTTCGGATAATTGACAGGCTTACTTGTAAGCTACATCAAAAGATGGCATTTTCTAATAAAACAATGGAAATTTTTTTCCTCATTATCACCGGATTTAGTGTTTATTTTCTCAAATAATCCATATAAAATAAATTCAATGAGATTTCAAGTTATTTACAACCAAAAGGGCCTTGATTGATTCAACATTTTCAAGGCGTTCATTTTTTTTTTTTTGTAGTTCAAAGCGTTAGAAGATTGAAATAAACTTTTAAAGGAAAGGGAGAGGATGTGGGAGGGGGTTTAAATTGCCAAACCAAAGACTAATGGACCCTCAAAAACCTATAATTAAAAATCATCGTTACACTGAATTCTCCTAAAGAACTATTGTCCTTCTTCATTCCACATTGGGATTTAAGTAAGTGATGATCTTAATCTATTCTAACTCTATCTCCAAAATATTGGTTATTGAGGAATTGTAATTGAGGAAGTTTTTCTTTGAGGTGCTTTTTGGTCTTTAGTGGAGATACCTTGTAGCTTTCGGTCTCTCATTATTATTAGAAGTAAGATTTTTGTTCCTCTTCTTGTGACAATCCTGGAGTCATATATATGATTATAATAAATTATAGGTATAGTGCTCCCATCCTTTTAAAAAAGCATATAGGAACCACGACAATCATGGAAATTTACTTTTTCATTTTTTATGAACCAGTCTCAAGGACAATAATATTCCGGAAATACACACACTTGGAAAAACTAATGAGCATAAAGAGAAGCAATATAACCTAAGATCACCACATCAATCAGCTTCTTATAAAAGAAAAGGAATAATGTACCTGTGAAACAAACTCCTGCTCAACAGCTTTGCCTGCTGCAGCTTCTTGCTCTGCTGCTCCTTTCCACCTACTAATTTCTTCTTCTGCAGCGGCAATATCCATCATAAGACCTTCAACCTTCATTGGAAATAAATGAATAGGGACCATCAGTACTAAATTCTCAATCCATGTGAAGGACAAAATTGCAATGTAGTTAATTATAATGCTGTTTCAAGTATAAAATGATGGCCAAAATGACCCAAGCAATAAAAATCTGTTGGGAGAATAATTACATTTTCATTTGCCACTTGCTCCTTCTCTTCAAGTTCCTTTATGTATTGCTTTAACTTGCTAATTTCTTTTTCTTGGGCTTCCACATGTGTTTTGAGTATACTAGACTCTGCCCTTGATACAGTAAAAAGAACAAACAGAACAATACTAATCAGTAGAAATCCAAATGTAAAAGAAAAACTATTCTCTTCTAATAGCTTGCAAAAAACATGCTTATTATGGAAAAGAAGATTGATGCACTACTTCAAATGAAACATCCACCAATTGCTTTTTCTTTCCTGCAATTAAAGGACTCAGTATAGACGACATCCCCAGGGAAGAACATAGCGTTAAATAGAGTTTTCAGAAGAACCCTCTCCATTGCTAGGGTCTGGGGGACGCCTAGGCACCGCCTAGGTGACTAGGCGGTCCAGATGGACCTAGGCGACCGCCCGCCTAATAGCATGTTAACTAAGCGGGCGCTTGGGCCCGCCTACCCCCCCTAAATCACGCCCAGCCCGCTTTAATCACGTCTAGCCCGCCCAATCCCTTGCCTAACCTCAAAAATAAAAAACAAAAAAAAATACAATCGAAAGATTGAAACATCACCTACCTTGCCGGCCAACAGTGGAGCGAATTCTCCCGGTCTCAAGTGAGTCTCTATTGCTTTTTTGTCTCTCCCTCCTATCTCTCCCCAAAATTTATGAACTTTTATCTCATTCTCCCCCGATCTCTTCCCCCTTTTCTCCTTCTTTAATGTCACTAGGGTTAGATTATATTAATTTTGTTAAAATGGACATGCACCAATAAATTAATCCATGTGTTCTTTATTTATAAATAACATTCTTCATTTTAAGTAATATTTCTGGAAAAATTAAAAAATGGTTAAGCAGATAAATAACTTTAATATAATTATCAATTTAAATAATAAAATCTTAATTAAGCACCGCCTAGGCTTGCTTAGCTGCCCAAACAACTATGTTGCTAGGGGAACAAGACAATTGATGTATTCATATGCTCCTGAAAAAATATATATCAATGACACAAAAACCAGAAAATTTTAACTCCAGTAATAAAATATCTGTTTCAACCTTATTTCATCCCTAAGTAAGCAAACCAATCCGTTCTACATTTTGAGGCAAGATATGGCAAATCCGGCACGATCTAAGTAAATCTCACCAAGGTGTTTGAAATATCTCAAACATATATCTAAGATATCCATTAATGATGAGTTACAAGTTAATGTAGCCATTTGTTGTACATAAAAATATGTTCATAGAAGTAGTGAGCCAAACAAGAACTCACCATTCTCTATTTTGCATAAGGCGGGTTGAAACAAGCATATCCCTGTTCACCAGAGTCGTTTGCCTAAACTATGAACTGATCCAAAAATGCACAACTATAAATCAGACATCAGTTTCTTTCCAAGTGAATTGTAGTACAAAAAATATGAATTATAACAACCACAGTTCAGAAATGCGGTCTGTGCGAGAGTATATGCGGCCGCATATGCGGTTCGGTCCAAAGACCGAACCGCCAAAGGGCCCAATATGCGGTCCAGACCCAAATATGTGGTCTGTATGCGGATATGCAGCCGCTTATGCGGTTGAACAAGACTTTTTTTTTTTTAGGGCTCACATGATTTGAATTTAAACTTTGAGGGTGTATTTATGTTATTGAAGGATAGCCTTTGGATAGTTTTTTATACTTTCTCTTGGATGTTAGGGTTGCTTTAGAAGCTTTATGGTTTAGGAGATTTTGGCTCTCTATTATTTTTTTCCTTACTTTCTATTTTCTAAACATCTAGGATAGGTTCATTTCCCTATCCACTATCAACTATACGTTTGTTCAAAGACCTAGATTTATAGCTTAGCAAGCTTTATAGTTCTGTACCTAAACAGCTAATGTCGACTTACTTTTATTGCTAAAATATTCTCTAATTTGTTATCAAAGTCATTTGTTGTAAATTATTAATAGATATATGTATTTATCTTATTATCTATTGTTTGAAAATAATCGTATACCTTTTTATTAATAAAAATATAACATCAAATATACTCCCGCATATCGCATATACTCTAATGCAGTATCTTAACCGTACGTAAACCACATACCATATTTATAAACACTGATAACAACCGAATCAGATAATTCTTGAAGTCGAACCTCCGTCATCAATTATGGGCAATCTTTGGTTTGTGAGGTGACATCGGCTGACTAATATCTGATGGGGAGGTTTGTCTCATCGTTTTTGTTCTTTATTTTCTTTTACTTTTTCTATGTACGGAGATCCCCCATCTCCTTATGTTCGGGGGCTTCTTTCGAAATAAGATCGCTCCTATTCTATCTTAAAAAAAAAAAAACACCCAAATCAAAAGTATTGTGATACGCCAGTGGATATTCCTTTTCATGCTCTGTCTTCATCTTTTTTTCTCTTTTTTATTGCAAAAATTTGCTTTCTCCAGTGGACAAGCCATCTTTCTCATCTAATACCATAAAGTTCGATACTCATGCCTCAGCTCAGCACATGCCCATGTTTCTGTGATTCAGGTTTATCAGATCATTTGGCCAGTATGTCATATCTTCTCACACTTAAATACAGATAGGATTGTAGATGAAACTCTTTCATAAGCATATATGGATTCACCAATGTACATCAAATTTATTCCTTCCATTGTTTTTCATGCCATAGATTCTATGACTAATTTCATTTATACATAGTATTACAAAACCCAGAAGTTTCTTCTTCAGTGCATCTTATTTCCTTCATTTTTGTTCATCATGGCCAGTATGCCATCACTTCTCACATTTAAATACAGATAAGACTATATATGGATCCTCTTTCATAAGCAAATATGGATTCACCAATGTATATCAGATTTATTCTTCCCACTGATTTTCATGTCAGATTCTGTGACTAATTTCATTTACAGAACGTATTAGAAAACCCAGATTTTTCTTCTTCAGTGTATCTTATTTCTTCATATTTTGTTCACCATGGCCCGTATGCCACTTCTCACATTTAAGACAGATAGGACTGTATATGGATCCTCTTTTATACACAAAAATGGATTCACCAACGTCTATCACATTTATTCCTGCCATTGATGTTTCATGTCAGATTCTACGACTATATATTTTTATGAGTAGTACTACAAAAACCAAAATGTTCTTCTTCAATGTATCTTGTTTCCTTCATATTTTGTTCCTCAAGACTTGGAGAACAAGATGGTTGCAAGTGATCAGAATGAGGTTGGTTACATTTTGATGAATCAGAGTATAACACTTTTTAGTTTCAATAAATTGTGATGGGAAATGTGTTATGGTCAGAAAAATTCGGAATTTTGAAAATTGCCATGATGGACAAAAAACATATTTCAACAACAGAATTTGAGGCCAAAACTTTCCCATCACAATGGTATGTTTGGTGGTGCAGTTTGGTAAAATAACATGATAAATAATGGAAGTGGGTGTAAAAGAATATAATGAGGAAGAAAGGCGGAGAAGATTCACAAAAATTACACCCAAAATTCCATTAGATATTTACTAACTTTATAAGATAGACTAGATGTAATTCTAGACTCTCAAACAATCAAGGTAAATTACTTAATAAGACCTTAGCTATCACATTTTCAAAAGAAAAAAAAAAAAGAATAGGTCCAAGAGTAATCATCATAAATTACAAAAAAAAATCTGAAATTTACTGTCCCTAGCCACCTTTTAGAAAAATTAACTTGTCGTCCTTATGTTTCATGCCCCTTTTAATGCTTTTTCTGGTGATAGAGGTAAGGCCTCTATGTTCCCTCCTTGTTGGAATTTACAGCTGTTATTTAATAGAATTACAGGAGTATTCACCAAACAAAAAAAATACAGGAGAGTAACCCACATCTTCTTTTAAGAAAGTTTTAAACCTCCAAAGGTTGCATGAGAAATAAACATTTCTCAAAGGTCCTCATTCACGCATGAAGATTACCAAGTATTAATATTAGAAAATGTTTTTAGTTTGACTTTGAGTCTTTCACAATGAACTCATAACATAGTATTTTCAGTCATATTCTTTCCCATGCTCTAAACATCGAAGCTTTATGATTTTGCATTTTTTGGTTGAATAATCTTTTGGTCGTCGTGGGTGTGCCTATGTAGACACCTCCTCTACCATCTCACCCCTTGGTTGGAGGCCCCACCCTTCTCTGTTTTGTTTCTCTTTAGGCATTTTGCTTGATTTGAATATATTTGGGCATGATGCCTACCATTCCATTCAAAAAAAAAAAATCAAAGTTTAAATGATACAAGACACATTTGGATGTGGGAATTGATTAGAATTGGAATCGTGATTTCATAAAATTGGTTGGAATTGCGATTCCATAAAATCCACGTATTTTTGTTGTTCCCTGCGTTATGTTTCCCCTGTTTTGAGCACTCTATCTTATTTTAATAAATGAGGGCGAATGCCTACTACATTTTCAAAAAATAAATATTAATAAAAAAAAGTCGGTTAGAATTACAAAATCCCCTCTCTTAAGGTGAGAATTTTCGGCTCACTTAGAATTTAATTCCACCCAATTCCATGTTTTATATTCAAATCTAAATGAATTAGTTTTTTTTTTTTGATGAAAATGGTAAGCGATCACCCTTGTATTAATAAAAGGCAAAGGCCCAAAGAGAACATGTGAATTGGTTGAAATTGAAATGACATCCTCAAATCCAAACACAAACCTAATATTCTTTATTGATGACGAGGAACATCACCATTAGTTAAGAAAATCCTGGATGAACAAAATCAATCATCCACAAACCCTGTGCATCATGTAAACCCAAGAGGATTCAAACTCGAGGCGTGTCTTATTCTAATAATTCTAACACAGTTACATCAAAAGAGTTTGTATGCTTGCACTTTGTAGCCAAAGACAAACCTAATTTTCTGTTTTATTCTAATCATTCTAACGCTGTTACTTCAAAAGAGTTTGTATGCTTGCACTTTGTTCCTGTACTTAGAAAGAACAGTTCTACACTGTATGTGCAAAGAAGTATGCTTTCCTTGAAATGTGAAAAGGTTATAGCCTACAAAGCACAGACACTTCCTTGGAGGCCCCGTACCCGTGTCGGACACGGACACGGCACGGACACGCTCCAGCTATGTCTGCCTTCATTTGTCTTGGACACGCCTGGGACACGGTCTAGCCAGTTTCAACCCAAAAGTAAAAAAGAAAAAGAAAAGGAAGGCCCAAACATAGCCCACAAGTATTCAACCCATTTAAAACAGCCTAGAACAACTCATTTAAACAAAATCTCTTTCTTAAGGTTAAAAAAAAGAATAATTTATTAGTTTAAAATAGTGATTTATTGTTTAAAATAGTGATTTATAAAAACAATGGTTTATTGGTTTAAAACAGTGATTTATAAAGTGATTTATTAGTTTATACAATTGGTTATAAATAGTGAATTAAATGAAATGTGTTTGTTTATATAAAATAGTGATACATATTTATTTATTATATTAATTTATTTGTTGTCGTGTCCTAGCCGTACCCGTGTCATTATTTTTCAAAAATTGTCGTGTCGCTGTGTCCCGTATCCGTGTCCATGCTTCATAGGTTATAGCACAAAAGGGCATACATGGACATGCAATTTTTAGTCTATTATTTCTTCTTTGTAACCCTCCAACCCCTTCTCAGCAAAAGATAGTTAATCTAGAAAGGTGCACTTCCAAATTGGCTTCCTAAAACATATATAAATTGCCTCAAGTCGAATAGTTAAATGGTTGATTGTTTGTGAAACACAAATTAATAGCCTTTCTGCTCAGTTTCACAAATAGCAGAGGAATCTTTTTTAATATTTTTCACGAAAACAGATAAATCCCATGTTAACTTGCATAAGTTAATTAACTTACATCTATGGTTCACCTAATATAATGTACGCATTTATAAACTCTCAATGACTGCATGTGCAATGTGCATTCATGTATGCAACCATGGAAAACAATATGCATTTTTGCACAATCCAAGCAATTTCATACATACCTGAGCATATCTACTGAATGCTGCAACTCGATAATCTCAAGCTGAGATGCCTTGACAATATTCTCCAGAGCGCCAGCCTACAAAAAAGACACAAACCACATTCAAAACAAACATAATTTCCAGAATCTTGTCAAATCTAAAACAAACTCAACCACTAATGACCCAAACCTCTATTCTTGAAAAGAAATATAATAAAACTCACCAACGTATAAACTTCATCTTCCTCGGCCCCGCCATCGCCAACAAGACTACTGAACTTAATCTCCATCCCGACCTCTTTAAGACCATTCTCTGCCACTCGCAACACTTCATCTGACTCATTCTTCCCTGCCAAAGCGCTCCTAAGCAAAGATCCGACATGCTTCTTCTCCGCCATCAACTGCCCCACAGTCTCATTGAGCCGCTTGGCTTCAAGTCTATCCGCCTCAATCCGTTCCCTCACCTTCTCCGACACGACCCTCGCTTCCTCACAAACCGATACCGTGCCCTCCAAGGCCGCCCTGGCCACCTCAACCGGGTCCCCTACTTCCTCCCATACAAAGGATGAATCAGAAACATCGGACCCATCTGAATAGACGCCTCTGATGATCTCATGGACTTGATTATGCAATTTTGACAGATTAATCAACTGATCGACGAGCAAGGGCCGCTGCAACTCAATTTTCGCCTCCAAACCAATCGTTCTCCGCTCCCAATCCTCCGCCTGGCCCCGTGCCTCGGAGATCGCACCCTCCAAATCGGAGACCCTCACCTCCATATCAGCCACCGTTTTCGTCAGATCCTCCACTTCCGAAGACTTCCTCTCGAGATCCTGCCTTAGGCCGCCGATCGTCGCCTCGAGATCCGAGACCTCGATGGCGATCTCGTAATTCCTCTGCTCCATCGCCTCCCTAGCCTGGTCCCTCCCCCTCGCCGCTGCCTCGACCTGCCTCGTCAGCTCTTCCACGATCTCGTTCGCCCTCGCGACCACCCCGTACGCCACCGCGGGGAGTCCCGTGTACTTCTGCGACCTCGGCAGACCCGCCGCCTTGAAACCTCCGCCGCCGGCCTTGGCGGAGATCTTGTCGATCCCCTGCACGAGCATCTGCGCCGCCGTCTCGATCTCCCCTTTCGAGGCGTCCCTCTGCCTCGCGGCCGCCTCGATCTCCGCCTTCAAGGCGTCCCTCTGCCGCGCCGCCTCGGAGAGCTCGCCGGAGACCCTATCCGCCGACCGGACGGCCTCGTCGCGCTCGCGAGAGGCCTCGTCGCGCTTCTTGAGGGCCTCGTGAGTGAGGGCCTTGAGACGGTTGAATCGGTTCTCAAGGTCGGCGCGAGAGTCCTCGGCGGCCTTGCGGAGGGTCCGCTCGTGCTCGAGGTCGGCTAGGGCTTGGCGGAGGCGGGGATCGGTCGGTGAGGATTCGTCGGAGATCGGGAGGACGATCGGGGAGGGGTCGCCGTCGCCTTCCACGTCGCTGAGGACCTCGGGGGGGTCTTCTTCCGCCATTGGAGATGGTGGGGGCGGTGAGCAGGAAGCGGTGATTTTAAAGGGAGTAAGGAGAATGTCGTAAAGGAAGGGTTTTACTATTTAGAAAGAGAGGGGGGGGTCTACCGAACGGTCTTTTGAGGTTTCTTTTGTACCTAACGTTCTGCTTAGTTTTGGGATATCTGGCTATTCCGGAATAAATAAGGTGTTGTTTTGTACAATTCTGATTTTAGAGAGGTTAAGGATAGGGAATCCAAAGGTTTCATTAAAAAAATTAAATTAAATTGTTTTTTTTTAACCTCTTGTTTTTTTTTTTTTTTTTTCACTATTATTTCCACCCCCGTAAACTTAAGCTATTCAATTCATCCCATTATCTGACACCCTTTTAGTTTTTTTAAAACAGCAAACCCACCCCTTGAGAAAACACCCCTTTCATTTTTGAACCCCCTTTCTCTCTCTTCTTCTTCTCTTCTTTTTCTTTCCTTCTCTAATCTCCGGTCTAGTCCGACGACCTCCCCCGGTATCCGTCGGTGTCTCTCGGTGTCCGTTGATGTCTCCCGCGTGGAAGTCTCCTTAGCCCCCCAAAAGAACGGGGTAAATCTTCGTTCCATTCTTTGGAATGTATTTGATCTTATTAGAATCTATTTGATTTCTTGCATTTGTTTGATTGTATTTGTGGCTTAAGTTTCCTATATGAGAATGGATTTGATCTCACAAAAATCATTCATGTTCTTAGAAACCCTAGATTTTTTTTTTTTAACAAAACCACCCTAGGTTTTGGGTTGGTGTTTAATGCATTCCTTTTGTTTGGATGTGTTTGATCTCATATATTGATTGACATGCATGTTTATTAAGGGTGTAATTTATTTATAAAATAATGTAGGAGGGTATGCTGTTTGTGATTTTTAAGTTGTTTTGTTCTAAATTGAGGCATTGAGTTAAGGTTTGTATTAGTTATGTTCAGTGAGAGTGTCGTACAGAGTTGATGTGCATTTTAGTTATAGCAAAACTTTTAAAATTTTTTGCCTTGAGTTCATGGAATTGAAGCAGAAAATTTAACTTTGTGTGTTCAATCAAAAGTTTGTATTTGGAGGAATTAAGAGAGAGAGAGAGTTAAATGAGAATTTCCTGAAAACAGAATAATTGGAAATTGTTGGACAAACTAGAAATACGTTTTTATTGAGTAAGAGCTCCATCTTGCCACACCATCCACTAGGATGATGTATTGAATAATATATTTTTCCTTTTTAAATGTAAGCTTAGTTTTATATAAATTCCCTGATGTCCCCCTTAGTCTATTGAGTTAGATGATCTTACATATGTAGTATAAGGTCTGGAAATTTGTTTTCATTACTTGAAGATTTGGTTACATCTTTTTTATTATAAGATCATCATCTAATGCCATCATCCTTTGTACATGCGGTGAGTCAGTGATGACTACATGAATATCAAGAGGTCGATGTACATCAAGAATGGCTTTCTTCTTGGCTCTATTCTGATTCTCATTAAAAATATGATTGATAATGTTTTGTAGGATTAATATTTTAAAGAATGTATTGTATCATTAGTTCATTAAAAACAGAGAGTTCTTCGTTTAGAAATTAAGTCTTGCTCTTTAGTCTTTGTGTATAAAATGAGTATCTACAATTCCCAGGTGAAGGAGAGACATCCAAGTATTTATCATTATACCTGCAATATTGAATTGGTTTGTAACTTTGATATGATGTGATTGATTTTGTATCTTTTTATTTATTTTTGTAAAGCATGTATCATTGGATTATTGAATTTTTTTTTTCTTTTGTATATTGGTTATGACTCCTTTAAAAAAAAGTATACTAGTTATGACAATGAATTAAAAAAATTGGTATTGTGAATAGTGTTATGTATTAGGTGGCTTGTGAATAATGAATCTAAAATTTACCTCTTGCATTATTTGACAATATATCTTTTAAATATTTTATGAAAAATATTGGGTGATTGATAATGAAATGTGGCATTGGGTGCGGTTAGGTGTGAAAAAAATATAACAAATCAGTTTTTTTTTTTAATAATAGGGGGAGGGGGTAGGAAAATTTGTGTGGTGGCTATAATCGCACCCTATAAAAACATCAAGTTAATCATTATATTTTTAACGTCTTTTCTTCATGGCTTACATCTTTTTGTACATTATTATATATTTTGTCTACACTATTAACTCTCACATTATTATCTATCTTATATAAATTGTTATGTCCTTAGACATGTTTATGCAATACATTATGTCGTTAATGTGTTGTTATTCATCCTTGTACATTGTTATGTAACTTGCATGTAAATATGATATTTGAATGGACACCTAAAATAAAAATCTATTATAGATATGTTTTAATATGCTAAAAAAGTTGATGGACTTAAATAAGGGATTAA
This sequence comes from Acorus gramineus, assembly GCA_030737835.1. Taxonomy (NCBI): domain Eukaryota; kingdom Viridiplantae; phylum Streptophyta; class Magnoliopsida; order Acorales; family Acoraceae; genus Acorus; species Acorus gramineus. The sequence continues at coordinate 23,357,207 of CM060851.1, read as the reverse complement.
AAAAACTGATTTCAAAGGAAAAATGTTAGCATAATCATTGACGCAATCACTTTGTTGATTTGACATGTGAGCTTCCTTATATCAAAATGAATTGAATAGAATAACTTAATTTTAGTGGGATATAAAATATCAATACCAACTTATTCGTATTTATTTTGATATAACTATACTCATATATTCTTTTGCAAACAAATAGATATTTTGGTTTATTCTCCATATTCCATCCTTTTCCCCCGTTCGTCTGCCCAAATATGGCATATAAATTCAACAGGGATGTGAACAAATCTGGATCCAAATTGAACATCTTATACTATTTTCAAATTTTAGGCGGATACAAATTCAGAAACATTTGGATGTATTAGGCAAATATAATATAAATACTAATATTTGGATGTATGAGTGAAATATCCAAGTTACCATTAGTTCTCAACAATGGATTTGAAAATTGGTTACTATTATGATTGGTATAATTCAATAAATTAATGCAAAAACACAATTTTTTTTTATATAATTCTATACTATATGATTTATAATTACCTATGTATTGTTATCTTTCTAATTGTCATCCTCCGAGACCCTTGACTTTTATTTAGACGCTATGGTACGTTACCTTAACAAGTGCATAAATATCATTATTTACCATGGATTTTTCATTCAACAAGCTCTAATGGTGTGTGTGTGTATTAAAAATAATAATAAATTAAATATAAACCATAAGTCTTTTTTTTTGAAACTGAATTAGATTTTATATAAACTGGAATACCAAGGTTACATAAGTTTGAATGCTGGAAGGCCATCCACAAGAAAATTTTGACTTTGAGGGGCATCTTGAACTTCCACAACCACCTTGTTTTGGCTGCCATAAAAGATACCTCCGGGAGTCCCCGCCTCCACCATTTATAGTCTGCCGCGACTGTATAAACCGCTGCCTCCTGTATTCCCCACGAGATGCAGTTCTCCACTGTGAAAAAATGTCTTAAAATAAATTTATTATGAAAATAATTTATCCCAAGATTAGATGATTACACGCCTCCTTCACTGACGTTCTATGACCTCTAGGAAGAAGTCCAAGACAAGTTATATAAGGTTGATCAAAGCTCGAGCTCCACTTTGACAAAGAAGTTCATGCAAAGGCGATTGGAGACAAGGTCTTCAACAAAACAAAGGAGAGCCAAATAGCATATATCATTTTGTTGCTGAAGGGGCGCCTGGTCTGACGAAAAATAAGCACTTATTTAACTTATAATTTAAAATAAGTATTTATTTCTTATTTGGATGCTTGTTTTAAGTACTTATTATAAGTACTTATTGATGAATAAGTAATTTTTTAATAAGTAAACAGCTTGACGCTTATTTATAAAGTACTTTACTTATTGATTGTTGAAAGACCATTTTGCCCCTAATCATTCCATTTTATAAAAAGTGATGAACAAAATATCAATAAATTTTTTATATGTAAAATGGACTTAAATACCCTTCTATAAACACCACAAAAAGTAATTATTTTTCTTGTCGAACTAAACAATTTTTCACTTAAAATATCAATACTTATAAATCAGTACTTAAAATCAACAATCCATCGAATCAGAAGCCCCCAATTGATAAAAGATGATGGCTTCAATACGATCTTGATCACAGACTCAAGATCCACACGCCACTTCACACTCGTAATCTAAAAAAGAAAGGAGATGGGTGAACTTCATGATATCCAGTGAGTGAATCACCATTATCTCACTAGTACATTTTTATTCAAAATAAATCATTTATTTCATGATCATGTAGTCATGTAATACATATCAAGAATGTAAGGTACATAAGAAGGCCACCTAAACATGTAATAACATATTAACCATTCTAATAAACATGATGCATGAAATGCAACAAACGTGCATGTCTTTGCAATCACACAACCCATGGAGCCTTTCACATGCATGATCACGTATACTAGCTAGCCACAAAGAATTGGGTTTTACATTCTTGAACTGGTCATGTAAACTGCTCTCATCTAGACATTGTTCACTAAGACCTTCGCCACCTAGATGATGTCACACAGACAAAGATGTATGCATACAAAAAAAACCTAACACATTCTCAAAATCACAAAACCGAGCATGCATGAAATCAATATATGAATCATAATCAGCACCAAGATGCAATATTTTAAGAAAACATGCTTACAAGTTTACAATAAAACTAGCAATTTATATTCCATAAAACAAGAAAATTAATATGAATACATAATATAATTCTTAATTTCAAAACTACATGTGAGACTCAGGTCCACCAATTTTATACTTTCCAGACAAAAAAATTTTTGATTTCACTTTCTTAGGAATCATCATAACTGAATTCTTGTGAAATGAGAAATTCTCTTCTGATTCAAAGTTATTAAAGGGGCCTAAATACCACTTATAGTCCAATATATTTAACAAGATATATATTACTAAACGAAATATATAATTTTATATGTTTTCTTTAAGTAAATCTATATATATATATATATTATTTTAAAAATATATATATATATACTTCATTAATGAAACATATAATTTGAAAAAAAAATTAAAACGTGTGACAACTATAAATAGGGTTGCACAGAGACCATCCCTACCATTTTTAATATGAAAAATTTATCTCAACCCGGATTATATCCAAATGCAACACCTTTAAAACGTGACATGTTTTATTAATACTATCTGAACGACCATGTCAGATTGCTTTGGATTCCAAATTTCTGAAACGCAACCCTGGGTGACATAACCAGCTGTAATACCCAAATCAGGTTCAAGCTATCATATTTTATTTATTATAATCATTGGACTTTTTAAGATTCCATCCATGTAAAACCAGTGAATTATTAAAAAAATTTTATAAAAAATGAATTTATTAGTAATCTCTTTACAAAGTTATTATATCTTATTAAAAAACTTAATGTTTAATTTCTACTCTTTTTAAATAAATAAATTATTTAAATTTTTTTTAAAATACACATTATTATTTTAGAACCCTTTAAATACAAATTGTCTTCATAAGAATCACACACATTTAATCTATTGCAAAAATTGTTTATATTAATTTTATATCAATCATTTTTTTATAGTTTTTATAAAGGAGATATAACTAGAGCAAATGAGAGGGGGTGGAGGAGAATGGTGACGGTGGACTTGATTAGGTCAGAGGAGATGCCGACGAGGCCAATACGACACGAGATAGTTGAACCTCTACAACGATGAACAACCTTTGCACCACCACCATAGTCACGACCTCCTCCATGCCCTCTCTTTCCATCCCCGTGCTGCACAGCCCCACCTCCCCCCCAATCCTCTTTCACACTTTTCCTCTCTATCTACTACTCTTTTACATTGGTTCTCTGTCTAGCCCCAATTTTATTTTTTGGTGGATTAAAGAACTAGAGCGAAGCTCCCCTAATTCAAAATATGTTATGATTCTGTCATTGAATGCTCTCTAGAATGTTTCATAATGCTTCCAAAATAGTCAAGGCTCAAATTGACTCTTGAACATGCGCAACCCAACCTAAGGGCATCATCAATGTGTAAAGGGCTCTGATATACTCAATTCGTTTTGCATCTTTATTTGCAATCCGGAAACAGTTCTTCAACCGCATATACACTTCATTAGTGAGATGTATATTATCTTAATACATATATGCTTTACTAGTGCAATTATGAAAAATTGAATTTTTATTTTTTCATTGGTTACCTAGATATATATTTATTTTTTATGTAATATATATTTTATTAAACAAATATATATAATTTAAAAAAAATTAAAACAGTTAAAGAACACACGAAAACGGCTGGATACATTATGTTCTATGTGTATTCATGTGAAAGTGTCCCCGCGTTTAAATTACAAGTGTGATGTTCATAGTTCATACTTGTTGCAAATAATATTCGAATGAAGACTCCAGTGAATCTATAATAATTGGAGAAATTAATTCTAATTATATTTTTAATCTTTCATTTTTCAGGCCCTTGAGCATACGAAAACAGCCAAAACACTCAGGTCAAGCCGTCAAGGGTTACAGTTTCTTCCAGATCCTTTTGTTTCTTTTTTTGTACCCCTAGATATATTAGGCATTGTTAGGTACTCTATATGCATTGTGAAGTGTTAATTAAATCTCATACATTATCAACCATATAAAAAGTTAACTAACATGTAGATTGTATTGGACAAAGGACCTAAAAAAGTAGGGATTTTTACTTATAATTCTATGTAAACATGTCTATTTAAGGATCGATCCCTCTCTTTTTCATATTTTTTTTAAGTCCCTAACTTTATTGTCTATTTTGTTTTTAATCCTTCTGCCAAATATCCAAACGTCCATCCTTGTACTATTAGTTTGTGAAATTTTTTTATTTTTAAGTCCTCATAAACTATGTTATTTAGTGATCAGTTAATCTCTTCTTTATATTTTATTTTAAGCCCCCAACTTCAAATGTAATTTTTTTATTATTTCATGGACAAATGGTTGTATGATTTTGTAAGTATTTTAATATTTAAAACTTGTATTCAAAATGTTTGTATGATTTTTATTTTGCATGATTCTAATAAATAAAAGTTTTAATAAATAAAAATTTAAAACCATGCAAAATAAAATTTTCATTGTTGACTGCATACAAATTTTTTAATGACATCTAAATTTTTAAATTTAAAATTCAAAACACACTCAAAATATCTAATTTAATATTTTACAATTTTCAACCAAGAAAAAATCATTTAAATAAAAATTCAATAATGAAAAAATCATTAAAATTTGCTTATCCAATCATTCTTCTTCTGATTATCTAATCAATCTTAATTAGACAGCTAAGACTATAAGAGAATGCAATATCGGATTGAGTGGCATATGCAGTGTTGAATAACATTGAAATTATCACTGAAGACCAAACAATGCAAATGCAATTTTAGTTTAAATAATTCACCAAATATTGTGTACAAGTTTCAAAAATCAAAATACTTATAAAATCATATAGATATTTTATCGATGGACTAATAAGGAAAAAAAAACATTTGAAGTTGGGGACTTAAGATGAAATATGAAGAAGGGAATGATTGATCATTAAATAACATACTTTACAAGGACTTAAAAATAACAATAATTTTTCACAAACTAACTGTATATGGATGAACGTTTCGTTGAGTGATTAAAAATGAAATATGCGATTGAAGTTGGAGACATAAAAAGAAATATGAATAAGGGAGGGATCGATCCCTAAATAGATATGTTTACATAGACTTAAAATTAAAAAACCTCAAAAAATATAACTGTTGATGTGAGGGTGTTTGACTCGTTAAAAAAGTTTACGGACTTAAAAATGAATTAAAAATACTTGAAATTTAATTATCACATAATCTACTGAAAATATTTTGTTAGACGCAACTCTATTTCTATGTGACGTAAGCATCCTCAGCTTTTTGTCCTATGTTTTTATAAGGTTGGGCAGTTGGGCTATCTCCATTAAGCAAAATTTTAACCCTACCAATAAAAAACTTCAATCACCTGTATCTCTATCTGCACTAACAAAAAAATATTTCTGTTGCAAGAAGGAGAAAGACAAAAATGGGGGGGGGGGGGGTTGGTGAAAGTGGGCGAAGGCAGTGCGAGATGATGGAGGGTGGTGGCACACGGAGGGGGTGATGTAGGAGGCTGGAGAAAGGGGAGTGGGAAATAGAAAAAGAGAGGAGGGGGGGGGGTAGAAAAACAAGGTGGTAGGTGGGGAGGGCGGGAGAGGGACAGGAAGAGGGTGGACAACAGAGAGGGGAAAGCAGGGATCAGATACTCAAAGCAGATGACTGTGGTGGAGGAGACCAAACTCCCTCCACGGCCTATTTGAGGGTAAAATCCTACATGTTGAGGAAAAAGAAAGGGATTGAGAGATATCACCAATCGTTTCTTGATCTCCTTCGTAGATGAGGGTAAAATTTGCCTAACCATATAAATATGTGTGTTATGTTGTGTGATATTTCAATTGTTGAGATCTAACATATAAGTGTCCTTGTGTCTATACTCATACATCGAGTTAATTTCTAATAAAAAAAGAAAAATATTATCTACAATTTTTTTTTCAACCTCAATTTTAGTCCCCAATTCATTCTAATGAAGTATATGCTTTTATAAAAAATGAAGTATATACTAAATTGAATTGCATATATTTCATTTATCTATAAATGTAACACTTTTTAACAAAATATATATACCTGGTTATTGAATTTTTTTTTAATATCAGTACTTCATTAGTATGTGTTTGAATGGACAACACATATTTATCAAAATGTATTAATCAGAATTTTATCAATGATTTTTTAATTAATAAAATATATTTAACTTTTTAATAAATACGTGTCATTCATTGAATATGTACTGATAGGATTTTTATTAGGACGTATTGATATAAATATTAGAGCAGAAAAAAAATTACGTAACAGAGCTCAAGAATATTCTCTTGTGATATTCTCTTCACAAGTAAGTAATCATTTATGAACCCATTTATCATGTTTGTTTTCCTTTCTCTTTCTATTTCGACAGGAATATCTTCCAACTCCTCAAGTGTCACCTCAATTAAAAAAAACATCCCCATCAAACTTTTATTTAAACTTTAATTTGGCCCCAAGTAAATAATCTGAGTTCTTTTTTCGGCCAATCAAGATGTGTAAAATGCAGAGTCTCAATGGACGTCCGTTTCTTTGACCCAAGGTTCCAAATCAACATCAGACATGTTTACTTTTGAAATTGTTTAATTATTATAAAGATAAAGGTATTATATTACAACATATAATCTCTTGCCCTGGCAATTTCCACTTTGGACTATGGTATTTTCTTTAATCACTCAACTAATCTGGGATTGTTTTAATTATAAAAAATGACCATGCGAGAAGACTGAGAAAGTGATTTGAAGTTTTTAATATACTTGCACATTTTTATGGGCATTTTTTTTTTTCTTAATTCATATGAGTGATTTCAATCTCCAATCTTATTTTTAAATCAAGATTTTAATCATATGTAAATCATATTTAAATTGTAACTCAATCTTAACTCATGAACACATCCTGTTAAATCCCGATTTAAATTAGTTATGTAAATTGTAGTAAAAATAAAAACTGAGATAATATGATAATAAAAAAACCAACTTAAAAAGTCCTCAAATTACATGTGAAGATTGAGGATTAACTGGCCAAAAATGAAAATGGGTCAGAAGAAATTTTTTTTTGAGGATGCGGTAGACAATTGCTACTCCAAAAATTTATTCATCAAAATAACAATAGTCTAAGATTACAACTCCAATAAAGAAATATTAGAGCAAGAGCAAAAAAAACATAAGGAATCTAAAACACCTGAAGAAGAGGAGAGCTCTACTTCAAAATGTTCAATCCCAGCAGAAAAAAAAAAAACCACCAAGCAGATTACCCTGTGATGCGCATGCCCCCGACCCCTAACTCAATGTTTGTTGCACCCATGATGTAACACCCTAGAAGAAAATTGGTCACTAGATTTTTTTTATGTATATGATAAAACACGTGGAAAATATTAATTATTAAATAAATTGATAAAGTTTATTATGAATTTATCAAAATATTGTTAGTATATATTAAAATTACTATAGGTGGATATATGTATATGTATAGTACATCCTAATCAATAGTATGGCTATATATTCAAGTAGATAAGTAAATTCATGTGATATGTTTATTATCATCCATTTTATATCATGTATCTTTAAAACATCATACTATCATATATTCAAAGTTTCTCCAAAAATGTTTTTAAGATATGATTTCACGTTTCCTTATTGTTGTCAAATCTTATTATTATTATTATTATTTTTTTAATCCAGTTTGAGAAAGGAATGAAGTTAATTGATTAGTAAAATATACAGGTTAAATTTTTTAAAATTATTTTTGATTAACAATATTCTTAACAAAAAAATAAAAAGAAAATCTCCCCAAAGCATTACATAATCCCAAGCATCCTCGTATATCCCCTCCACATGTTAGTGCTGACCTGGCACCACCACTTTCAACAAACGTAATAATTGACATTTTAATCTTCATTTTTAAATATAATAATATAATATATAATATAAAAAATATAAAAAAGTGCCCTAACTTTCCCAGCACTACACAATAATAATTGGAAGTCCACTTCGCGGCTCTTTTTCACAATACCCCCTATAATTTAAAATATTAGTAGATTTACCCCTCAAAAATCCGTATCTGAAGCCGACCCAAATAAAAACAAAAAAAACCTCTTCCATCGCGGTCTCTTGAGTTGAATTTCCCATCCAATTCGACCGTGTTTTATGGTTGTTAGGGTTTGGAAGATCTTTCTAATCACTTGACCAGGTATTCTGTTTTTCTTAATTTCTCTCATTGTTTTCATCGAAATTGTAAGCGATAATTAAGACCCAATTTTTGTTTGTCTTCAAAAACGTGTCGGTTTTCATGTGAGATTGCGTGGTCGTATGGGATTGTTTTGGGGGAGGACCCTTGGTTTCTTCTGGCGCCGCTTATTTTGGTTGTATTGAAGCTTCGTGGGTTTGTTCTTTGAATTTTCTTCTCTCTTAAGTCTTGATTTCGTACATAAATGACCCTCCTTTAAGATCTGGGTTTTGATCAACCATTGTAAGCTGTACAAGAAGCGTTTTTTTTTAACATCCATTTTTGAGAATTTGGTGAGAAAATAAGATCTGGGTATTGATTATCTCCATCTTCTAAACATTGTAGGCTGTGAAAGAAGCGATTTTGATAGATTTTGGAGGAGTTGCAGAGGTTTTTTTTATTTTTCTCTATAGAAGTGGTGGATTTGGTGTCTTTTGATGGGCTCTAGTAGTTCGAGCAGGAGGAATTCTCCGAGGGCTGTTGGTCAGGGTGGTGCTCCTCATTGGAATCAGAGTCAGAGTTTCTCGCAGGCTCCGCCGTTTGTGCCGTCTTACCCCCCCGAAGCGGGCACTGGTTATCCGTACCAGGCTCCTTACTCGGCACCCCCTCCGCCTCCGCCTACGAGCACTTACTCTTACTCACAGCCAACGCCACAGGTTACGGTTGACCCACGGCGTAGGCTTCAGAGGCGGTACTCGAGGATTGCTGATGATTACAAGTCTTTGGATCAGGTATGTTTAGTTCGTGATTGACTTTTCAATTGTTGTAAAATATGTCGCGAATCAAAATAAAGAAGAAAACATAAACACATAAACCACGATTTCAATGGTTCGGCAAAGGATTATGTGTCCATGGAGAGAGAAAAGAGATTCTTTGTTTTCTTAAAGGATTACAGACTCTATATGGTGTTGGCCGCACAATGAGCTCTCAATGGTACGAGAAACCCTTACTTAGAAAAGAGTATTATATCCCTGATACATTACCATAATTCCACTCACATAATATAGAAATTAGTTAATTACAGAACTGTCGTTATAGGTGGAAAAGGAAATTTGAGTATCCCTCCTTGTCCGATTTGTCTGGGTTCGGTTTAATTTCAGAAAAGATTTCCGGCCGGCTGTCATCTTCATGTCACCTCCCTAAGGTAAGCTCCTGGCTTAAGGTCAGTTGGCAGGTAAATTAGAGGTAACCTCAGCCTAACAGCGCCATATTCATAGTCATATTTAGTTGACACTTGGCAGGAAGTAAGTCATATCTTAATGCCTGCAAGAAAATAGTGCATTGCATCGGTTCTACATGCAGCATAGAAGGATAGGTTGGCTGGCTAACTGTGGAACAAAATACACTTGATACATCAAGCATCCTATTAGATAGAGACGAATATATGGATGGGTGCTTCTTGTATATAAGGATTGGGAGTACAGACTAATAATGGAATAGAAAAATATTAGATGCATCAGGCATCTTATTGACAGAAGAAAACAATGTGTGGATGTGTGCTACATGCATACAAGGACAGGAATAATGGAATGCAATCTAGTTGTTTCTTATAATGTAATCCTTATTTTATCAATAATATATCGCTGGACCCCACTTTTTTTAGAAAAAAAAATCCACCAATGGAACAGAAATTATTAGATACATCAGGCATCCTACTAGACTAGGAAAACTGCGTATTGATGGGTTCTACATGCTTCAGAGTTGGGGTGCACAGGGTAACAATGGAACAGAAGAATATTAGCTGCATGAAGCATCCTAGTAGACAAAGAAAACAATGTATCAGAGCTGTGATTGACTTCAGTGAAGTGAAATCATCCCCTGATTGATTGTTGATGGGAAAACAGAAAGAAGTAAGTCTGTCAGAGTCAGTGTCCAACTTTCTAGATAAGGGATGTGTGGGTTGGTGAATATCACTCTTTTTACACCACAAGAAAAAGAAGGGATGCATGGATGATCTTATCCTGCATGAAACAAAGGAGCTGGTGAATTTGACAACTTTATCAATACCTATCAAGGTGTGCGATTATACCAGCACTAATGCACCATATATCCCATCAAAACTCTTAAGTTAAGCGTGCTTGAGGGAGAGTAGTACTAGGGTGGGTGACCTCCTGGGAGGTTCTCGTCTTGCACCCCCCCAGATTATTATTTTTTCTTTGCAATAAAAAAAATCAAGGCCTATCAAGATTTAATTTGCAACCCAGTGGCCTGAAAAGAAGCGAATTCTTCAGAGTGGTTGTTTTTACACATGATGGACAAGGGTGGTTGATATTGAGCAAATTTTTATCACACTTAAGCTACTAGGCAGTAGCTGCTCATTTTAACTGGTTATTGGATTACTTCATGCACGTGTAATGAATTCACCCCCGCATGTATTAAAAATGGGCATTTGTTGACCATACCATGTTCACATATTGCTATGAAATTTGCCGTTGTACGAATTTTACATGATTTTTTTTAATTTTCTTGTTTTGTTGTTTGAAGATAAAACTAAAAGATTGTGCTCTTTTTTTTTTAATTTCATTGATGACCTATCATTGGAATAGTTACTGGACTTTTCTTTAATGTTTGTTGATGCATTGCATTGTTTCTCAAGAAAGCCATTGTTCTTCCCTATACATCACTTTAGAAACTTTGTCACTTAATCAAAACTCCTCAATTTTGGAAAGTAACAGTCATTGGCATTTCTACATCTGCAGGTGACTGAGGCTCTTGCACGTGCAGGTCTTGAATCTTCAAATCTTATAGTCGGGATTGATTTTACCAAGAGCAATGAATGGACTGGTAACTAAAGTTTTTATTATTGAATGCTGAACTTTGTTTTTTAAATATTTAATTTAAGAGACACTCCTAACATCTTTTAGAAATCAGGTAAACTATCATTCAACCGCCGCAGCTTGCATCACCTTGGGGATGTTCAAAATCCTTATGAACATGCAATATCTATAATTGGAAGAACTCTATCTGCTTTTGATGAGGATAACATGATCCCTTGTTTTGGGTTTGGAGATGGTAAGCATGTTTTGATTTTTGATAATTAGCTCAAGAACAATATCAATATGATCAGAGGTATCATGATGACTTTGTAATCTTTCTGGCAGCTTCAACTCATGACCAAGAAGTCTTTAGTTTCTATCCGGATGAGAGGCCTTGTAATGGATTTGAGGAGGCATTGACTCGGTACAGAGAATTAGTTCCACATCTGCGATTAGCTGGTTGTTACCCCACTATCTAAATGCTTGGTTGTGTTTGTCTGCTAATCTTTACTTTCTAACGATCATAACTTCTTGCATTCTTTCCTTTTCTTGCAGGACCGACATCTTTTGCACCAATCATTGAGATGGCCACGACCATTGTTGAGCAAAGTGGTGGACAGTACCATGTTCTGTTGATAATTGCTGATGGACAGGTATGTTCCTTTTGTTACAAAATTATTACTGATCTTTAGGAAACCGACCTTGGTGTTATTATTACCGTTTCAGTTTGAAAAGTTGGTTGGGTTAAGAATTTACTTGAATATCATGTTCTAGAAACATAAAGTACATAATAATCATGTATGTGCCATGGATATTAGGAAAATGAATTTACAAATTGGAATGGTTCCTAGAAATAGGAGGCCTAAGTTCTTGAATAGGTTTCTTTGGCAAAGCTGGGTATGCCGTCAGTATGAATTTGTGAACATGCTGACAGGGTTGATGGTATGAAGGGCAGAAAAGACCTGAAAATACATGGATGGAAGTACCAAAGTAAAAATATGTTTAACATGGAATAGGCATGGATCAGAATTTATGGAAAAATAAAATATGCAAAATTCCAAAAGCATTATCCTTGTCTCTATATTTTGGTGGAACAATCTCGACTTTTGAGAAAATCTTCCATCTTGAACCTTTGGTTTTAATTTGCTGTGGCTATTATTTTCATTGGCTCATATCTTGGTTCAGTTTTGCCCATGGATTAAGTCAATGATAAGATGGACTCAAATTTTCGGAGAGAACTAAGTTGTGGGCCCTCCACTCCATCTTGGTGTATACTCTCACAAATTCATTCTCATGTTCCACTGCAAGACTGTAAATAGAATTTATTATCAATGGCTGTATCTTGTTGGCCTCTCCTGGCTTGGTGCCCCTATTGTTGATCCATTTTGATAGACATAAATCATATTGGGAACTCATGACATGCATTTTAGCTCAACATCTAATAAAGCAAATAAGAAGGAAATATGAAATAAAAATGCCCAAAGATTTATAAGATTATGTAGTTTCGGATGTTTAGTATGCTAAAAATGTTCATTTCTTCTCTAGTACAACATCTAATAGGAGTTCTGGTGGCTCCTCCATAATTTGTTACCTTGCCATGCTTATGTGGCTGATTTCAGTTGCCTATTGGTGTTGGTGCAGCTCCTCCCTTGATTAGTCTTTTAGTTTTTTTTTTTTTTTTCTCATTGATGTTTGGTTGATGTAGGTCACTAGAAGTGTAGATCTTGAGCACGGTCACCTAAGCCCTCAGGAGCAAAAAACTGTAGACGCGATTGTCAAAGCAAGGTAATTTCCGTATATAAATTCTTCTCATCTAATTCTCTTTTACACATCCATTTTATTTTTCTGTCATGTGTTCTTATTTCCTTCACGTTTGCAGCGAGTATCCATTGTCAATTATTTTGGTTGGTGTTGGGGATGGCCCCTGGGACATGATGAAGGAATTTGATGATAACATTCCAGCTCGCAGCTTTGATAATTTTCAGGTAACTACTGGAGAATGCATCTTATTCCATGTAAATTGTATATTGGTTTCAAGTTGCTTTATGCTTTCATCATTTAATTGATCAACTTTCCCCCTTTTTGTGGTTCAGTTTGTGAATTTCACGGATATTATGGCAAAGCATGTGTCGCAATCGAGGAAAGAAACTGAGTTTGCACTTGCAGCATTGATGGAAATACCTGAACAGTACAAGGCTACCCAAGAGCTTAAGCTGCTGGGGTAAACTGATCCTCTTTATCAAGGATTTGATTTTGATATATGTGTTTGCTGGTCTTGTCTGACTAATTTTATTATGTTATTTTTTTTGTGAACCACATTTACTAGGAAACTTATGGAAAGTGTGAGAGGCAGTTCTCCACAGAGGGTTCCCCTTCCTCCGCCCTTTGAAACTTATGGAACATCTGCTTACAGCTCTAAGCCGCCTCAGTTTACAAGCTTCAAAAAGAGTGCACCACCTTATCCCAGTAATGATATTGGATACGATAGTCCATCAAGTGCTGCTCCTTCGAGTTCCACATGGGATAATCATGTAAAGTGTTTTGGATTTACATTTTCCATTTGGAGTTATGACACACATACTCACGTGCATACACACTCACTCTTTTATGTGCTGCATTAATCTTGTGATTTTCTATGAACCACATTTACTAGGAAATTTTAGTTATTACTTAAATTTATTATTATTATTCTTGTTGTTTCTATCAAATACTATTTCAGTTTTATGTATGATAATATCTATGTAGAAGAGTAATGAAATTAGGTTGAGGATAGCTGTGCCTTGCTACTCGAATTTTCCACATCAAAATAACATTAGTGCATGTGGAGTCAATCAGTATGATTTTTCAGACATACGATAAATCTGTAGTACATCAATATAATCGTCTGTTCCTCATGTTGAAAGTAACTTTTCACTGATGCACAATATATCTGGTTTCTGTTACCTATTGAATTTGAGTTTCTCTTTTTCCCTTTTCGCCTTTTATGTGTTTCAATTTAGTTATTGATAAAAATTTGTTGGTATTCGAACAGGTTTGCCCAATCTGCCTCTCTAACCCTAAGGACATGGCCTTCGGGTGTGGGCATCAGGTGAGATTCTTTTAGTGCTCTATTATTTGGTTCCCTTTAAATTTCATATTTCATGAATGCTGTATGTACATGTTATGTGGGTTTGGATGATAAGCTTTGGAATCTTTTTTTTTTTGTTTCTCCCTCCATTGCAGACATGTTGTGAATGTGGACAGACACTTCAGTTGTGCCCCATATGCCGAAGCGAAATTCAGACCAGAATCAAACTCTATTAGGCCACTTCCTCTCCATCCCAATGTCTGATAAGTACTGCCATATAAAATTCTTTGATGATAGACTGGTTGTCTTTGCAAAAAATTTGTTCATTTGTACATATTTTTTTTCCCCCCTAAACTTGAAGCATTTGTCAGGATCTGTGCTTGATGTACAGAAGTTTAGCCTTCAGTCTCAACCGTGCTGTTGCCCGAGTCAGTGTATTCTTCTGTCCATCTGTTCTTCTTCTTCTTGGGTTCATAAGCCTTGAAACACCTTGTATATTTACATGGTGGGAAGAAAGGCAGCTTGTCCTATGTTTTTCATTGAGTTTTTCAGTCTGTATTGGAATACAGTAGCATGAAATACTGTTAGGTTAGCAATTGCTGTTTCACAACCAATTGTTTTATGGAGTTTGCTTTTGTAAAACCATTTTGTAGATAATCAGTTCCAAATGGTTTCTTTGAACTTCAGAATTTGTTTTCAGAATTTGGTTTAAGACTAACAACTTTTATGAAAAGCTGATTGAAATTAGCTTTTCCAGAATTGATTATTTTAATCAAATAACTTGTTTTTGAAAATTGATTCCAAGTGGACCCGTGACATTAATCTTCACATAGATTTTTTACACAGGTTGACTGCAAAGAAATGTGTAATCTTTGCATGCCAAAGCAACTGCCCACTTGATGATGCTTTTTTTCTAGCATGAGAGGCTCCTTACTTTTTGTTCAGGAACCAGAGTCCATGAAACTTGATATGCAATCATCTTAGGTTGTGTAGGCTCCACTGACAGTTTCCAATGAACTGACCATATTGCAAGGGCTCTGTGGTGCCATTTTTTTTTGCTGTGTTTAATCTGGCATCAAGGTTCTTCACTATCTATGGGGAAAATACATGGTTTTTTCTCACTAGGATTCTATTGCACCCCTCTTAATCATATAATGATAGAAAACTGTTACACAAACATATAGTAGCCATGAAGCTATCACTAGAGCTCTCCTCAGGGGACTCAAGAGTCTTCCCAAGCATTCCAACAGCAATAACAAATCACTGATTATTGGAACTGGACCCAACAGAATGAGTCAAGCTCATACATGGATTGGTGATTATCATGTTGTCTGCATCAACATCAAGACATAATGCCTGACCATCCTCTGTCGTCGTTTTGAGATATCCATAAAATCTGTCATGTTTTCTTAAGCAATTTTTTTTCCAGAGATCTTTTTTTGATTATTTTAAACATTCATAGGTCTATGTTCAAGCTTTTATCCCAACATTACCTAAAAATAAATGTTATACATCACTGACACATCCTTCATGCATCATATAACTCATTCAAAGAAGAGTGCTTAATTAAGGAGGCAAACGTAATATATAATGCAAAAACTCAATTTCAAAGATTCAAGTGAACTCTTCATAAATCTCGAAAGCCTTGACCTAGTGGTAGAGGAACACCTCGCTCCTTTGGCGGTCACGGTTCACTTTCTACAAAGTTTAGGATTAGAAAAAAAGAAAATGATACACTCAGTTATATTCACCAACCAAAACTCAGATGTCAAGTGTTTTCATTTTTTTTGAAAATAGTAAACATCATCTAATGAAGTATATGCTTTGATGAAAAATGCATCTCGCTCAATTTCGAGTTGAATAAACCCATTTTTAATAAGTGTAAGAAAAAATTTAGTGAGATATTTACATTATCTAATGAGGTATATGCTTTATTGAGTCTGTAACGAGATATATAGGTATGTGTTTTAAACTGAAAAAAAAAACTGAGTGCACAACACTCCAGGAAAAAATGGTGTACAATCCTTTGAGTGATTCTCGTGGGCATCTAATCAATAATTAATGTAGACGTGTTGATCAGCTTTTCCATGTACTAATAGTAGTTTGTCAAATATGTGCAAGGGACATTGTACCAAAAAGTATACTTAATAATGGAATGATACGTATGCATGGCACCAAAATAAGACCCATAGAAAGTGATGGACAAGTATATTCCCATGAAGTGGCTATAAAGACTATTCATACCCACCAAAAGCGAAAAGTCCCTCTTGGTGGGCAGGGTACAGTGGGAGCCACCAACTTGCTATGCCTGTGAGCCTGTGTGGTGTTACCAGCTGAGAGAGAATTCTGTATTTAGAATTTCCTCATTTATCAAAATATAGGGTTGAATACATACTCTAATTTTTTTTTTTTTCCCCTTGAAAGGACTATACTCATAACATGCACAGTTCATTTTAATTAGCTAGCTAGCTTGTAATTGGGACATCAACAATAGTACCTTCATTTTATCATCTAAAAGAGTAATATTAATACAGATCAGTCGAGATGTTATCATATTAAACTCATTCAAATGCTCAAGCACATCCTTTGTTTCAATAAGGTTTTCCATCAATATCATTTAGTGCAACATGATGTTCAGTACACTATTTTTGGGATCTGCTTCGTGATATACCATTATTATATGGAAAATGATACGCCCAACTCCCATTATAGTCCCAATTACAGTCTACATCGATTTTTTTTTAAATCATACACTTTTCAAATGAAGTGTATGTTGTTATATGAAATGAAATATATACTGAGATATATTAGTATATTTTTTTTTAAGTTAAAAAAAGGATAATTTTTTTTACACAATATACTATGATATCATAATATATACTATGTTATCATAGCATTTAGGGCTGCAAAACAGACTGAGTGTATCAACGCTCTTAACTAGATATTTCCTGCGTGATATTGTAAGCAACAAACTGTTATAGAGACAACCAGATGGTATCTAGGATCTTCTTAATTCCCACGATGTGCGCGGATTTTCCGAGCATGCACGCAGATTCTGCTCAATTGACGCATATTTTTCTCAAATTCAAGGGATGTGCGAATGCAAATTCAAGCTCTGATACTATGTTAGATTTATAAAATGAAAAGTTGAAGACAATGAACCAAGGGTTTGATCCGAATATGCAGTACATAGAGAAAAAAGTAAAAGACTAAACTACCCTTATGACAAGAAAGACTAAAATACCCTTCATACATATAAATATTTATAACACTTTTTGAGAATGTCCCACGTCTAGGCATGTCAACGGGTCGGGTCCGGGTCGGGTCGGGGTGGACCCGGACCCGACCCGTGACAGGACCCGGCGGGTCCGGGTCCAACCGAGGACCCGGCGGGTCCGGAGAAATGTGGACCCGGACCCGGACCCGTCGGACCCGGGTCGGGTCCGGGTCCGACCCGACCCGGATGGTTGGGTAAAAAAAAAAAAAGAGAAGAGCTCATGTATTTGTTTGTCTTATCATTCTATTTAAAAAATTTTGTAATAAAATATTATTGTTAATGAGACTATGTTTGAATATAATTTTATACAATTCAAAAGAAGTAAATGAATTATTAAACAACATCCAAAACAATAATCACTAACGTAAAAAACATATTAACCTAAATAATAAACATAACTAACCTAAACAACATTCAAAACAATATTAACCTAAACAACATTCAAAACAATAAACATTAACATATTAACCTAAATAATAAACATAAATCATGCAACAAACTAATTAATTATACAAATTCAAATGCTAATAAGTTAATTGTCCAAAACAAACCGATTTATAGGCTTGTTATGATTATGATTTATGAACTTGTAGATACAAAAATAAGTTAAGTAAGAAATAAAATTATGTATCAACTAATACTAATGGTCTTATAATATATGAACATATATTAAAAAAAACAGTCGGGTCCAACGGGTCCAACGGGGCGGGGTGGACCCGGACCCGACCCGTTTGTTTGTTCGGGTCCGCCGGGTCGGGTCCAACTCGGGTCGGGTCCGAATCGGGTCGGGTATATTACACGTGTAATCGGGTCCGGGTCGGGTCGGGTCCGGGTCTGGACCCGACCCGTTGACAGGCCTACCCACGTCCCTTTGTCATGTCATTTGGCTTTTTATCTACTCTCAAAAGGTGGAAGTAAAGATAAAACTATGCATGGATTAAGATGACTATATATGGTAAAAGGCGTTTATCCTTGCCATTAGAAATGAAGAATTTATTGGTAGTCTTTCACAAATTTTTTCTTATTTTTTAATCAAAATTGTATTGCTGTAAGTTAAAACTTTACAAAAAGTAGCTGATACTATACATACAAAAATTGAGATCATTTATAAGTTTACTTGAACTGGAGGAAGGAAAGACAATTCTGGTTGTCCTGCATCCCTTTAACTGAAGTCTGAAGTTTCCTTCCCATTGATCACTGCCTGAATTACTCCATACACAGAGTCATTTGTGTTGGTTCACTTAGCCATATAAAGGAAGATTCAAACGAAACACTGTGCTAGTTAATTTATTGTTTTTCTATAATTGACATTTCAAAGAAATTAACGATTTTTTGTGTAGAGTGAAAAATCCCGCACTCTCCCTGAGGGCGCCACGTGTTCCTATCAGTCGAATAAACGGGTAGTATGACCCGGCTTAGAATATGACTGAATACGGATCACTCGAGGAGAATGACCCAGTTCTCTATTCGAGGAGTTCCAATTGGAAAATCCTGCTTGCGAGATCCTGCTCAGGTTAATATCTTCTCACTAGAGCAGGATAGCTCGGCAACTAGACCGACACTACCTCGAGGAAGATCAGAGCTAGCCAACCAGACTGGCCATCTATGTAGAACAGGACCATTGGAACGTTCCCAAGTCTAACCACCCTGACCAGGTTAGGACCCGACCCTAACCACAGGAGGAGGGGTATCACTGACACTGCATGACAGGGCCAGGGCTACTATGCTCCACTGAATTAGCAGAGATGTGCTCTGCCCCAACAAGCCGCCTGCCACTACTCATCACAATCATAATTAGAGCCAGTGAGAACATGTCACATGGCCATGATATCATAACAAAACCCCAGTCTTACACCTCGCGGAATCTTCAATGTCAGAAGATTCCAATCGAGGAAGAGGAATGCTTGTGAGGGAAATGACGTGGCCATTCACTCGGCTAAAAGAGTAAAAGGGGGAGAGAGGGGATATTCACAAGTAAGCACATTCTAGTATTCTGGTCAATACACTTCAGTGACTTGAGCGTTGGAGTTTCTTTGGTCGGCACCACTTGAACCCGATGGGTTTAACCCGATTTTTGGACGAGTTGGATTGAAAAAATTGGGTTCGGGTTCAAGTTTGGATTGGAAGATTCGGGTTGGACAGATTTTTGGGTTAAGTTTGATATCTCAGACAACTCGACACAACCTGGACCACTAAGTGTGACTAGTTTTGAGTAAATGTTGACCATTATATGTTTAATTTTTTATCTGAACCGTTGATCTTACTTTAACACAAAAAAGAAAACCTAGCCGCCACCCTCATGTCCCTCTTCTCTCCCTGTTCCCTCTCTCCCTCTTCCTCTTCGTGAATCCCCAAATCATCTCCCCCTCTTTGTTTTTCTTCTTTTTTTATTAACACCAAACATACCCAGCACCACCCCCTTTTCTTTTTTCTTCTTCTTCAGAGCAGGCCTCCCTCTCCGTCTCTCTCATTATAGTAGAAGCCCCAAGCCACCCCCCCTCCCCCTCTGTGTTTCTTGTTTTGCAAGAGGCCCAAAAAACACAGTGCATTCTACATTTTTTATGTTTGATTTGTGAATCCTTTCTATCAACCAAATTCCGGTTTCTCATGTAGGGTTGGATTGAATATTTCAACTCGAACTAACCCATCCGAGTTGTAGCCCTGATAATAACTTAGAAAAAATTGATTTGGATAAGCTCAGATTTGATTTTATAGACCTCAGTTGCACCGAATGTAACAGCGCTCCTAAATAGTTATTTTCAGCCCTTGGAGTAGCGTAATGGGGACGGGATCATATCATGACTGAATAATATCAGTCCTATCAGTGTCAAATAGACACTCGACACCTGTGCCCAATAAAAAAAACCTTTTTAATGACCCTAACGTGGATCTACCGTTAACGTCTAAACACCCTAGCGAAACCCATTTCCAGATTTCCCTTTTTTTCTCTTTTCCCTCCCCCCCCCCTCTCTCTCTCCCCTTTGTTTTCAAAAACAAAGAAAAACCATAGTGAGATCTTTTTTTTCTTCCCTCTCTGTTTTCCTTCTTCCCCCCTCTCTGTTTTCCTTTTTTTTCTTTCCCTCCCTCTCTTCTTTCTCTCTCTTGCTACATGATTTAAGATCCACATCTTTTTTAAACATCTATATTATGGTTTATTTTATATTTATTATAAATATATTTTGTATCCCTTGTATGGTTTCAAACTTTATTTATGAGGGCATTTGTATTCCTTGTAGGGTTTCCTATTTTAAGGAATTTGTATTTTTTGTATACATAGATTGTATGGTTCGATTCTAATGTTGTGCAGTTCGATTTATATATTCTGCAGTTTGATTCTGATTTTTGCAGTTCTGATCATACGTTGCTCAATTTAATTCATATAATGTGCATTTTGATTATAGATTGTATGGTTGGATTCGTATTTAAGATTTATATGTGTGCAATTTCATTAATAGGTTATGTAATTTGATTCATGGGTTGTGCAATTTTATTATTAGGTTATGCAAGTTGTTTTATAGGTTTGCAGTTCGATTCATAGGTTGTGGAGTTCAATTCTTATATTATGTAGTTTGATTAATAAGTTGTGCAATTTGATTCTAATATTGTGTAATTTAATTTATATATTGTGCAGTTTGATTCTGATTTGTGTAGTTCGGATTATGTGTTTCTTAGTTCAATTCATATAATGTGCATTTTGATTATAGATTGTATAGTTGGATTCGTATTTAAGATTTATATGTGTGTAGTTCCATTCATAGGGTATATAATTTGATTCATGGGTTGTGCAATTTTATTATTAGGTTATGCAGTTCAATTTACAGGTTTGCAGTTCGATTAATAGGTTATGCAGTTTGATTTTTATGTTATGCAGTTTGATTCATAAGTTATGCAGTTCAATTCTAATGTTGTGTAGTTCCATTCATCGATTATGCATTTTTGACAAGTAATGGGTCATGTAGTTTAATTTATATGTTGTATTGTTCGATTATTAGGTCGTGGAGTTCAATTTATCATTTTTATTTCTTATGCACCTAAACATTAACTTTTAATGTCTGGGTATGTTGAATCTTTCAACAACAATCACCATGTTAACCCAAATAAGTCAGGTCTATCCCAATTCCAACAACTCGAATATTCGCGAATTTTTTTTCTTTCAACAATTCATTGTTCGTTATTTATATTATTTGCAGGAGTCAAGAATAGTCATATCAATGCCACATGACAAGTTATAGAAAACAATGTCAAACGTTGAAAGAAGATGGAAATCTAGTTGAACTTGCCTTGTTAGTTGTTAGTTTTACTGTAGTTAGAGTTGTAATTATAGTAGTAAAGAAATTTTGTTATAGTAATAGTTATAAAGAAATATTTCAGCTTATAATTAGTTATATAAAGGATAAGTTGTATCTAGGATTTGGTTTGTTCATTTCAATTCATGCGTGCTGTAGTTTGATTGATCATTAGTAATTCAGTTCGTTTCAAAATTTATCCAAAATTTGGTACATTCATTATTCAATCCAATTAACAAGTGTCATTTCAGCTTTGAGGCATCAACAAATACTTCAAGTATTATTCAAACAGTGATTAGTTTTAACTACAAATGCTTTAGTTCAATTAATAAGTCCCATTTCAAGATTTGAGGCATCGACATTCAGTTTGATTAATAAGTACTTCAATTCGATTAACAAGTACCGATTCAACCACGATTCAGTTCGTTTCATGAGTAGTGTAGTTTACTTCAACCAAACTTCAGTTCATTTAATGTAAACAAAAGTATACACTGCAAACATATCTATATATCAACACAATGACTTTCATTCAACAACTTTTAACACAGTACATCAATTCAACATAGTCAAGGGATCGATAAAATTTGTTCTCCACATCCTTTGTAAGATAATAATTTATGTTTTTTGGACAAAACATCGCAAGTAACCAATGACTATTCTTAATGATAGGGATAAATATCTGTGTAAAATAAAACATAAGCACATATATCAAGTGGTATCTTAGAATTATTTATAAGAAAACCAAAAAAATCAATTCTCACATTTTAACAGTGCCATATATCATACCCTGAGCTATCTGAATTTACAAAGCTACAGAGAGTCATACTTGTTACCATTCAACATAAAATGAATATATATGATCATCCAAATCACTTTATGAGAAGAAACAATTGTCTATTTATCTTTTATACTTATTTTTCAAAAATGCCTGACAATGATATAAAAATAAATATAATAAATATTTTGATAAACTAATTGCCCAATATATATAACAATATAAATGGTTGTATTACTACCATATATATGGGATCCAAGAAACAAGGTGACATTTGATCGCTTCTATTCTTCTATCCCTTTTTGAGTAACTCGCAATATGTCGCTATTATCTCCAATTGCATAATCTATAAATGGAAGTTCACAACGTTAAAATCAAACTGTACAACTTATGGATCAAACTGCATAACATAAGAATCGAACTGCATAACCTATGAATCGAACTGCAAACCTAATAAATTGAACTACATAACTTAATAATAAAATTGTACAACCCATGAATTAAATTACATAACCTATGAATGAAACTACACATATATAAATCTTAAATACGAATCCAACTATACAATCTATAATCAAAATGCACATTATATGAATTGAACTAAGCAACATATAATCCGAACTACAAAAATCAGAATCAAACTGCATAATCTATGAATTGAACTGCAAACCTATAAATCGAACTGCATAACCTAATAATAAAATTGCACAACCCATGAATCAAATTACATAACCTATGAATGAAACTGCACACATATAAATCTTAAATATGAATCCAACTATACAATCTATAATCAAAATACATATTATATGAATTGAACTGAGCAACATATGACTAGAACTGCAAAACTTAGAATCAAACAGCAGAATATATAAATTGAACTACACAACATTAATTAGAATCGAACCATATAATCTACGTATACAAAAAATACAAATTCTCTAAAATAGAAAACCCTACAAGGGATACAAATGCCCTCATCAACAAAGTTTGAAACCCTACAAGGGATACAAAATATATTTATAATAAATATAAAATAAACCATAATATAGATGTTTCAAAAAGATGTGGATCTTAAAGAGAGAGATAGAAGAGAGGGAGGGGAAAGAAAACAAAGGAAAACAGAGAGAGGGGGGAAGAAGGAAAACAGAGAGGGAAGAAAAAAAAGATCTCACTATGGTTTTTTGTTTTGTTTCTGAAAACAAAGAAGAGAGAGCGAGGGGAGGGAAAAGAGAAAAAGAGGGAAATCTGAAAATGGGTTTTGTTGGGGTGTTTAGATGACGGATCCACGTTAGGGTCATTAAAAAGGTTTTTTTTGTTGGGGACATGTGTCAAGTGTCTATTCGACACTGATAGGACTGATAAAGTTTAAGCCTGAGGGGATCCGGACCCGTCAAAATGTGGGATCGGTCCTATCAGGACTCAAGACCATCAGTTCGATCAGTGTCAAATAGACAGTCAACACTTGTCCCGAACAAAAAATATTTTTAATGACCCTAGCGAGGACCTGCCGTTAACGTCAAAACACTCCAGTGAAACCCATTTTCAGATTTCCCACTTTTTCTCTTTTCCCTCCCCTCCCTCTCTCTCCTTTGTTTTAAAAAAATAAAATAAAAAATAGTGAGATCTTTTTTTTCTTTTCCTTCTTTGTTTTCCTCCCCTCCCTCTCTGTTTTCCTACTTTTCTTTCCCCTCCCTCTCTTCATTCTCTCTTTCTACATGATTTAAGATCCACATCTTTTTTAAACATTTATATCAGGGTTTATTTTATATTTATTATAAATATATTCTGTATCCCTTGTAGGGTTTCAAAATTTGTTGATGAAGGCATTTGTATATTCCTTGTAGGGTTTTCTATTTTAAGTAATTTGTATTTTTTGTACACATAGATTGTATGGTTCGATTATAATGTTGTGCAGTTCGATTTATATATTGAGCAATTTGATTTTGATTTTTGCAGTTCAAGTCATATGTTGCTCAGTTCAATTAATATAATGTGCATTTTTATTATGGTTTGTATAGTTGGATTCGTATATATATAAGATTTATATGTGTGTAGTTTCATTCATAGGTTATTTGATTCATGAGTTGTGCAATTTTATTACGAGGTTATGCAGTTCGATTTATAGGTTTGCAGTTCGATTCATAGGTTGTGCAGTTCGACTCTTATGTTATGCAGTTTCATTCATAAGTTATGAAGTTCGATTCTAATATTGTGCAGTTTGATTCTAATTTTGTAGTTTGGATTATATGTTGCTTAGTTCAATTCATACAATGTGCATTTTGATTATAAATTGTATAGTTGGATTCGTATTTAAGATTTATATGTATGTAGTTTCATTCATAGGTTGTATAATTTGATTCATGGGTTGTACAATTTTATTATTAGGTTATGCAATTTGATTTATAGGTTTACAATTCGATTCATATGTTGTACAGTTCGATTATCATGTAATGCAATTTGATTAATAAGCTGTCCAGTTCGATTATAATGTTGTGCAATTCCATTAATAGATTATGCTATTATAGATAATGACAACATATTGTAAGTTACTCAAAAAGAGAGTGAGAAGAATAGAAGCGATCAAATGCCAGCTTGTTTCTTGGATCCCATATATATGATAATAATTCAACCATTTATATTATTATATATATTGGGTAATTAGTTTGTCAAAATATTTATCATATTTATTTTTATATCATTGTTAGGCATTTCTGAAAAATGAGTATAAGAGATGGATAGACAATTGTTTCTTTTCATAAAGTGACTTGGATGATGGTATTCATTTTATGTTGAATGGTGACAAGTATGTTAGCTTGTTTCTTGGATCCCATATATATGGTAATAATACAACCATTTATATTATTATATATATTGGGCAATTAGTTTGTCAAAATATTTATCATATTTATTTTTATATCATTGTTAGGCATTTCTGAAAAATGAGTATAAGAGATGGATAGACAATTGTTTCTTTTCATAAAGTGACTTGGATGATGGTATTCATTTTATGTTGAATGGTGACAAGTATGACTCTCCGTGGTTTTGTAAATCTAGACAGCTTGGGATATGATATATGGCACTGTGAAAATGTGAGAATTTGTTTTTTCTGTTTTCTTATAAATAATTCTTAGATACCACTTGATACATGTGCTTATATTTTATTTTACACGGATATTTATCCCTGTCATTAAGAATAGTCATTGGTTACTTGCAATGGTGTGTCCAAAAAACATAACTTATTCATGTATGATTATCTTACAAAGGATGTGGAGAATAAATTTTGTCGATTCTTTGACTATATTGAATTGTTGTACTGTGTTGAAAGTTGTTGAATGAAACTTATTGTGCTGATATATGGATATGTTTGCAGTGTATACTTTTGTTTACATGAAACGAACTATAATTTGGTTGAAGTAAACTACATTACTCATGAAACGAACTGAATCGTGGTTGAATTGGTACTTATTAATCAAACTAAATGTTGATGACTCAATCTTGAAATGGGACTTGTTAATTGAACTGAAGCATCTGTAGTTAGAACTAATTATTGTTTGAATAATACTTGAAGTATTTGTTGATGCCTCAAAGCTAAATGACATTTGTTAATTGGACTGAATAAGGAATGCATCAAATTCTGGATAAATTTTGAAATGAACTGAACAACTAATGAATCAACTACAGCACACATAACAAACCAAATCCTAGATACAACTTCTCCTTTATATAACTAATTACAAGCTGAAATATTTCTTTATAACTATAATTATAACAAAATTTATGTACAACTCTAACTACAACAAAATATTTCTTTATAACTACAATTATAACAAAAGTTTTGTACAACTCTAATAATAGTAAAAATAACAACTAACAAGACAAGTCAAACTACATGACCCATTACTTGTCAAAATGCATAATCTATGAATGGAACCGTAGAACATTATAATCGAACTACACAACTTATGAATCAAACTACATAACATAAGAATCGAACTACAAATCTATAAATTGAACTGCATAACCTAATAATAAAATTGCATAGTACTTATAAAAGAAAATAAAATTGCATAGTTTATGAATCAAATTATATAATCTATTAATAAAATTGAACACATATAAATTTTAAAATCGAATCCAATTATACAATCTATAATCAAAATGCATATTATATGAGTTGAACTAAGAAACATATAATCTGAACTACAAAAATCAGAATCGAACTGCACAATATATAAATCGAATTGCACAACATTAGAATCGAACTGCACAACTTATGAATCAAGCTGCATAACATAAGAATCAAACTGCACAACCTATGAATCGAATTGCAAACCTTGTAATAAAGTTGCACAACCCATTAATCAAATAACCTATGAATGAAACTACACACATAAATCTTATGTACAAATCCAACTACACAAACTATAATCAAAATGCACATTATATTAATTGAACTAAGCAACATATGATTCGAACTGTAAAAATCAAAATCAAACTGCACAACATTAGAATTGAACCATACAATCTATGTATACAAAAAATACAAATTGCTTAAAATAGAAAACCCTACAAGGAATATACAAATGCCTTCATCAACAAATTTTGAAATCCTACAAGGGATACAAAATATATTTATAATAAATATAAAATAAACCCTAATATAGATGTTGAAGAAAGATGTAGATCTTAAATCACGTAGAAAGAGAGAAAGAAGAGAGGGAGGGGAAAGAAAAGAAGGAAAACAGAGAGGGAGGGGAAGGGAAAAAAAAATATCTCGTTATGTTTTTTTTTTTTTTTGAAAACAAAGGGGAGAGAGGGAGGGGAAGGGAAAGAGAAAAAGTGGGAAATCTGAAAATGGGTTTCACGGGGGTGTTTTGACGTTAACAGCGGGTCTTTGTTAGGGTCATTAAAAAGGTTTTTTTGTTCGGGACAGGTTGATTGTCTATTTGACACTGATCGTATTGATAGTCTTGATCCCTCAAAATGTGTAACACGTTGACAGAAGAGCTGTCATTTCTTACCAACAAACCATTACCATGATGTAGTTTACGTGTATCAATCAACATGACATGCCAAATTAGACTTATTTGTCTTATAGAAATATTCACGTGACATGTCACTTTTCGTGAAATTATCGTATAAAATGTCTTTAAGTACTGTTATACGCAGTACTGTGAACAATCTTAAATACAATCTTATATATCTCGATAGTCCGTGATGTATATACTTCCTTAAAAGAGATAAATATCTCGTTATGTTTTTTTTACATTTACTAAAAATGAGTTATCATTCAATTCGAAATGGAACGATATGCATTTTTCATCAAAACATACATCTCATTCTGGTATGTTTAATATTTTTAAAACTTAAAATATGTGAGGACTGTCTGTCCTAAAATGTGATGCAGTGCGCGATCATAGACCGTTCAATCTAGGACCACCAAATGGACGATTATTGATAATTTACAATTTTAATATTATTTGTTAGGTTTATCATATATTTTCTGGATAATTAGGATTTGTTAATATTTTAATATGTAGATTTTATTTAGATATGTTTTGTATTTTTTTATTTAAGATTTAGTTAAGATTAGGTGATTTGAGAGATTTATAGATCTGTTGAGATCCTAGTTTGTTAGGATTCTCTGTTATATATATAAATTTTGTAACACAAAATAAAGAAGATTTGGCTAATATAATTTTATTTTCTCTATTGTATTTTGTTATCCTATGAGAATTAACAACTATATAGAATTTTCATCATTTTTTATATTCTTAGGAATCAATAGACTCATTGAAGCTCATTGTCGTGGCATTCTTCGCGAATCAACAACGTCGTTGGAGGCTGCAGGTCTCGCATCCTTGAAGGTTGATTGAGTCAGCAGAAGAGCATAATCCCTACGCTGCAATAGTTGGTATCAGAGCCAAGGTTACAACCACCGCTGCGATCCACCGCCACCATTGAAAGCAGCTGCCTCCGAGCACCGCCGCAGCCGTACCCAGTCACCATTGTTGCTGTCAAGAGTCGCCACCACCGCCGTTGCTATTGTTGTATTCGTTGAGCAGTTGCCATTGTTGAACTATCGCTTAATTCACCTCCATTAATTTCATTCAACCAACCATCCCAGCCATCAATGAGTGCTTCCCCCATATCAACCAACCCATCTCACCCATCCACGTGTGCTTCCTCCATATATATATATATAAAAAAGCATTCAACCCCTCACACCCAAATTTTCCTTCCAGAACACCAAATCTCACATTTTGCTCCTTTCATTTCAGTCCACCGTAGATTAAACAAAATAATATCCATGGCTACCGGAGATCGAAAGAACGCAAATATCGTCTCCTTCGATCGGTTGAGTGTCCTTGAAGTTACACCATCAAAATATGATGGATCACATCATGATATGTTTGGACTACATTACCAACTCCTTCAAATAAACTCGAGGACGAGTTTTTCTCAAGAGAGAGGGTCTGATGCAGTGCGATCATAGACCGTTTGATCTAGGACTACTAAATGGACGATTATTGATGATTTACAATTTTAATATTATTGGTTAGGTTTATCATATCTTTTCTGGATTATGAGGATTTGTTAATATTTTTATATTTAGATATCATTCAAATATGTTTTATATTTTTTATTTAAGATTTAGTTAAGATTAGGTGATTTAAGAGATTATGATTCTCTACTCTATAAATAAACTTGTAACACAAAATAAATGAGATTTTGGTTAATAGAATTTATTTACTTTCTTCGTTTTGTTATTCGTGGTGAATATCAATTACGTAGAGTTTCATCATTTGATATTTCTTCGAGAAATCAACATATATTGTTGAAGTCCACTATTTTAACATTCTTCGTGAAGAATCAACAGCGTCATTGGAGCCTGCAGATCTTGCATCTTTGATCAGATCTATAGAAGAGCGTAGCTCTACGTTACATCAAAATGTTAGCTACTAAAAAAAAATAGACCGAGTGTAACACGCTCAATTGCTATATATATAGGAAGAACCCCTCACGAATACTCCACTACTAGAAAAACGGAAGATGAATCAATCAGTAGCCCTTTCAGTACTCCTCTCCTTCCTTTTCTTTCTCTTCATCCACCTAACAAAACCAACCAAATCAAAGAATTCAAACCTCCCACCATCTCCACCCAAGCTCCCCATCCTCGGCAACCTCCACCAGCTCGGCGCTCAGCCGCACCTCTCACTAGCCAAACTCGCGCGAAAGTACGGCCCGGTCATGCACGTGCAACTGGGCCGAGTCCCTGCTCTAGTCATCTCCTCTGCAAAGGCTGCTGAAAAGATCATGAAGAGCCATGACCAATACTTCTCAAGCCGGCCTGAGTCAAGCATAGCCAATCGGATCGTGTACGGCTGCAAGGACCTGGCGTTCGCCCCCTACGGGGAGTACTGGAGGCAGATGAGGAAGGTCTGTGTGCTCCATCTCTTGAGTGTCAAGAGGGTCCAATCTTTTCGATGCGTTAGAGAGGAAGAAGTGGCCAACATGGTTGCCAAGCTTCGAAGCTTGTCGTCTTCTTCGGGAGGTCTTCGTCTTGTTGGAAATTTTATATAAATTTCTTTATTGGATTAAATTTTTTATTGGTTCTAAGCTATATTATATGGATACCCTTGACGATGCAGTCTTTTTTTCCAGTCATAATTCCAGTCTATACGTGTTTTGAATTTTTTAAAATAGTATACTTCATCTAATGAAGTATATGTTTTGTATAAAATAAAGCATATGCTTCAATAAATTGCATAGATGCATTTATAGAATATGTGAAAAATTTCTATCGAATTATATACTTCATTAATGTAAGTATATGTTCCGGTGATTATCTATCGACGCATATATGACTGGAATTTGGGCTAGAAAAAAAACTGTGTATTAGCACTCTTTTAATATCCATTTAGAGATTTAACATTTTAAATGCCTATGAACGTTGTAGAATTCATTGCATTAAATCTGTTTTTAATTTGAAAATGCTTCTTTTATTAAGTGACTTTATGGCTGATTTGTTTAATATGTTTTTAATTCGAAAATGCTTCTTTTATTGAGTTACATTATGGTTGATTTGTTTATATAAAATGGACATCTATCCTCTAGTTTTTAAAATGAAAGAAAAAATCTCCTTTTTCTCGCATGTGTTTTCTTTTCTTTTTGGGGTTGTCTTCTTCTAGCATTTTGGATATGGTTCGAGTGCCTATCTTAATGCACACCAAGAAATAGGGTTGTACCTTAGGTCGGGTTCACTCTCAATCTGACGGGTTGAACTAGATTTTTATACGGGTTGAGTTTTAAAAATCGGGTTCAGGTTGGCTAATTCGGGTTGAGTAAGAAATCAGGTTGAGTATTGGTTGGGATCATAAATAGCTCGATCCAATCCGAACTTGTAGTAGACACTCATGTGATATTCTAAATGGACCATGGGCCATTGATACTTGATTCTTTACTTTAAATCTTTACATTTGAATCATAACATAATTTTTTTTTTGGACTTTAGATTGTTTTAATGGGTGATTAAAATTTATGAGATATTTATTTTTGTTAGAAATTAGGCTTGAAAATCGGGTTGTGAGGGTTGCTTCGGGTTATCATGGGTTGGGTTTGGGTTAGAGTCATTGGGTTGAAATTCAGGTTGGGTTGGGTTAGGGTTGAACACTTTGAACTTCAGATTGGGGTCAACCCGAACTCAACTTACCTGAGTTGTAGCCCTACAAAGAGAAGCTAGCGAATATCGTAAGTCGAGTTGTATCTTGAAAACGACACGTCAATGAAACCTTGTGGGCATATGGACGTATTCAGTTCAAGATCAACATTTCTTATGTGTCTCTTGACCAGACAAATCCAAGCATTTTACTCTCAATCTTATTATGTTTTGCATTATGATTGTTGGAAAGAAATCAACACTTGAAATATAAAAGATGCAAACCAGAGAAGAAGATTGTTCTCTAGAGTGAAAAACACACAAGAATTGTGCTAGAGTATGAGTAGACTTTTAGTGGCTTCAAATTTCATTCATACTATATCAAAATGAGGGAATACATGGTTGTTGTCGCAGGGAAATATTAGAGACCCAAAAATTTGCCTTAGACCCTGTGCAGCACTAATGCTCCCGAACACTGGCTCAGCCTCTCTATAGTCGCTCAACACACAAAACACACAAGACCCACAAGGATAGTTGGGTAGAACCCTTATGTTGTATTTCACTCCACGATTACAAACTCTGCCCCCATTACCTTCGGCTTAGGACTTATATAGAGTTACAAGGGCCTCAGCCCCACTACCCTACTTGGTCAGGCCTTTGACCAAGCAGTTACAAGGTGTGACTTGTTTTTCCTGAGCAACTCCCCCACTCTGCACTTGGGCGCAGAGTTGCCCGCGTCGTGGGCACGCCGAGTGTCCGTGAATGCGCCACGTTGTCCCACGATCCGTTCTCGCCCCGCGAGAACCGCGCACGTGTGTAACCGTTTCGCCTCGTTGGATGACCATGTCCTTAGACACGGTGGTCGCCTGCGCGCATTTCGGATCTGCCCCGGGCGTGTGCGCCACATCATGCCACGACTGGCGTCCCACTCCGTGAGATCCGTGCATGTCTTGCTGACATGTACGCCAGGTCGTTCCACGCTCCACGAGATGTGCGCATGACCATAACCGCTCAGCATTGCTGCGTGTCCACGTCTCTGGGCATGTTAACTATCAGCGCGTATTCTGGATCTGCCCTAGGCTTGTGCGCCACGTCATCCCATGACTGGCGCCACACCCCGTGAGATCCGCGCATGTCCTTCTGACATGTGCGCCAGGTCGTCCCACGCCCCATGAGATGTGCGCACGCCCGCTGCGTCGAGGACCACGTCCCCGGGCCAGCGTGGCAATGCCCGATCAATACGGAACCTCCAGTGGCACCTGGACCGGTGCCAAGAGTCTCCATCGTGCCAAGGTGCCTCTTGCACCCGCAATGAGCCTCTGTCGCGCCTAGGTGCCTGGTGCACCCAAGCCATGAGCCCACTGGCTCGGCTTGGACTTGATCCTAGCCTAACAGTTGCTATATATAGCATACATACCTAATCCGAATTTACATACTCTGTAAATTCATACCATGAAAAAACTAAAAAGCTATTACATTTTTCAAGGAAAATAAATAAGGGAAGAATACAAGGAGTTTGCATAGAAAACCACATGTTTCTTAAATGCTAAAAGAGTTCCCAAGACAAGTAAATGAGAGAGGAATTTAAAGAATCCAGCTTATAATTTCAACAATGATTCATATAATATATGAGTTCTGCAAATCTAAGCTGAAAATATTTCCAACAGGTCCAGTGAATCTGAGCGAGGCCTTGGTGGCGCTGACGAACGATGTGTTCTGTAGAGTGGCGTTTGGTCGGAAGTTCAATAGAGGTGGGGACGCGAATCGTTTACAGGCGATGCTCGTGGAGTTCTTGGACTTGCTGGGGACATTCGATGTGGGGGATTTCATACCGTCGCTCGCTTGGGTGAGTGGATTGAATGGATTCAATGCGAGGGTGAGGAAGAACGTTGAAGAGTTGGACGCGTGCTTTGAGAGAGTGATAGAGGAACACATTCAATGCAGGCGAGACTGTGATGACAGGGAGAACATCTTGGATGTATTGCTTGCACTGCAGAATGACCCTTCTGTTGGTGTTGCTCTCTCCAGGGATAGCGTCAAAGCATTGATTTTGGTGATTATATATATATCATTCTCTCTCTTCTTCCTTTCTCTTTAATTATAGCACCAATGACTCATGTAATTTGTGTAACAAGTATTTTCTACTAGAAACTCAAAACCTAATTATATAGCCAATTGGAAAATAATACACCCTTCTTTAAAAGTCGTCTTATACTTTTTTTTGAGGTAAATTAAATGCGATTGAGAGCTATTACACGTAGTCTACACACAGACAATCACATGGACAATTCATATATCTTCATAGCCAATTAGCAAGATATATATATATATATATATATATATATATATATATATATACCTCGTTATTTTTTTGTTTTTATATTTGTTAAATATGAATAATTTAAACTCGTTATAGAACAATATACATTTTTTATCAAGCATATATTCCTCAGAGTTTATGTTGAGTTGGGGTTGAATAATTTCCTTTTAAAAGAATGAATTGAAATCCATACGAATATTTTGTAAAAAAGCTTTTAAGGAAGCAACTATTGCAGTTCTTGTATGATTAATTCCATGGCTGCACTATTGCTGAATTGGATTGAAACACATTTTCTTTCACAGGATATGTTCGTGGCCGGAACTGAGTCAGTGCATGCTGTGATCGACTGGGCAATGGTGGAACTCATTAAGCACCCAGAAACGATGAAGGCGGTGCGAGACGAAGTTGATAGGAGCATCGAAACAGGGGAAATGATTAAAGAAGATGACATTGAAACCATGAATTACTTGAAGATGGTTGTCAGGGAGGTTCTAAGGCTCCATCCACCATTTCCACTATTACTCCCACGAGAATCCATAGAAGAAGTTGAACTATTTGGGCACAATCTACCATCCAAAATGAGGATTTTCATCAATGCGTGGGCGATTGGAAGAGACCCCGAGTCGTGGGAGGATCCGGAGGAGTTTTATCCAGAGAGGTTCACAAACATCGCAGTTGATTTTAAAGGAAAGGACTTTGAATTGATCCCATTCGGTGCTGGACGGAGAAGCTGTCCGGGGATCCATTTTGCGACGCCGATGATTGATCTTGCGATTGCGAGCTTATTGCGACATTTCGACTGGGATTTGCCGGAGGGGAGGACGGGGGAGGAGTTGGATATGGATGAAGGTACAAGTGGTCATAGGAAATCTAGGCTCTTGCTCATTGCCAAACCTCGATTGGGTTAACCACTTCTTGATGTCACTAAGCATATCATTCCTTTCACTATAATAAATTGGGGTATTAGCTATGAAATTTTCCCCGTGAAATATAATGTCGTACCTAAATGTAACTTTTGTTGATGTCACTTAGCATATCATTCCTTTCACTATAATAAATTGGGGTATTAGCTATGAACTTTTCCTCGTGAAATATAATTAAATTACCTAAATTTAACTTTTGCTGGTGAAATTCTAAATCGCAGGGAGTAGTTTTACATTTCTTGATAAAATTATCTTTAGTTGCAAAAGTATAATATTTCCCTGCGGAATTTATATTTCCATTAATTGATTATAACAGCACTGATTATGCATTAGGAAAAGAAAAAAAAGCTCACATGTTTTTGTTTTTTTAACTATAACATCACTTATAGCTATGTTGTGAATGTCTTGAATTCTAGCAAGTGAAGAATTTTTGGTTTTATTAGAGGTGACTAGCTAGACATGATTGTTGTTGTGTGAAAATAATATGGTGCTGAAGAGAGGTAGAAAGATTTTGTATTCTGATAATCACCAACTCTTAATCAATTAATCAACAAAGGTGTTGAACCATATATAATTTCTGTGGTCTGTTAATGTATAAATTGTTTTGTTTTGTTCTTGTAATTGTTTTCATATGCTTAAATTGAACCCTAGAAAGCATCACTTTTAGTTTAAAGCTTATGGAAGTGAAAAAATTTAGCTTAAAAAGTTTTGAAAACATATAATCTGAATTTTGCAGTCATTTATATTTCCTAAGGCAAAAAAATGCTCCCTGAGAAGCTCATATTTAGAAACTAATAATATAATTAAATATCAAACACTGGCTGATCGGTGAACACAAATTAACCATGATGGAATGTTGTCCGAAGATAAAAAAATGTATGTAAGATGATTAAATCTAAAATGAAAAGAATTAGAATTATAGAGAAAATACCTTTAATCGATTGGGCATGTTGTCACCCAACCTCAATGTAGGGCATTGTCTTAAGTGAAAACATTTTGAAGCAAATTAGAAGGCACATTTGTATGAAATCTATGCATTGATGGCAATGACCTGGGTATTGGACCACCTTTAGCATAACTAATACATTATAACCAAAGATAAATGCATTTGTATGTCGATATTGAACCAGGATGTTGTATGCCCAATATGACTCCAGAAATATTCTTTTCAATGGTTCCCCGGTTAGGTTCTCTTCATCTTGTAGTATTTGGCAAGGAGATCCCTTATCTCCTCTACTCTTCACCCTTGTGATGAAATCATTCTCTACAAGGCTTATTCAATTTGTGACTGAAGGATCTGTTAGATCCTACATTAAAGAAGATCTCAACATTAGCCGCTTATGCTTTGCTAACGATCCATTAGTCTTCTCTGACACTCAGAAGAGTACGGCTTTTGCCCTTCATTCTTTATTTCACTCCTTTGCAGCTTCTTTAGGGCTCCATATAAACAACTCCAAAAGCCAAATCTTTGCTTCATGTAGCCCTTCAACATCGGCATTCTACAATTTGCTGAATAATCAACAACATGTCCCGGTTTGTTATCTTGGCCTCCCCTTATTTAATCTCTTTCATGGACAAGATATGGAAAAGAAATCAGTCTTGGGAAGGGCCCTCTTTATCCCATGCTGGCTGAGTTGAACTGATTAAATCAGTTCTCTCCTCTTTCCATGTTTTTTTGGACTTCTTCTTTTTCCCTTCCTTGTTAGGTTCAAAAAGATATAGAGCAGCTTCTGCACAATTTCCTTTGGCAGGGCCACTCTATTGAGAATAAATTCCACTAAGTAGCTTGGTCCACTATATGTAAATCTCTTTTTGAAGGCGGCTTTGATGTCAAATCTATCAAAGATTGGAACATGGGTGTAGCTGGGGTTCGTTTTTGGGAAATTGTTAGTAAAATACAATCTCTATGGGCTGATTTGGTCTCCAGGAGATACCTCAAGAACAAGAATATTTGGACTGCCCATCCTCCTTCAAGTAGCACAAGCTCCTCGTCTTCTATTCTCAATGCTCGTTAGTGGATAATGACAAAAGTCAGCTTTCTCAATTTTGAAGGGAAGTCCATTAATATTTAGACTAATTCCTGGCTTAAAGGAACTGGACTGAAGGCTGTTTTAGGCAGAACCTCGTATGTTTGAGCCCCTCCCCAATCAGCCTCTCTCAACCTATTGATTCAGAATGGTATAGGGTGTAAACCTTCAAGCTGGCCTTCCTCTTTTGACTCTTTCACCCGAACCCGAATGCGCATCACTCGTGATGAACCCTGAGCGGCTCAGGCTTTTGAACCAGCTCTTGAATGGTAATGACGTTTCAATCGATGTACGCGTCGATGCCGCGTGCTTGAACAATAATTTTAGGAATAATTGTTGGGTCCGCTCACGGGGTTCTCGAAGGGCTCATCATGTTGCTCATCAACACCTTGCCGAAGCGGAGGTCGCTCAGGGCCGCGATAAGGGCCCTGTTTTCGCTCTGTCTCATGAAGCAGAACTGGCTTGGTGCGGTCCATGCGGTCTATAAGAACCGCGTATATACATCCTTTATCAAGGTGTATGCATCGATAAAAAAAAACATATTAGCTCATTGAAACATATACCTCACTGCACTATATGCTTTCTTTATCCACGCATATACCACGATAAGGGATATATATATGTGGTTCGAACGGACTGCGTATCATCATTTCAATATATATATATATATATTGTGCGGTCTGTGTGAACTGTGTTTGTGCATCCCTTATATATCGAGGTATATTTGTCGATAAAGAAAACATATCAGTTCATTGAAGTATATATCTCATTGCGCTATATGCTTCATTTATCGGCTCATATACTTTGATAAGGATGCATATACACGGTTCACACAGACCTCATATTATTATATGGGTCTTGTTACATGGGCCCCAAAATTTAAGCCTCGTTGAGAAACCCTAATAAGTTTTTAAAAAACTAAAAAGAGCATAGACAATACTATCCTTCTTTAATATTTGAGTTTTTCACTCCAAAAAAAAATCCCTCATTAATCAGGACTGACCGCCTCCTAGCACTCCCTCTTTGAAAAATTTCTTTTTTTAAGGCATCCACCATTTTATAAATTTATTACAGCCGACCTCCTCATCTCCAGCGACCGGCATCACCTCCCTTGGATTCTTCTCGACGCCCTCTATCATATGAGAGGTGTATCAGCTACCTTTTAAGCCCTCCTCGGCCTCTACCTTCTCAGACCTGTACCTCTATTTTTTTTAAATACAGCTACAAATACAGATGAATATATTAAAATTTCAGGTACAGATGAGTATATTAGTTTTTTCAGATACATATACAGATTTGGATACAGTCCTATATTAGTTTTTTCAAATACACATGTATCTAAAAAATTTTAGATACAGATTTTAAAATTAGGATACAGTAATGTATTTGAAATTCAGATGAAACAATTATGGTCTACATGCCAATGAGACATTGCATAGATGATTAATAAGAGTTGTTAAATATACACGACAAAAAACAACTAAATATTAATCAGATACACATTAGTCAAATCCATCGAAACAAAAATAACAAACATTAAATTGGGCTGGATAAACAATTCAGATACATTTGTATCTGAAATCTGGATAAACAACTTTACATTAGATAAAAGTATATCTTGAATATGAATGAGTTGAATAATGATCATGCAAGGCTAAAAATATGCTCAATGACTCAATATGCATAATTATACATATACACAACAACAAAAACGATTATATAAATCGTATTTAAACACAAAATGCATATAAAATCCAAATACAGTGGCCACGTATCTGAATTTAAATTAAAAAATGTATATGCGGATTCAAAAATGAATGTAAAATCATATTAATATGTTTTATTTAGATCAAAAATACCTAACCTGAATGGATCATCATTGTTTGCACCACAATTAGGTCACAAATAAAAAAAAATTAATCGAGTGATTCTTCTCTTCTCCTCCAATCCCCACCAAAACTGAATTTGATAATTTGTTTTCGTTTCCACCGATCAATCTAAATAAAAAAACATTGTAAATTGTGTATTTTTGTGACATCCAATTGAATTGATTCCTTCAAAGAGAAATAATATCCCAAATCGTAACCACCTCGAGATTAAAGGGAGTGGGTGGAAAAAACTCTCAAATTAGATAGGAGGGGTAAAATAGAAAATTCAATTTTATCATCTCATGGGGCTTGTAATGAGATCTACTAATTGGGATCTAAAAAATCATTATTGTTATATTATGTGTGTGTGTGTGTCTTGGCTCAACAAAGCAGAGAGGGAGCAAAAGAAGAAAGACACCTACAAGAATCAATCAGTAGCTAGCCTTTTCAGTACTCCTCTCCTTCCTTCTTTTTCTCTTCCTCCACCTCATAAAACCAACCAAATCAAAGAGTTCAAACCTCCCACCATCTCCACCCAAGCTCCCCATCCACGGCAACCTCCACCAGCTCGGCGCGAACCCGCACATCTCACTAGCCAAACTCGCGCGCAAGCACGGCCCGGTCATGCGCGTGCAACTCGGCCGAGTCCCCTCCCTAATCATCTCCTCTGCAAAGGCCGCTGAAAGATCATGAAGAGCCATGACCAATTCTTCTCAAGCCGTCCTCAATCGAGCATCGCGAACCGGGTCCTCTACGGTTGCAAAGACCTGACGTTCTCGCTCTACGGGGAGTACTGGAGGCAGATGAGGAAGGTCAATCGTTTCTATGCGTTAGAGAGGAAGAGGTGGCGAACATGGTCGCCGAGCTTCGAAGCCTGTCGTCTTCTTCGGGAGGTCGTGTTTGAAATTTTTATATAAATTTCTTTATTTGATTCGAATTTTTATGGATTATAAGCTATTTTATATAATTATTATTAGATTAAGTGATCCATTTAGATTTTTAAGATTTGTTTAGAGATTTAACGTTGTAAAAACATATGAACATTACATAATTCAATGTATTAAATTTCTTTTTAATTCAAATTTTTTTTTTTATATTTATTTATTGAATGAAACCTGGATTTTTAAAATGAGTAAAACAATAAGGAATGTTGTTTTTCCTCTTGTGTTTCTTTTTTTTTTTTTGGGTTGTCTTCTTTGGCTTTAAATCGTCTCTGGTGGTGCTACAGACTTGCCACATGTAAAGTAAAACACAAACTGTTCATCACTCCCGGAGTTCCCATTTCATCATCTTTTCAAAAAGACTCCAAAATAAATAATATCTTAATATTTTCAAAATACTCCCCTCACCCACAAAAAAAACCATCCATCACCGCCAAAGTACCAAACCTCCTTATCTTTTCATAAGGACCCCAAAAAAACAATATTTTCAAAACTCCCCCACTCACCTACACCAAAACAGGACTCCCAGTCTATTTTCTAAAAATTTTAAGTCCTTGTAAACTGTATTATTCTACTGATCAATAAAAAATATTTCATTGATTTGGACTTCAAATCTCTCTTCAAGTAAAAAATAAAATAATTTAGGGTATAATATTAATGGGGGCGAACTTTAATAAAAAAAATATTTAGATAATTTAGAGTATAATATTTAGAGATAATTCATATCAATAAAAAAAATATTTCATTCACTTGGACTTCAAATATGTTTTCAAATAAAAAATAAGATAATTTAGAGTATAATATTAATGGGGGCGAACTTTAACTTAGACTATAAATTTTCATTAAGTTTTGTTGTTTTTGAGTTTTAAGGTAAGCCAAATTAGAATTCAAATCGAATGAAGATTTAATTGGTTCAACAAGCCGGATCAGATCGAGTTTTAAAACACAGCTATTTTTAAAAGGTACAAAAATATATGAAACCAACATTTTTTTTTTAATTGCATCTTTTAAAGATATTCAAAAAATAAATAAAAAAGATAATGTATTAGTCTAATTTGCAGTTCAAATATATTATAATAAAGAAATTTTTTGATAAAACAAACACAAAAGATGTAATCAACTAAACAAATAAATAAACATAAATCAAATATAAATATATTAATTCTTTTAAAAATAATGTATGACTATTTTAACCATGTTATAGATCCACAGATCAAATAAGAGCTAAAAAAACCTAAAAATAAAATAATGATGTAATACTCGTAGAAATATAAATATGCATAAAATTTTTGAATCATCAATCAAAACTATCTAATACATGCTTTAATTAATTAAAGTTTATTAATATTCCACCATTTACATCACACATATTTTTTAATTTAACTAGTAAAAAAAAAAAGCAAACATACACATATCAACCATATTTTTATTTTTGAGAGGCTGCGGGACTCTTGCTTTGTTGTGGGTGAATGCCTGGGGAGTATTTTGAAAATATTATTTATTTTGGGGTCTTTTTGAAAAGTGATGAAGTCAGACTTTGGGGTGATGAAGTCAGTTTTTAGTGGGTGCTACAGGGAGAGGACTTGTAAATTCACCACAGACGATCCCAACCCATCTTCTTCTTCCGTGGGTATGACATTTTGAATCTAGTTTGAGGGCCTATCTTGATGCACACCACAAAAAGCTGACGGATATCATAGGTCGAGTTGTGTCTTATGAACGAGACGTCACTAAAATTCTATGAGCTAGTTTGACAAGGGGATAGTGGGATAAGAGATAATTATAGGGATAAGTGAATGAGATGACAGCTTATCCGTATTTGATATAAAAAATAATTAGGATAAACTGCAGACAGTTGTTCCAATTTTGAAATGAAAATGTGAATATTTTGTTCTATCTAAAGGTTAGAATAGTATTTATCTCTATTTTTTATCTCAATTTTAACAAATGTAAATATAAACAACATTGATAGACTTTTATCACTCAAATTAGAAAAACTCATTCTCAAAACCTTAATCCCTTGCTAAACTAGCCCTGTGTGCGTAGGGGACATATTCGTTTCAAGATAACATCTCTTGTGTGCTTCTTGACCAGACGAATCTAACTCTTTTACTCTCAATCTTATTATTTTGTGTATTATCATTCGTGTAATATATGAGTTCTTCAACTTTATTATTGGTTGAGATACAACATTATATTATTCATAAAATCTGAAAATATTTCCAACAGGCCTGGTAGATCTGAGCGAGGCGTTGGTCACGCTAACGAACGATGTGTTCTGCAAAGTGGCGTTTGGTCGGAAGTTCAACAGAGGCGGGGACACGAAGTGTTTCCAGGCGATGCTCGTGGAGTTCCTGGACTTGCTGGGGACATTCGATGTGGGGGATTTCATACCGTCGCTCGCTTGGGTGAGTGGATTGAATGGATTCGATGCGAGGGTGAAGAGGAGCTTTGAAGAGTTGGACGCATGCTTTGAGAGAGTGATAGTGGAACACATTCAATGCAGGCGAGATGGTGGTGGTGATGAGGGGGAAAACATATTAGATGTCATTTTTATAAAAATCCTGACTCCGCCACTGTCTTTTGGGCTCCCCTTCTGTTTCGATGAGCTAGCTGGGGCGGCTCGCATTTAGGTGAGGGGATATATTCTGCTGAGTGGTGTGGAGTGAATGATTGTAGGGGCGAAGAACCCTACCTCCATATTTTCAAAATGTGTCATAATCCCGTGACAAAAATTTGACTCAAATTAAACCAATCACAAAAGAACATGTCATCCTGTAAAGTTTTTTTTTTTTTTGGTAGTTGTGGTTTGATTTTTGTTATTGAATTCTATGATTTCGGCCTATCAAAGAACAATCTCATGACATTAGATAAAAGGGTTGGTTGTGTTAAGCCCCAGTTTGGTTCAAGAATAGGTATGAAATATGTGAAAATTAGTCGGAATAGTCTCAAGATAGGTGTTTGAAAGGCTGAAATAAATAAGAATCTATATATCAGAATTAACTTGTATAAAATGGTATATGAATTCCAGTCAATCCTAGAATTAAGTTATTCCAGGTTATTCAATCTAAAAGAATATACGAGTCTACTATCAAATCAACAGTCATCATCTTTTATAGATCAACTGTCATCAACTTTTTACATTTTTTAAATCATTATCCATACCTTATTCACAGTTTATTTAAACAACAAATTTTTATTATTACGTTTCCTAATGAAGCATAATTCAAAACACAATTAAGCAAAAACTTATTTAATCCTTATTTATATTAAAATAGTTATAAACCTCAGAATAATTTAATTATCTATTCAAATGGGGCTTAGATAAATTAATTGAGTAATTGACATTTGAGCATTTGATTCTTAATTATCAAAAAAAAAAAGAAAACATCTATTACACATTGTGATGCCTTGTCTTTATTTATTGTTTTTTTTTTTTTTCAACTGCGGACGTCAGATGTGAGGAGACTTTGTTTATTGGCAATATTTTGTATTCCTGAAAAGAAATTCAAATGTACAAGAAGTCGAGCACTCTATTTTACAGCTCCATATACTATGATAATATAGTATATTATCATAGTATATTGGGTTCTATAAT
Source organism: Acorus gramineus (assembly GCA_030737835.1). NCBI lineage: Eukaryota > Viridiplantae > Streptophyta > Magnoliopsida > Acorales > Acoraceae > Acorus > Acorus gramineus. The sequence goes on along the minus strand of CM060851.1, from coordinate 23,314,307 downwards.
TGTGTATGACTTAAATTTTATTTTATTTTTTAATTATAAAAAAATATATTATTGTATCTCACAATATATACTTTATTTTATATAATAGCATGCACTTCAAAGCTAAGAGTGAGTGTATGATTCTCACTATGAGTTTAGAAAAAACAAAAACGGGATACATTGTTATTGGGATTGCAATGGAGACTCTGTATTTTTTTCCATGTCAAAAAGAATGCAATGAGGGTCCACTTTGTTAATCACATGGAAAAAGATAAGAGGGTAGTGGTTACAAACTTTCCATTTTCTGTGACATGAGCATGAAAAAAAGAAATGATTAAGTTGAATATAAATTATCAATTTAGTGGATACTATAATATCAATAATAACCAGATTTCAAAGGCACGTCTTCGTGACGAGAGACATGATATCATACTTCAGAATTAAGCCTACAAATCTAAAATAAATGACAAATAAAAATGCTTCTTAATTAATTGTTATTTCTCCGTATGCTAAACTATTAACTTTGAAAAATGTTATGTCCACACTGTTTTCTTTTTAAAAAGATTATACTGCATTCGTCAATTGTATTACATATCGTTATATGAGATGAAGTACACATTAAGATACAAATAATATAATTTTTTCTATTAAAAAATGAAAAAAAATTGACAATCATATTAATCACATACAATATGATAGCGTAGTATATATTGTGTTATCATTCATATAATATTTGTTTTATCGTCTATGCTTCTCAACAAATATATTATTGATTACACGGTGGATTAGTTATTTTGGAAAATAAACTGATTTAGTCAATCCATATAATGGAAATATAATTACTCGAAAGATTCATTTATTTATGCTATATTTTGTTAGTGATTTTTAAAATATTATAAGTTTGTGTCTTGTAAGTTTGTGTGCTGGGTTTTAATCCCACATCAGAAAAAGAGAAAAAACTACTATGTTTAGAGAATTGTTTGTTTTATAAATGATTTGGTGTTATACATATGGTGCTTAAAACACCGTTCGGGGCCACGTGTGCGATGGGCGCAATATGGTGTGTTTGCACTTATCAATCTGGACCGTTGATCTTATAAATTAAGATCTAATGGTCCGGATTGAAGGCGATTGGATCTCTTGGGATGCTTTGAAAGATGTTCCAATGCCTATAAATTGGCATGGACTCCAACCATTAATTCAATTCAGAGTTCATCTCTCTCTCTTTTTTCTCAATAGTATAGTCTGGTATTAAGACTTTTGCATAATAGTGGGATCTTGGTTCACTTCGGTTTCATCAACATTATTCTATGTGCCTCTCTCTCCCAAGAAAACTTGCCAAACGGAAAAGTAGACTTTTTTTTTTCAAAAAAGACAAAACTTCAAACAAAAGTACATCAAGTTTTCATCATTTCATCATAAAATTTTATCAGAAGTTGGATACACAATTTTTATTATGGTACATAAGAGAGTATTCCATGGTAATCATGAAATAACCAGATAATCTTACATATAATGTTTTTTTTTCATAGATAACTGCTAGGCCTCGAACATGCATATGCATTGGTTGCAGAATCACCTTGTCTAAACTGTATTAAAGTTCCGAAAATAGTTTATGTATTTTCTTAATCTGACCGAGGCACAGCGACAAGCATAAGACTCTGCTTTCGACGAATGGTAATCCCATGAGCTTCATCCATGTTGAGATCCACCCCACGCAATTCACCGGGCAACTTCCATTCAAAGCGATGGAGAAGATTAGCGAGCACGAGTTCGATTGTCGCGATAGCGAACGCCAATCCTGGGCAGATCCTCCGTCCAGCTCCGAATGGGATCAATTGAAAATCATGTCCTTGGTATTCTATGGTACTGTTCAAGAACCTCTCAGGTTGGAACTCGTCTGGTCTCTCCCAGTAATCAGGATGCCTCCCAATAGCCCATGCATTGACTATAACTCTACATTTAGATGGTATGTTATATCCCATTAGTTTAGTGTCTTCCATCAGCTCTTTTGGAAGTAGCAATGGTGTTGGTGGGTGCAATCGCAATATCTCTTTTACCACTGCTTTCAAGTATAGCATTCCCTTTATGTCATCCTGTTCAACCATGGACTTCTTTCCTGCAATCTCTCTTACCTCCTCTTGCGCCTTTTTCATCGCTTCTGGGTTACGAACTAGCTCTGCCATGGCCCATTCTACAGTTATGTATGATGTATCTGTTCCCGCACCAATCAAGTCCTGTAACATGGCAACGTTTTATTGAGATACTAAAACAAATTTGATTGCTAAAATAATTTTTAGTACATCTTAATCAATCACTAAGAATGCATTTGGATGTGCAGTTGAAATGTTAAAATTATTAAAATCTTGCGTTTCAAATTCCGATTTTGAAAAATATTGTTTTGTTAGCCTAAGAAAGAAAGATGGTGATTTTGAAAATCCTAGACATTGAAAATTTGTTTAAGAATCTGCCCAACGGATGACAAAATGAGCCCAAGTCTTGTTTCCAATATTGATTTTATTTTATTTTTTGTGATGTCCTTTTCACTTTTGACAATACATGAATGTCACATAAAAGTAGTTTGGCTCTATAGAAGGCCATGGAGAATCATTATATATGAAGAATCTTACTAAAGCTATGAAGCATCTTATTACAGCTAAGCACAATCAAAGAATATTACCTAATAAAAAAGAAAAGTATAGGAAAAACTATAAATACCATGACAATTGCTTTGGTTTCATCTCTAGAAAACTTAATATCCGCGTTTGGATCATGTTGAAGGCCAATGAGAACATCCACAAAGTCGGGCTTCTCTGTTATGCTCCTCGTGAGATGATCATCAATTACTGAATTTGATAGTTCATCCATTACTCTTGAGACCTCATTCACGCGTTCGTCCAATCCGGTGAACTTTCCAAGCCATCCAAGTGATGGAAAGAAATCCTCCATATGGAACTCTCCGAGCAACTCCATTGCTTTGTCGAGCGAGTCATGGAATTCGTCGTTCCCTCTCTTATCTTTGGTTAGGTACTTTCCAAGGATAGCTCTGCAGACTACTTTGCTAGTGGTGTCATTCAAGATCTCACTCAAATTCACCAATCCAGGTGAACTTGAGATCTTTCTAATAAGATGTGTAACTTCATCATCTCTGATGGGCTGAAATGACTGAACCTTCTTTTTACTGAGGAGGTTAAGAATGATTACCTTCTTTGCTTGCCTCCAATACTCACCGTAAGGTGAAAATGACATGTTCTTTTGACCATACATGAGGCGGTCCATGATCTTCACCAACGGTCGATTGGCGAAAATGTGGTCTTGTGTTCTTAGGACCTGCTCTGCCATCTCCGGAGATGAAACGACGAGAGTTGGAATTCGGCCTATCTGTAGCAACATGAGCGGACCGTGTTTGAGTGAGAGAGAACGGAGCGATTGGTGAGGGAAGTGGCCTAGCTGGTGGAGGTTGCCTATGATTGGAATTTTGGGAGGGGATGGTGGGTGATTGGAATTCTTGGAGATGCATGAATAGTGAACCAGAATGTATAAGAGAATGACTAGTAATGCTAACATGACAATGTTAGAAGAGGTTTCTGGTTCTTGAAAGAGATGCATTGGCAGATTAAGAGCCATTGTTGATTGTTTGCCAATCCTTTCAGTTGTGTGTGCTATTATAGAGTTCCCTCAGCAGCACATGTTTCTAAAAGATTTGGTTTGAGAGCGCTTGAAAGTCAACAGATTGAAAAGGATGTATATCTACCATGAAAAATACTTTTTTGGATCGATCATAATATTTCATTCCCGCATCATTATTATATGATAACAAAGAAGGGTTTCACAGCTTTGTTGGAACATGCATTTAGTCCAAGAATTTATGAATAAATTTTGAAAAATGTTATATATGTTGCGCAAAACACCTCCCAAATAGATCTATGTTTAAGGGTTTGATAGAGAAGACGGACAAATTAAACAACCATACAAAAAACAAAAAATTTACGTGGTTCGGCAAATTGGTTGTCGCTAAAGGTAATAGCGACGGCTGCCGACCGTCGCTAATATGAAAAATAATTATCTACTCTCTCTGTTAATGACCTTGCAGCACGGCGTCAATATTGCCTTTTAGAGACGGCCGAGGCCGTCGCTAAAACCTTGAGCGACGGGTCAATTAGCGACGACGAGCGACGGTTTACTTAAACGTCAGTAAATGAATAGTGACGGCTTTTGTTATTTTAAGTGACAGTAATGGCCATAGGTAAAACCCCGTTTTCTTGAAGTAGCTACTTCCATGGGCGACAATGATTGTCTATATGCCTCATTTTTTTTTTCTTTTCATCAAGAGCATATAAAGAGGAAACAAAAAGCTTAAAGAGAAAACAAATAGATTTCGCAATCCCTAATATATTTCGCAATTCGGAGAATCTAATAAACATATTTCGCAATCTCGATAATCTTGGAAAATGATTTTGCAATCCCGAATATCTTTGAAATATATTTCACAATCTCGAGTATCTAGGAAATATACTTCACAATCCCTCTACTATGACTTCAACTTTGGGCCATAGAAACTACAATGTACAATATCTTTTCCAGTCCTATTCTTGCCCGCATGTTTTGATTTTTTTTTAATAATAATATATCTTCTCTAATGAGATATATATATTTTTAAAAAAATTTAAAGTATATACCCTTATGAATTTCATGCATGGATGCATTTAACAACAAGAAGTATATACTTTGATGAATTTCATGGTTGCATATATAGAAAATGTACAAAATTTAAGTTTTTCTCGCCATTGATAATTTATAAGGGTCAAAGATTCCTAACTGGTTGAGTTAAATAATCATTAAGAGGATTTGACTTAGCCTGTACAACCCTTAATGGTTTAATCTTCTACATATGGAATTTTTTAATCTTTTAAATGCAGAATCTACTCAAATACATATCCAAACATGATCTAAGTGTAATTAAACACCATACCTATTTGACCAATAATCATTTACTGATACGAGGAATCAAATAAGATACGTACAACTTCCCATTCTCAACCATTTGATATCTTTCATAAAATCAGTGGGTTTCCCCTCACGAATCCTGTTACATAAAAAAAAAAAAAATTAGTCACTGATGCTACTGTTAATTTATTTAGTGGGGTGGTTGTTTGTTTTTATTTTTATTTTATAATAAAGTAAAATTATGCCATATGATAAAAACCAAAGATTAGGAGACAATCCAGTGACCGAAACTTTTGAAATATGCGAAGAATTTAGTATGGTTTGATAAAATCGAATAAAAGATCATCAAAACTATAAATATTTGGAATATTACGCAAGGCCTGGCGTTTCATAATTTAATCAAATAAGGATTTTTTTTTTTTGTTAAGGGTTGATAATTCATACCTAACAAACAATTTTTTTTATGAAATTGATGTATTATGTTTTTTTGTAGTTGCTGCATAACTTTATTATTATTAATGTGTTAGTGGTATAGAGTTAATTGCGTGTGAATTTTGTTTATGAATTGGTAATTTTAATAAAAACATGTATTTCAGGCATGATTGGGTATGAACATTAATCCTTTTTTCTTTCTTGTCCCAACCACTTCTGTGGACTGTGAGTCGGTTCAAAAGATGAAATGGAGAAAAAATTAAAACTCATTTTCTTACCGAAAATAAATAAAAGAATTGGACATATTTGTCTTTATGTTCTTATCCAATGTTTTAAAATCGAGTCGTTCAATGAACTTAAAAAATTATCTGATCAAGCGTCACTAATTCAATCATTGGATCAATCGAAATCGAATTTGAACTGTAAGATAATTTACTTATAAATAAAAAAAAGAAAAAAAAAAGAGGGCAAGAGATATGAGCGCACATAGGTTTTTTCTCAAGGGGCCCATTTGGTCCTGATTTTTTATGTGGTCATGATACTCTTTATTTTGTAGTACACGTCTCCCCTTTCCTTTTTCTATTCCCCCATTTGTACAATCCTGTACATTTTTTTACAGTAATAAAATTATTTATTGAGTAAAAAAAATCCCATTGGCCTGACAATTTTTTTCATCGTCTGATTGTCATTATGGCAATTTCAATTTTCATGTTGAATATGTTGTTTCAACACATGAATTTTGTAATATATGTTTATTAATACTGTAGAGTTTGAAAAACTTCACAACATTAATGGATGACACATCATTTTCTATTGGCTCTTTGTAGCTGGAGAGTCGCCTATACTAGGACACAGGTGCAGTACCTGCTAAAATTTTTCAAACACTATGTTCTCTCTAATGATCATAAGTAGATAGAAATATTGTGTACCTTTTCACATGGAATAATGTGCTGTTTATAAGATGTAAAAGCAAATGACAATGCATTATATGATATATTATATAATTGTCAATGGCACAAATCAGGTTGTGCATAATCTCTTCATTCATGCTCTCGAAATAGGTCATGTGGTCCACAACACCATACACGTTGACCGTGTCAACTCTGATGCATGTCAAAAACCTCACCATGAAATCCGTTGTTTCGCTCATCAGTCCTTCGCTTGTATGAGGGTAAGGATGATTTTGACCTTATTGTGCTAACCTTAATCAAATTCATCCAGTAACCGACTGTACAACTGTTATTGAACCCCTTATCCGCTTGAAAGTTTCTTTTTTCTTTGGGTGGTTGAGAACCAATATTTTCAAGCAAAATTTATACCAAGAAGAAGATGATGCTCTGAGTTTTCCTCACCCTTAATAATTTATAAGAGTCAAAGCTTTCCCATTGGTTTAGTTCAACAACCATAATTTATAATGTTACGTACAACCTCTTTTCAGCCCCTCATCTAATGAGTTAAATGTTTTTATAAAAAATAAAATATATGCTTTAATGAATTGTATAAATGCATTTATAAAAAATGTGAAATATTTCAATTAAAGCATATATCTTCTTAATGTGAGCATATACGCCGACCATAAATTTCCTATTGATGCATATGAGACTGAAAAAATAAAACTGTGTAACAGCACAGTTGAATAGCACAACCCCCTTAATGGTGGTTCAATCTCCTACACTCGTAAATGATTGTTTTTTGTATATTTTCACCTTGGGAGATATGAGCGCATATAGGTTTCTCAAGGGGATCGACCATTTGGTCCCGATGTCTTTTAGTGGCCACGATGCTCTTTGTTTTGTAGTGTCTTTTTGACTCGTCTCCCCTTTCTTTTTGTATTTTCCCCTCTATACAATATTGTAAATTTTGTTACAACAATAGAATTATTTACTAAGTATATATAAAAAAAATTATTTCCCACGGGCCTGGCATTTTTTTTCATTATGGAAATTTCAATTTTCATGTTGAATGTGTTGTTTCAACATATGAATTTTGTAATTTATGCTTATTAACACTGTAGAGTGTGAAAATCTCCACATCATTGTAGCTCCAAAAAAGATTAATAAACTTAGGAGAGGCGCCTAAACTAGGACCCTGGCACGCTACCTGCTAAAGAGTTTCTGATACTCAAGTTATAGATCTTTATAGAATGTTCTCTTTATTGGTGGATAAAAATATTCTATACTTTTTCTCAAAGAATCATGTGCTATTTATAAGATGTAAGAACCAACGACAACGCATCATATGACATGCTATATAACTGTCAATGGCACAAATGAGGTCGTGTATAATCTCTTCATTTAGTCACATGCACTCTCGAACTAGGATGAGCAGGTCACAACATCAGGCCAGTTGACCGTGTCAACTTTCATGCATGTCCACAACCTCACCAACCCTTCTCTAGTATGAGGGTAAGAACTCTAGAGTATATTAATACATGAATAAAACATTACAAGCTTTAGAGTATATCAATCCTAAAAATAGAGATATATAATAAAATAAATAATACAATAATAATATTTTCAGATATAGGATACAAGCATATTCTTATCCGATCCGAAAACTTTCGGATACGGATACTAATTTTTCAAACATCAGATATTTTTTGAATTGTCAGATACGAATTCGAATCAGATACAGATAATTTTTTTAAATAATTGACAAACTTAATAAATATTGTTGAAGCACAGAACATGCGAAGTGTATAACTAGCTTTATAAAAGTATACTAATGTCACTGTTAATGTAAATATAAATAAATTATATCACAAGTGTATTATAATACTCTATTGTGATTTTCTATGAATATATAACCACGTATCTCATTTAGAAAATCATATATATAAGATAGAGAAGAAGAAAAAAAATATCAAGTAAGTATGTATGTATGTATAAACTATAAACTGTGATATGTGCGTACGGCGGCCTCACCTTCTCCATCTCTTTTGTTGTTCGTTAAAAAAAAAAACTCTCTTTCAAATACAAACCGGATTGTACGGGGTCATGTCTTGGGAATCAAAAGCAGCGAATGACCGGCCCAGTGGGCCCTACCCAACGCCCACCACTCACCATTTAATAGATCAAGGTCGTCCATCAGTGACACGTGTCAGTCGACGTGACAATGCAACCTGATACGGACTTTTCCTCTTCAATTCCAAGTACAATGCGCGTCCGTTTTGATTTTCTTTTTTTTAAATAAAGTTCCGTTTAAATCTGCGTTTACAGATTATACATCGAAGAATCTGAACGGATCCAGATAATGTTTTGAAAAAATAGTTTTTAGATTAAAAAAGTTTTTAGCATGTCCACAACCTCACCAACCCTTCTCTAGTACGAGGGTAACCACCTGCAAATCACGTGTCAGTCAATGAGAGCTCGTTGTTTTTTCCTCCCACCAATACATGTTGAACAAATATTAAAAAAACCGACAATTCCATGAGCACCCCGGCCTTGTTAATCGTAATCTACTATTGTCCAGTAGGTATGTCACCACATGGAATTCTGACCCCCGCAACATGGTTCATTTTTTCTTTGGGTGGTTGAGCACAAATAATGTATGTACCCATTCGAGTTGGCGTAGAATGTCTCTATAGGCATCCTTATCTGCTTATCTGCAGGGTATAATATTTGGAAAATGTTCCACAGGAAACAAAAGATTTATAATATTTGGAAAATGTTATACTCAGTACATTTTACATTAATTTCAATGCGCATTAGCCTTAGCCTATGTTTTCATTTTCTTTAAAAATCATAAACCTCATCTAATGAGATATATATTTTTATTATACATGAAATATATATATATATACTCCAATTAATTAAATTGTGTCATTTATAGAATAGAATATGTGAATTTTTCCATGAGATATATATTCTTCGTTACAATGAATGAAAGTGACTATAGAGACACATAGGAGTGCGATTAAGATTGTAATTACAAAAAAAACTAATAAAGTGTTACAATGCTCATGTTACATATTATTGTCCAGTACTGCAGACATAAGATGAGGGTAGCCCTTGGTCATGATGGATACAAACGCCCTGTGGAAAAAGATAGCTATGATTGAATGGAAGTCAGCAGTTGGGTTTTTTGTTTATCTAAAAGAAAAAACCCTCTAATGAATACATCTAAAGAAACCACTGCCTAAGTAATATAAATCAAGGACAGAGTTGTTGAAAGTTTTCTTGGTTATCTAAAAGAACAACCCTAATGAATACATCTAAATAAACCACTGCCTAAAAAAAATATAAATCAAGGACAGAGTTGTTGAAAGTTTTTTGGTTATTTAGAAGGAAAACCCCTAATGAATACATCTAAATAAACCACTGCCTAAAAAATATAAATCAAGGACAGAGTTGTTGAAGTGGAGCCCTTCTTTGGCATAAAGAAAATTCAGATGGCTCTCTCTCGGTAGACAGGGTTGGTTTTGGTGAACTTTATAAGCAACATACAGGGAGTTCAAACTCCCTTAACCTCTATTATCCTTGGATTAAAGGGTATCCAAACATCAATTAATTTGACAATATATGTAGGTTTAAATTTCACATCATTGGATTGAAAGTGATTCTTACCACTGCAATGGCTTGGATGGAAGAAAAAGACAATGCCCTATGGACTTCTTTCAGGATCATCATCAACCACAAATTATGCCAATTTGACTAGTGGAAAGCAATTCACATTACAAAAGAAGCAAATTAAGACTTCTATGGGGTTCACGGTTTCCACTTATATAGAGTATTTTAGTATGTTGGGGGTTCTAATTTTTGGGGATTGGGGATGCATTTTTTTATATTGGTAATCAAGGATTAAGGATTTGTATTGCTATAACTTTGTTGCTCCTCTTCAACAATAAAGATTTATGTAACTGCTTCTTCCTGAAAATTTGATTATTCCTTTCCATCTATATGTACCAGAAGGTGCAATCTCTTTTCTAAATGAATCAGTAATCTGGGCTGCCAACCAATCCCGGAAAGCTTCGAGCCTCCTTGGCATTGTGGCTATAAAATGAAGGTCCCAAAAAATGCATATGACTGAGTTTCAAGTAAAAACAAATGTTGTTTAAAAAAAAAAAAAAAAAAAAGTATAATGCATATAAAGTTCAATTAGATTTGGAATGTAACTTAATTTTAATGAAAAACATAAACTGCATAAACACAAAAAAATTTCAAAAATATAATACATATAATGTTTAAATACATTTTCAAAAAAACAAATATGACAAAATGTAATTGATTTATACAATATAATGCATATAAAGTTCAGTTACATTTTGAAATGTAACTGACTTTCAAAAATGTATTGTATATAATTTTATTTACATTTAAAAATGTAATTGATTTTAAAAATATAATACATATAAGGTTCAAATTATTTTGAAAAGTAACTGACTTAAAAAATAATGCATATAAAGTCAGATACATTTTAAATGTAATTAACCTGTGAAAGAAAAATAAAAAAAATACAATGTGTGAATGTTAACACACATTTAATTATGAATATGAATTTCAACTAAAATTGAAATATTTAAACAAATGTAGATGATTTATTTCAGATCATCTAAAAAGAAAAATATAATGTATGAATGTTACCAATGGATATAAATAATTCAGTTGGAACTTGGAAATAAAAAAACCTTCAATAACAAATTTCGATGTGCTCTTTGTGTTCAACAGCGTATAAACGATTCAATTGATGGAAGATCAATGCGATTCAATTGGAAGTAATCAATAACCAAACCTACAAAAATAAATTTTGATTTGCTCTTTGGTGTTTCAACAGTGTATAAAAGTCTTCAATTAGTGGAGGATCAATTTGTATAAATGATTTAAATGGAAGAAATAAAAAAAACATGGAAATAAATGTCACGGTTACATATTCCTCGATTTTGAGGATCAATTACCAAAAAAAGCCAAAAATACACACAGGGGTATAGTAGGTATTATATATACCAACTAATGAGGCTTGTGATGGGGCCTATCATTTGAAGCTTGAAAAATATTATTGTCTCCAAATTATTCAAATATTTTTATAATGAAATATATATTTTTTTATAAAACATGAAACATATATATTTCAATGATACGCAAAAAATCATACAAATCGTTAGCTTATAACTAGTTAAATTAAGGTAGTGTTTGATAACGCGATTGCAAAACTGGGTTTAAAACTGATTCTGCAGGAAGTTGCATCTCTTTAACTTTCTCAAATAACAGCTTTTGAGCATTATTTGTTTAAAAACTGTTTGTAGGAAATTGCGATTGTAAAACTGTTTGGTTGCACGATTGCAGAACCAGCTTTTTACAATCGCGCAACCAAACGCTGCCCAATCGCGCAACCAAACGCTGCCCAATCACACAATCAAATGCTGCCTAAATAAAACTACACATGGGAGTGGGGTATGAATGCTATGCTTGTCTCAAAATTTATTGGGTTCTATTTGACTTATTGTACAAAATTATCACGTCATTTTTAAAATCAGACGGCTAAAAAATAAAAACAGCGGGTCCCATGATTTTATTTTCTTGTTACACAGCCAGTTTTCTTGGTTGCCACATTTTTGGGTTTTTGATGTTATCACAGGCATGTTTTTTTTTTATACTACTCTTACTTTTGTCTTGGATTGGCAGCATTTTTTTTTTTTAATCCTTCCTAACTTTTATTGTAGTACACATGTTTTCGATCTCAATTTTAATCTACACATGTTATATGTTTTTTTAAATTTTTTATTTCAACATATGATACTAACAAAACATAGAAAGATAAAATTGGAACTTAAGAAGGGCTAACATGCCTACATCAATTTTTAATTTAAAATTATTGAACAAACCATTCCTGAATGTAAATTTTTAGTACTTCTTACAATGAAATACAATGTATAAAAAAGACAAGTATAAGTTGTATAACTCATTCACCATGGGGGAAATTGGATAATAAGATTTTTTTATATTTATTGAATTACTTAGGAAAATTAGCTAAACTGATATAAGTGAAATACATCTCATTTGAAGTAGTCCAAAAAAACCGAACTGCGTCAGTAACATATTTCATATTGAAAAATTCATCACAATAACGGTCACCATAATATAAAAAGATAATACTCGAATAGAAATATAGATGAGTAAGTTTACAAAAATTCAATAAAATAAAAAGACTCCTTATAGAGTATATTATTTGAACATCACACATGCTATTTAGTCTTCTTTGTTCACGTATCTTCGATGATCATGCTATTCGAGGCTTACGAGTCCGGATATGTGAAGTTGATTCGTTGAGGCAATGAGATCTGTTAAAATAATGATTGGAACTTACTATGTTGGGGTTTTCCACAGGGCATCCAATGCAGTAGATATATTACTTCCTTTTAATTGTGTCAACTAATATGTTCATAGTATCTATAAACATATAAATAAAATGAATTAAAATAAAGTGTTTTTGGGAACTGGGTTATTATCTGTTGGACCTTGGGTGGGTTTTCAAGGGTCTAGTTTAACAGTTTTTTATGGACCTAACCCTATTGGGCATTAGAGGACCTGGTGGCCCTCCCTGTTTGGGGCCTAGGCAGTGGCCTTCATGGCCTTTACCCAGGATCAGCCCTGAGAAGCAAGCCCACCATGCATCCCCTCATACAAACCTGACCCAAATTAAGTGAGCCTGGGCATTACAGAAAGAAACAAAAAAGATTCAGAGGTGCAATCCAGGCCAAAAGAGATGGGAGTCTTGCCACCTTCTGAGATCAAAAGAGCACGAAGCATCATTGTCCAGGCATGACAGATGCAGAAAGATTCCAGTGTCATCATCTTCATTCCAAGTATTTTATCTTACCCTCTCAAAGCTTTTTCAACCCTTATCTTCCTGAATAGCCATTTGAAGTGTTCGATGGGACAAATTGGCCTGCAATATTTACAGGCCAATAGTTATGGGACATACTGTCCTGCAATATTTAGAGGAGAAATTGTCCCTTAATATTTATTAAGGCGTCCGCATATCGTTTAGATAAAAAAAAAAAAAAATAGCTATAAGCCAATAGTTTATTTCGTTGCCTAAAGACAATACGTAAAACGGACTGTGTCGGACTGACCCGGTTTTAAAAAAAAATTAAGTGGTTAATATGGGTTAATGTGGGGGTAATATTTGATTTTAAAAAAAAATTGGATGTGGTAAATTGATCCCACAACCACACATGTGGCACCGTCCGTGTTTGTGAGACTGTCCGCACGGATTGTATGTAACACGCTTTTCGTATGAATATTATTCATCACAAGGTAATAGCAAAACACATGTATTTGTAATGCTGTGATTCTTTTTATTTTTGTTCCATTTTTGTGTTTATCACCTTTGCTTCACATGTGCGAGGGGATTTGTACTGCATGTAATTCCAAACACATCATAATCAAGCTTGTTGGATTATAGTTTCGAATAAAGGACTACTTTTGGATGAAAGTGGAGGGTGGTGTTGCATGTCTCTTTGTCTGATTATTATGACATTAAATATAATTGATTGATGATTGATATATTTGATGTTCACATGTTGATAAGATTTTGCAATTAGCCAAGTTGATAAGATTTATTTGATAACCACCATACAGAGAACAACATCCCAATCTCTTTTTTTTTATATTATTGTAAAGCATGATGTCAATAATTGAAGTATAGGTCAAATCCCAGACCAGCACTTAGTCAATGTTTTCGGTTTTGGCAGTGTTATATTATTGGCTTGTAATTTTACTTTATATATTAACTGAAAATGATATTTCAAAAATGACAGGTTATACCAAATGGGAGTAAAAGATATAACAAACTAGACTAACTTGTTAAGTTTCCAATGGTTCAAGATGCATTTAAGTTTATTAGTATTACAGTATACTGCATTATATGGTATACATAGTCAATAATTAATCTAATGCGTCTAATGGCACATAAACTAATATGTATTTTGAGACAAAACATGATGCAACTCTACACCATAGCCTATAGGGTCCTGGATTCGAGTCTTCTCCCTATTGATAGGAGAATATTTGATCAGAAAATATACATAAAAAAGAGGATTATTAACAAAAAAAAAAAAAAAAAAATATACACCACACAATATCATTTTTATATAGCAAGTTACGCTTACCTTCTGTTTGGATAGAGGAATTAGATTACTTGGAATAGATAGTAATAAATCATTTTTTATTTGATTGTGTTTTTAGTTATTCTTTTTTGAAAATGTATTAATGATTTTTTTTTGTTTGGTGGAGCATGGATAAGTTATTAGATAAAAGATGAATAAAATGTGAATAAAAATTTATTAAAAAATGATTTAACGTGTAGGATCCTTAATCTATAAGATATGAAAATGGGCCCCACCCACTCATTGATAGCTAGGCCACACTTGCTCTGTTCTGCTGGAGAATAATAGCTAACTCAGGCCATATGTGTTCAGGCTGAATAATGGCTTGCCCCATAGAGAACTTCCTAGAAGCCACTTGATTTACCTAGCTCCCTGTACCTGAGTCATGGTCCACTGTTGAATTTGGATTGGCTCCATCAAAGTTGATTACAATCCAGTCATTGGGGAGGAGATGCTCCACCTGATTCCAGAAACTATAGTTGCCCTGAGTGTCATCTATGAACAGAACTCAGTTTGTATCTTCTGACTGCTGAAATTGTTTTTATGTCTCAAGCTGATGAAAAGATGGTCTGATAATACACTGAAATGATATCCTTCAGCACTAAACATTTGTGGTATTCATTGTAGTTGAAAATTCTGAGACATCTTTCATTCCAGATTGGTGCTATAGCAGATGTCAAGCTTTCTTGAAGTATACTTAAAAGGTGCCTCGATATAGATGTTGATCAGCATCCATTTAGTCCATTGATATAATTAAGGCCGTGCATGAAACATAGAGTAGTATGGTTTTCACAAAAATTACACGGATTGTTCCATAATTCATTGTTCGTGAGTTCCACATGAATGTGAAGTAGGAAAACTAGTACTAGCACTTAAATTTAGTAAAATCATGAAATGCATCAATGTGCACATACAATTAGAACATCATTAACATATTACAAAATCCAAGCCTAACAAAACAAATCATGCTTTCGAAGATCTTATGTAGTTCTCCGGTCGATACTAGAAGATTTTATTGTTGATCATTATTGGAATATTCTATCTTACAATGGTGTTTCTTTTATTGTGAGTCTGTTGCCACCAGAAGAAGTGGGGACTTCTTCCTAGTGACAATCCCAGGAGCATCATCCATGTTGAAGTCCCTCTCCTTCATCCCATTAGGCAATTTCCATTCAAAGTGGTGAATGAGATTCGCGAGCACGAGCTCAAAATTAGATATCCCAATGTGTATCCCTGGACAAATCCTTCGACCTCCCCCGAATGGGAAGAACTTAAAATCATTTCCATTGAAATCCAAAGAATTGTGTAAGAATCTCTCTGGCAAGAACTCCTCTGGGAATTCCCAATATCCAGTGTCCCTTTGAATAGCCCATGCATTCACAAAGACCCTTGTTCGTGCAGGGATATTGTAGTTTTGAATTGTAGTATCCTCTACTGATTCTCGAGGAATTAACAATGGAGCTGGTGGATGCAAGCGTAAAGTCTCTTTAAAAATGGCTCTTAAGTACTCCATTTGGCTTATATCATCCTCGTCGACTGTGGATTTCCCTTTGATGGTTTCTTTGATCTCCTCTTTAAGTTTGGTCATCACATTTGGGTTCCTTATAAGCTCCGCCATTGACCATTCTAAGAGCACGGATGATGTGTCTGTTCCAGCTCCAAAAACATCCTGTTGTGGTAAAATTATAATTAAAATTTAAACATAAGAATATATATTTTGCATTCATTTTTTATATATCTATATTTGTATTCATATGTATTCTTCAAAACATGTCAAACATGTATGAGTTCAATTATCATACATGGAATCATCAAAACAAGGATTACCTATTTTTGATGGTGTCTCTTAATTCAATCAAAACTGGGACAGGCCAGAGTGGCAGCACCTTTTCTAGGTGCCAGAGTTTGAATAACATCTATAGAACATGTAATGCATTTTAAGGGTGCAATATTAGGGGTTACCGATTTTAGTATTACTTTCACCCAAGCACAATTAGTTCTAGAGTTCTCATGTGATCTAATCTTGTAATAAAGTTTTAGATGCTAGTGGACACAACCCAAAACCAATGTTGACATACCTGTAAAATCCCTTTGATGTCCTTTCTGGTGAGGACAGCACCATCTCTACTATCCTCCTTTTGGAGTGTCAATAGAACATCCACGAAGTCAGAATTCCCTTCATCAGCACCTCCCCCTGTGCATATATGAGCTTCGATCAACTCATCGAAAAGATCATCCCATCCATGGAAGGTCTTCGTAGCCCTCACATTTAAACCAGTGAAAAACTCCAACCACTTGTACGATGGGAAGAGGTCCTCCAAATGCAATCCAAGGAGTAACTTCCCGTTCTCCTCCACAAGTCTGTGAATCTTGTCAGACACCCCCTCCCCAAGAAAAGCCTTCCCAAAAGTAACTCTAGCAATGACATCCACCACATAAGATTTGATGAATTCACTAAGGTTAACCAATCCCGATGAAGAGGTCGACACAAGCCGTATGTTCTCGATCATATGCGCTACAGTCTCCTCCCTCACGCCACGATACGACTGCACCCTCTTAGAGTTGAAGAGATGGAGCGTGCTTATCTTCCGTACTTGTCTCCAGTATTCACCGTAAGGCGAAAACCCGATGTCCCTGCTACCATAAAAAAGGATCTTGGTGGCCTTGAGGGAAGGCCTGCTTGCGAAGATCTTGTCTTGGGTCTTCAAGACCTCTCGAGCAAACTCGGGCGACGAAACAACTAGAGTTGGGACCTGGCCTAGTTGTAAATGCATTATGGGGCCGTATTTTTTAGATAGCTCATAGAAGGATTTGTGGGCAAATGGGCCTAACAAGTGGAGATTTCCTATGATGGGAAGTTTGAATGGAGAGGGAGGAAGATTGGGTTTCTTGGTTAATGATCTCCTCAGTAAGAAGAATGGGACTGACAAGAGAAGCATGAGCAAGAGATGGGCAGTTGAGTTGCTAAAATTCTCCATCATTATAGAAATTGTTTGTGCTAATTAACATGGAAATAATGGTTTGCTCCTCTGCCCCTTTTATAGTTGCGCAAACAACTAGTTTTGGTATCTAAATTGAAATATAATTAGTGTGAATGTGTTTGATTACTTTTAATCTATTGTTCTTCATCATGGGTGATGAGTTTGCGAACACTTTAAGAACCACACATGCAGGTGATAGTTATCCTGTCTGCGTTGAACAGATGATTCAATCATTCACGAAACCAAGAGGCAACAATAAAAATTAGACATCAACGTCAACTCTAGGCGATGTTTGTTTGAATAGAATCTTATCAACAATTTTCTCTGTATATGACATGTTCTTGACAGTGAACCAAAGAAAAGGCATTATAGAACTTGCATTATAGAAATTATGCTTTAAAACTTCCCAGTGGAAACAAAAGTATAATCAAACGCTGTTTGCATAGAGAACATATATATTTACAATATTCGTATATAGTTGTTCTCGATTTATTTATGGGCAGAGTTAATTAAAATTGAAAGTCAAATATCAATTTAATTTTTTTTTTTTATAACTTCTTTAGGTCTAGAAAAACTAATTGTCAAAAGTCTGAAGCGCCCCACAAAATAATTCGGAAAACAGAGCATTTGTCAATATCATCCTACACAAATGGAAAGTCTAGTTACTAAAATTTTCTCCATGTATATATAGAAATTGTTTGAGCTCATTCAATGAAATATAGTTGCACAAACACCTGGTTTTGGCAGCTAAATTGAGATACAATTCGTGTGGACGTGTTTGATTCCTTTTAATCTAATATTCTTCATCATGTCTATGTGTACACTTTAAGAACCACACATGCAGGGTGACAAGGGTTATCCTGTCAGACAGACAATTTAATCCTTCACAAAATCAAGAGACAACAGAAAAAATTAGACATCAACATCAGCTCTAGGTAAAGCTTGTTTGAATAGAATCCTATCTACAATTTTCTCTGTATATAAGATGATCTTGACAATGAACCAAAGAACACGCATTGTAGAACATGCATTCTATAGAAACTCTGCTTTTACATTGAAACCTCCAAGTGGAAACAAAAAGTATAATCAAAAGCTGTTTGCAGAGAGAGCTTTCCCAATATATTTACAATAATATGAATAGGTAGTACTCACGTTCGTAGTTGTCACTCCAATTATGTCTTAATATAAGAAGAGATGACCAAGTTTGTTGTTGCCTTCTGCTTGTTAATGTTTGTTTTAATGTTTTCCAAACTACTACTACTACTAGGGCTGGGGAACCACATTTCTCTCCCTGCTGGCAGCAGGGATTGATCCTTTGTCCCCAAAGGGATGGGGCTGTCACTCAACCACTGCACTAGGCGGGTCGGGACGTTTTTCATAATGATTGTTGGCTTTTAGATTCATGTTTACTTGAAATTTTGATCAATAATAGACATTTTGATCACTAATATTAGAAGTCAAATATCGATTTAAATTGGTGGATCTTATCAATCATAGATTTTATTTATTTATTTATTTCTTTAGGCCACCAAAAAACTTATTGTCAAAAGTCTGAGGCGCCGTTGCCTAATAATTTAAAAAACAGGGCATTTGTCCATATCATCCTACACAAATGAATAGACCCCACTCTATTATTGTGCAGTGCTTGATGCAGAATGGGTGGCCGATATGTTCCTAAAGCAATGGGACTACTAGAAGAATTCCATCAGATAATTATGAAAATACCAGCTAGTAGAAATCAAGGGCCTCGTTATCAGAATTGCATGAAATTTTACATGGAGATAAATGTCAAGGAGATCTTTAAAAACCAAAGGGTTTAATCCAAATCCAAATACCCAAGCAATTCAAATACAATTGGTTTGGGTCGAGGATTCAGGTAAACCAGATGTATGAGGCACAATTTGAGTTGTTGAAATTTTTAATCTTGAAATCAATCGTCTTTTATAGTTTTGTTTCACTATTCTCTTTTCTAAGTATCTCATTTCTATATTTATTATCTTTTCCTTGGACATCAACTATTTCAGAGTTAAATTATCTAGAAGAAATCAATTTGTAATTAATCCCAAATCCAAGCCCAATTTGATCCCTACTCAACTCGAATCAAATTGAACTTAACTTGAATCGAATTGGGTGTGTTTTTGGATGCGGGTTTGAGAATTAGTTTTTTCTCAAGAGCTAAGTTTAAAATGAGTTTACAGCCAACTGTCTTTTTTACAGATTATGAAAAAACTAGTTTTTAGGCACTTCTTAAATGTGTATACATCTATTAATTAATCTACAACTTTTTTTTTTTTTTTGAAAAAGGGTTTAGAGAAATCAAATTCTTGATAACCCATAATATTTCCAAACACACATCCAAACACCCCAAGCTTGTCCTCGTGATGGTGAAATTGAACTCTTACTTGACCCAACCTGTCCGATTTGCAGGAAGGCACACTCATCCCTGTTATTTATTCACTGAACTTTCTAACAACTATGAAAAAGATGCAACCTAAGCTTACATGAAAGAACCCCCACTCCTCACATGCGAAGTGGAGCTTCTCCGATTCCTCCTCTGAGGACCGTTCATCAAGAAGCCTGGAGAGATCAACGGTGGGGATCTCCGGCTGGACATCGTCGCCGATTGTCGGCTCGACCTCGATCTTTGGCCGGACGTACCTATTAGGAATCTCTTCCATCTTCATGGATGTGAGGGCTTGAACGTTGTCGACGGGCAGAGACTATTTCTTTGATAAGTTTAATGTTGCTTTCAGCAGAGATTATTTTATAGTCTACGGTTTTGGTGACATTTATATGTTGGGATTATGTTTCGATCCGGTGTATCAAGATCAGATGACCATGACTGTTAGTGGTAGTTTGTAGTTTTCATGATTGCATCTCAGTGTGTTAAATTCCAAGAATTAATATTTATTTAATTGCAATATAAATTTTTTAAAAAAATTAATTTTTTAATTTTTTTATGAAAATGAGACCTTTTCCTGCGAAATATTTCATAGGGAAAAGGTCTATTATCTTTTTTTTATATATTAATTTTATACACTTTTAGCTGCGAAAAAATGTCGTAGCCAAATATCATCTTTTGCTACGAATTCTATTTTCGTAGCAAAAAGTGGATTTTTTTGCTGTGAAAATATTTTCGTAGCAAAAGGTGGCATTTTGCTATGAACGTATGCCTTTGGTTGCGAAACCGATTTCGTAGCGAAAAGTGACCTTTTGCTACGCAAATTGGTTTTTTGCAGCAAAAGGGAATTCAATACGAGACAATTGCGAATTCAATACGAGACAATTGCAACAAACATATTTCGTCGAGAAAGACTTTTGGCTACGAAATGGATGGTTTTTGTTACGAATTGGTTCACAGCTAATGCCTGGATTTCTTGTAGTGAAAATAAGTGATGCAACACGCAAGGATGAACTACTACCCTCCGTGCCCACAATCTGATAAGGTTCCTCAGACTCTCCCCGCACTCCGACAACGATACACTCACCGTACTCCTCCAAATCAACGAAGTCCAAGGACCGCAAATTAAAAAAAATGACAATTGGGTTCCTTTCACATCATTGCCAGATTCTTTCATCATCAACATCGGCTATGTTATGGATATAATCTGCGCAATCTTCAATAGAAAATGAGGAAATATGAATCAGTATAGGTCAAAGAAAAAACGATAGAGAAAAAAATCATTTTTAATTCAATCTATTATTATTATTATTATTATTATTATTATTGTGTTTTTGTTACAAGTGAAACGGTTCAATCAGAATAAAAAAAACATTACACCTTTTTCTTAAGAAATAATGAAAACGATTCATTTTTTTTTTTTTTTGTGCAATTGCTTTGTTTCCAATGTTTCTTTCAGGTAGGTTTAATGTAGCATTCGGCATAGATTATTTTATAGCCTCAGGTTTTGTTGACATTTGTCAAAATCAAACCCTCGCTAGGCTAGGTGGTGAAGACACCCTCTCTGTGTTACCCCCAAGTTGCCTAGTGAAAAATAGTGGTCTGACCCATTGTAAGCTGATCATAGACTTTATAATCTGTTATACCAAAAAATATCAAACAAATTTTTCTTAAGAACCATGAAAGATTTAAAGAATCCATGGAAAGCTTCAATATCCATTACGATAGCTTCAATATATATCCATTACGATCTATACACACACACAATAATTAGGCCAATTTTGTTGTACTTGTTCATCCATTTATAACACATATATGGGACATTTATTTATTTCTCAATAATACCAACAGTGAGGAATTCAACACAAGTGATCACAACTTGTTCAAAACACACTGTAAGAAAATTAAAGGCCCTTCACTTATCAATTGAGCTTCATGGTTTCCATGTAGTCCTTCTCATTCAGCTTAGATGACAGGCGTTTCTTGATCATTTCTTTATACTCCATAGTCATATAATGCTCTTCACCATCTCTTGTGATCTCTTTCAGTGGACCAATACAGGCATCATAGTTTGGACTATGAAACGTCGCGATTGAGAGACGTTCCTTGTGTGGGTCAATCGTGCTTCTGTGGTTAATACTCTTGTATTTTCCATTGCTCAAAATCTACAAAACAATGAAAATTGATCAGCTTCTAGCTGTATTGTACCAATCATACTTGATTGAGGATGTACAAATAGAAATTGAAAATTGAAGGAAAACAAAGGAAAATTTAAAAAAAATCTTTAAATTAATAAAATACTATAGTTATATCAATAAAATGAAAATATTTTTTATTTTTAGTAGATGAAAGGTGTAAGGTTTTTTTATTTTCTTGAAAAAGTGAATGTTTTATAATCCAGAAAAATTGATCGAATTGAAAATGAATGGTTCTCTCTCCATCAATTTCTTTTTTGACTCAGATTAAATAAAATTCTTTCATTTTTTATGCAAGATTACATAGATTACCTCCATGACATCCCCAATGTTGATGATGAAAGAGTTAGGAAATGGTGCGACAGAAACCCAATTATCATCCTTCTTGATTTGCAGTCCTTGGACCTCGTTGATTTGGAGGAGTATGGTGAGCGTATCGGTATCGGAGTGCGGGGATAGTCCGAGGACCTTATCGGATTGCGGGCATGGAGGGTAGTAGTTAATCCTCACTTGTTGGAACACCAGCTTTTCGATTAGCGTTTCAGCATTGACGCCCAAGTTCTTGGCCATCGCGCTTACGAGTTCATCAGCGACTTTCTGTATCTCTAAAGTGTAGTGGTCCAATGTTTCCCTGAGGTTTGGAATCGATTTTTTAAAATATAATCTAAATTGATTAAAATTAATGAAATCATTATGGAAAAGCAATATCTCTCAATGAGTTTTTATTTATATAAAAACTACTTTATTGTCTTTTAATACAAAATTCAACATCGGATACGTAAAACCTAACATTTAAAATATCCATTAGAAATTGATTATCTAAAAATTAATATTGTGAAAATAAAATGAATTTGAAAATTAGTTTCAAATGAAACTTTTATAAAAATATCCTTTGCAAGGGATACCAAAAGTCTTTCACAAGTTAGCAGAGATTCTCGTAGAGGACCTTGTTCGTTGAGTGATCCTGAATTTGATCTCAAGGAGAGAATAACACCACTAGACAATCAAATTTTTTTTTTCTTTGATAAATGTAACAATTTGTTTACATAGATGAGTCTCTCTCTCTTTTCTGTATTGAATATATTAAACATAAAAAATTATACCATATATACTCTGATAACACAGTATATACTATGTTATATATAGATCTATAAAACGGATTGCAAAACAGGTTGAGATACAGTGTATCTGTGCTAAAAAAAATCTCACCTGAAAGAGGGTGGTTGGGTGGGCCAGAATCTCATGTTCCTCAAATCGAGTGGTCTGGTCTTGAGGTAAATCATGTCGGCCCAGTCCAGCTTTTGCTCATCAGACACCACAAACGCTTGACCGTACCCTTCAATGTCCCCCGGAAGCTGTGCATGCGCCTCCTTCACCTCCAATGGCTGCCTGAAGAACTCTCTCACCTCCATCTTCATGTTCTCTATCGCTTCACCACTCACACCATGGTTTACAAGCTGCAACCACACACAGCCATAGAAATAGTAATTTCAATTAAACTCCATTAAAAGTGAATAATGTCAGAGACAATCCCTCATGCAATGCACCTTTTGTTTGTTTTTTAAATAACAAAACTGATTAAATGAGATATATACATATTTATAAAAAAAAATTATATATATATTTTCATGATGTATTGTATGAACCTAGTGGATGAAGAACATAAAAAATGATATTACTATTGAGGTCAATCTCTTTTCTCTCTCTCTCTCTCCTCCTCCCACCGCCCTTCGCCACCACTCTCCTCCGCCTATTGTCACACACCACCACCGCCGTTCTCCCCAGCCCTCTTTTTTCTTCCCACCGCAATCCGATCCCCAAAAGAATTATTTTCAAGGTGGGATTGCAATCACATAGAGTTTATTTGACTCTCCCGAAATGAATGATGTGAAGAAAAGTCATATATGCAATCTGCACACACTTTCATTTTTATAAAATCATAATTATTTTGCATAACTCTGTCATCATGAAAAACTGTTAATGAGATATATGCCTATTTGGATGTCTCCTACATATATCCAAATTTTACTTCAAATTTGAGTTAAAGTTTAATTTGATATAATATGTCTCTAACCATCATTTTGTGTTTTACTCAAATCTTTTAAAAAATTCACATTTTCTTTTAGTTATTTCCTATAAATATTTTCAAAGTCCTTTTTAAAAAAATTTTTACTACTCACTTTTTTTCACCTTCAATATATTCAAATTTAAAAATTATAATCATCCAATTTTTTTTTATAAAAAAGTAAAAATAATATTTTTTATTGGAGTAAAAATAAGAAGTTAAAAAAAAAGATGAATTTTTAAGAAAGAGGGTGAGAAGGCATCTAATATAATTCAACTAAAGGTACAGTTGAAAGAAAAAAATGTCACATTGAAAGAAAATGTGGAGAAAAAAAGAAAAAAAAGTGATATTAAAAATTTGGGTAAAAATTTGAGTCCAACTTTATTTGAGCAAAGATTTGAGTAAAAACTTGATTTGGTATGGGTATGTGTAAATAATTGAAGAGGGTTTTAAGTGATTTTTATTCAAATTTATATTTGAGTTCAAGACATGAGGTTGAAAAAGACAGAAAGGATGATGAGTAATTACATGAAAGAAACCCCAGTCCTCACATGCTGAGTGAAGGTTCTTCAGTTCTTCAAGGGAGGACCGTTCATCGAGGAGCTTGGAAAAATCGATGGTGGGGATCTCCTGGTGGACGTAGGGGAGTGTCAGCTCGGCATCAACCTCGGGACGGACGTATCGGTTGGGGATGGATTGCAGAAGCTTCGAAGCGAGTGCTTGAACGTTGTCGACTCGCAGAGACCCACCTAGTGTTTCTGTCTTTTGCGCAGTCTCCATTATTGCTTCCTTTGCTTTTCTGTGATTTTTTTTGTTCCCTGCATGCGCAGTATTTATGTCTTTCACATATTGGACGAGCATCCATGTTTAGAAAATGAGAGAACTGTTCAATTTAAGTCAACAATTGTACTATAAATGTTTAGACGAGAGTAATATAGATTGTATGGGTGACCAACGTGTTAAATTTAAGTTTAAGTCAACAATTGTACCAACGTGTTAAATTTAAGTCACATCATAACTTTAAAATTAAGGGTGTTTAAATGAAAGTTCTACTGTTGTGATAAGTGATAACCATCTTTTATTTTCCTCCTTGAAAGAAATTTTTTTTCGTGCCAAACAAAGCTAGAAAGAAAAATTTGTTCTCAAATTTCTCGTGTTCTTATTATAACATATTTTAAAAAACTTTCTTTTGTTCTATTATAATATAATTTAGAAAACTGTGTGGGTGTTTTTATTTTGAAAAAATTAATTACAGATCTTCTTGGTCAATCTTTATAAATTTTAAATTTCTTACACTTCTGAAGTTTTTTTTAGGTTCTTAGATTGAAAATATTTTTTATGGGTCCTTCCATCTAGTATGGTTTGGGTAGGAGAATAAGGGGAAAATAAGCAAAAGCGCTATTTGTTTAAAAGGAACATATGAATATAGTGATGTTATAATATGTGGGAATATGATGATATTTGTATTCCAAACTCTTTGAAATTGTGTTATTTTATATAATCCATTCCATTAATACATAAAGGGGTTGTCATTACCTCTTATAAATTATGGAGCTCATAGCTCAAATCATTTTTATACCCTTTATAAATTTTTATTCACATTTTATTCATAATTTATCAAACAATAAAAACTTTATTATCATGTTTTTCAACGTGAATAACTAAAAGCACAATCACACAAAAAATTACTTATTCAATTGATATAGTTATTTATTATTAAAATAGTCATAAATCATAAATTTGTTTATATATCTATCCAAACGGCACCTTATGGTTATCTTTCTCCCTCTTCCACACACACAGATACTCCAAATATCAAGAGATGTATATTTTTAAATGGAAAATTCCTAAAATTCAAATATCAACATATGTATGTTCAACCATTAAAATGTGGTTACTGGAAATGAGTTAATAATATACATAAAATGGTTAAAAATGCACAAAAGACACTTAACAACGTACCTGAAAAAGTTAACAATGTACATGAGATCATTGGGAAGGGGCATTTTCGGTCCCTAATGGGAGAACTAAAGGCATCTGACTGAAAGTATTTAAAAAATAATTTTCAATGCCTTAGGGATTTAAGACACACATTTAAAATTTTTGAAGAACCTAAAAATTAATTTATTGACACTGTATAAACAACATTTTTTTTTCACTTTTTATCAAAATCACAACGACTAACAATAAAATTTCCTTAACAAACATTTCTGCATTTTTATTTAAAATTTTGTACTAAATTTTGCACAAACACACTCATTGTTTAAAATTTTCTTGGTGTCCTTAATGTATTTCAATTTTTTATAAAAAATATAAAATAACAAACATATATTTTTAAAAAAAAAAACCTCAAAATTTTCTTCTAGAAATGTTGTTATTATTCAGAAATGTTTGCTCCTCTGCCCCTCTTATAGTTGCATAAACACCTGGTTTTGTCAGCTAAATTGAGACATAATTCGTGTGAACGTGTTTGATTCCTATTAATATAATGTTCTTCACCATCTCTATGTGTCACTCTAAGAGTCACACATGCAGGAGACCAGTTATCCTGTCGCGTAGCACTTACCAAGGGACAACAGAAAAAACTGATATGCTTGTTTGTTTGAATAGAATCCTATCTACAATTTTCTCTGTGTATGCCATGTTCTTACAGTGAACCAAAGAAAAGGCATTATAGAACTTGCATTCTATAGAAACTATGCTTTAAAACTTCCCAGTGGAAACAAAAGTATAACCAAAAGCTGTTTGCGTAGAGAACATATATATTTACAATATTCGTATATAGTTGTTACTCAATTTATTTATGGGTAGAGTTACTAAAATTGAAAGTCAAATATCAATTTAAATTTGTGGATCAATCATAGGATTTTTTTTCTCCCTTTTTTTTCTCCTTTAGGTCTTGAAAAACTAATTGTCAAAAGTCTAAAGCGACGGCCCACCAAATAATTTGGAAAACAGAGAATTTGTCAATATCATCCAACACAAATGGACAGTCAAAGTTACTAAAATTTTCTCCATGTATATATAGAAATTGAGATACAATTCGTGTGGACGTGTTTGATTCCTTTTAATCTAATATTCTTCATCATGTCTATGTGTACACTTTAAGAACCACACATGCAGGTGACAAGGGTTATCTAGTCGCACCGACGATTTAATCCTTCACGAAATCAAGAGACAATAGAAAAAATCAGACATCAACATCAAATCTAGGTAAAGCTTGTTTGAATAGTCCTATCTACAATTTTCTCTGTATATAAGATGATCTTGACAGTGAACCAATGAACACGCATTGTAGAACATGCATTCTATAGAAATTATGCTTTTACATTGAAACCTCCCAGTGGAAACGAAAAGTATAATCAAAAGCTGTTTGCATAGAGAGCTTCCAAATATATTTACAATATGAATAGGTAGTACTCACGTCTGAATATAAGAAGAGATGACCAAGTTTGTTTTGATGTTTTTCATAATGATTGTTGGCTTCTAGATTCATGTTTACTTGAAATTTTGATCAATAATAGACATTTTGATCACTAATAATAGAAGTGATTTAAATTGGATGATCACAAAATCATAGGTTTTTTTTTCTTTTTTTTAGGCCATTGAAAAATTAATTATCAAAAGTCTGAGGCCCCCCCTAATAATTTAATTAAAAAAACAGGGCATTTGTCAATATCATCCTACATAATTGAGTAGAACCCACTCTCTTATTGTGCATGACACAGAATGGGTGGTATTCCTGGAGCAACGGGACCATCAAAAAAATTAAATCAAATAATTACAAAAATACCAGCTAGTATAAATCAAGGACATTGATCTCAAAATCGCACAAAATTTAATGTGGAGATAAATATTGAGGAGATCTTTCCACTACAAATCCTCTGTTTTCAAAATATTTTTTTTTAGGCCTTCAAAATATTTTTAGTAATTTATAATATTGTGATTTCTTTTTGCTAATAAATCAAAATTGATCTTTATCAATTCCGATGATCATCTAAAATCCTATAGAATCAAGAATAACTGTTATCCTAATTTTTCTATATTTAATAATCTTTTAATTTTATGTAATTATTTTAAAAGGGAACTTGTAACCTAGGGTAGAACAATTTTTTTGTCACTTTGAGCTCACAATTATATTACAAGACATCTCTCAAACAATTAGAATAGAATCAAGGATAATGTCAACAACAATCCTATATGATATCTAGTCGTCCGTTATATAGTCTCAACAAGCTTTGATAATTTTTGATGACATGTAACAAAGCCTGCCGTAAAATTTGTGTTTAATGTCAAAGGACGTTGATACAAGAGGAGATATCAAATTACAGTAAAGACTGATTGTCAAAAGTCCGAGGTTCCCTCTGCCCAAAAATTTTAAAACAGGGCATTTATGAATATCATCCTACACACAATGTGCCACAGATAATGAGAGCTATGTGAAAGTATGTTGCTCAAGCACAATTATATTACAAGACATCTCTTAAACAATTAGCGTAGAATCAAGGATAATGTCAAAAACAATCATATATACAGTCTAGTCCTTTATATAATTCCAATAAATATACTGCCCCAATTCAAATATGTAATTTGATATTTTAGTCTCAGATTCTGACTTAAAATATGCTGGTTATCAGATATGAATGGACAGTCAGACCGGATCGCCATTTGGGTCACGAACCTCTGATAATTGGATTGTGAGCCATGGACACGTGGATCATTATCATTGAGCTCAAACAATGGCATCTACAAGAGTCTTTGGACTGATACACAGTTGGGCTCTAATGCGGGCGTCCATTTTTCAGGATTTGCATAGCATAGATGAAATCAAATTGAGTGGATTCAAATTGTGATTATTTTATATCAATTTGCAATTCCTTATTTTTAAAAAAAAAGAGGGTCAGCTTTTTTTTTCAAAGTTGTTCTGTCTTTTCTTTCTTTAAAAATATGACACGTGGATGTTCCAATGAAAGTTAATGTCAGTCAATGTGGAGATTTGATTAAATAGCAGAGCATTGAAAATAAAATAGAAAGGTGAACACCGAAAATCATGAGGTTCATTTATAGTCTGATGAAATGACAAGTGTCTCCAATGACTATGCTATCCAGCTTACAGCCTCGAAACACCAAATAAATGTACAAATCCATAGTAAACAGAAGCCTAAACAACAAGCTCCGGGGACTCCAATGTGGGAGTGGAAATCTACTGACACTCAGAAATAGTAAACAGGAGCCTTTCTCTTGTGGGTATCTTGTGATATAGAATAGTACTCATTCACACACAATATGTTTGGAGTTGTGGCCATTCCCATATTATACTATTTAAGAAATTATTTTTTCATGTTTGTCTGAGAGCTTCCCAGGTAGTTCTGAGATTACATCTTCCTTTCATATCAGTAGTGCAGATTGTACTATCTTCTGTATGATTTATGAACTTTGTAACTTCCAGAGTGTGCTCCCTTATTATCTAGTCCTAAATATGCAAGAAATCCCCACATGACATATTGGATGAGCTATAGACAATAGCACACTTTCGTAAATCTATTACAGACCGATAAAGTCATATTAGAAGAGTCTTCCATTATGGTGTCACCAGTCATACCAAATACTAGTTTCCCTCATTATGCTAATTAGATGTGTGCTTCTCTCTATTGCAGGTTCTTGCATGCAGTGTTTAAACTTGTCACCCAATCTGATATGCAATGGATGATCTGAAG
Source organism: Acorus gramineus (assembly GCA_030737835.1). NCBI lineage: Eukaryota > Viridiplantae > Streptophyta > Magnoliopsida > Acorales > Acoraceae > Acorus > Acorus gramineus. Next base: position 23,284,484 of record CM060851.1, on the reverse strand, counting down.
GGTCTGAGGGGTTATACAAGTTGTGTTAAACATGGAGTCCAATTTCCAACAAGTTTTGTTCAAAATTTATGGAATGTACTAAGTTTACCATGTCTGCAGTTTTAATGTATCCAATTATTTAAATAGTTTTACAAACAATGAATGCAGAAGATGTGATTTATGCAGTTGTTCATACAACTTTTAATTCAATGTATGCAATGTGCAGTATGTATGCAGTTTTGTAATGTATGCACTTCAGCTGTAAGTATAATTTTAGTTGACTTTCAATATTAGTGACGGTTAAAAACTATTGCTATTCATGATATGCTATGGTTTTCAACCATCACCATATCCTTCAATTCTACAAATTTAGATGCACTTATCATGATGGATACTAACCATTACTATAACATATGTATAATGACGATATTTAACCGTCATCATGCATATGTTAAAATGTCACTATATACATAATAAGACACCACATATAACAACATATACATAAACTTTACCAAATGCAATAAGAAACGGTTTATGGCTTATGGTGATAGTCATAAAATGTCACCATAACGTACTTTTCTTGTAGTGCAAAAATGTACTAATGTGGATTTGTTGATTGATTGAATTTGGATGTGTGAATGTTGAATAACAAATACTATAATGTCAATAGTACATTTTCAATTTTGAAAAAAAGAATGATGTATTGGATTTGTGAATATGCATGGTAGGTTGGATATGTGAATATTATTTATTTATAATATTTATTTGTTGTGAAATTATGATATTTATGATGGATAAGAAAATTAAACTAATGTCAATTGGATAGTATTGGGTGACACACCTTCAGTCACAGTACACCCCAGTTTGACTAGATGTGTGTTAAACCGAACAACTTACGCGCCACATCTTTTTTTAATATATATATATATATATTCCATATAACCCCTTACAAACATTCAAAAATGCAGATAATCCCTAGCTTGTGTTTTCCCTAAATCCAAATAACACCTAGAAACATAATGAAATGGCAAATCAAGTAACGCAGCAAAAAACTAAAGCAAAGATCCAACAAGCATTAAGATTCTTAAACAAACTCATTATTCTCAAAAAAGAAATAATTAAAACTCAAAATTATATTAATAAAAACTGCAAACCCTAAATTACAAGTCTCCCCTTTTATATTAATTAAGGATTACTAAAAATAGTAAAAATGGAAGTTTGTTGTAACTAAATCTACAAGATCCTAGGAGATGCTCAGAGTTGATAGAGATCCAATTCGAGTTGTTATGATCAAAATATTTCAAATCTAAGAATTTACTAAAAATAGCAAAAATGCTATTTTGATGGCCTAAAAATAGAAAAAATAGAAAAATAAGCATGCGTTGTAGCGTAGGATCTCCTCGATATCTAGATCCAATAAAAATTTCATGCCATTCCGATTTCGGGGTGCCTTTGATTTCTACTAGCCGGTTTTTTGTAACTACTTAGAAATCTTAAAAGTGGACCTTTTCGGGTTCATCTCTTGTCGGCCACCTGTTTTGCATCATCAAGTCCCTAAATTAAATAATCATTGACAGAACTGAAATAATTCTAAAATATTCCCTTATCCTAACCTAGGCAAACTAGGTTTACAACTCGGACAGGTTGGATCAGATAAGTTCTCTCCAAGCCTAACCCGCAATGTAAAATACTAAACTCGAATATTAAACTGACATACACTCGAAGGGTTCAACCCGAACCCAGCCCGAACTTCAACTTGCTGGTTCGGCTTGATACCGGACTTGTTAGGGCTCGAATTTAACACAAAAAGTGAAAACACAAACACGAAGAACACAAAAAAAAAACCTCCCTCTCCCCGCCAACCCCTTGCTTGGCGAGGTGGTAAGAATGGCACACCCTCGGGGAAAGACCAGGATTCAAATCCAGTATCATCCCACCTGGGATGTGTAAAAGAAGGGATAATATTATGTACAATTCATTTTCCAGTTGCAATTCTAGAGTGTAGGATCCTAGCCCCCACGGCATGGCTCGCAGAATGATTGATTTTTTATAGTATAATAGTAAACTTTATCTAATAAGTTATGCTTTAACAAAAAAAAATGCATATCGAAGTAGAGCCATTTTTAGTAAATGTAAAAAAATAAAAATAAACGAGGTTCGTATTTCACATAAAAAGGGCATATACCTTGTTGGATGATTACGAAGGTATATGGAGTTTTATCAGTGTGATTGTCCGCATGTAATAGCAAACCACTTGCATTTGTAATGCTGTGATTCTTTTTTTTTTGCTTCACTTTTGTGTTCACATTTGCTTCACATGTGCAAGGAGATTTGTATTGCATGTAATTCCGATCACATCATAAATAAACTTGTTGGATTATAGTTTTGAAAGTGGAGGGTGGTGTTGCATCTTTTTGACCGATTACTATGACTTTGAATGAAATTGACCGATGATCGATATATTTGATGCTCACATTTTTTTGCAATTAGTCAAATTGATTGATTTTGATAACAACCATACAGAGGACTTATTCAATGTTTTCGGTTTTGTCAGTGTTATATTATTGACTTGTAATGTTACTGTACAGAAAACTGAAAATGATATTCCAAAAATGATAGGTAAACTAATATTTTGAGACAACATGTACATACAACTCTACACCACAGGTTTGAGTCTCACCCATGTTGATAGGAGAATATTCGATCAGAATATATATATATATAAAAGAGTTTACCAACCACCCAAAAAAATAAAAATTAAAATCTATACCACACAATATCCATTTTATATAGCAAGTTACGCTTACCTCCCGTTTGGATAGATGAATTAGATTACTTGGAATGGATAACCATACAAATCTAATAAGTCATTTTTTATTTGATTGTGTTTTTATTTATTCTCATTATTTGAAAATATATTAATGAATTTTTTTTGTTGTTTGGTTAACATAGATAAGTTATGGATAAAAGATAAATAAAATGCAGATAAAGATTTATATATGAAAGGTTAAAAAAAATGATTTAATATGTAGATCCCCTGATTTATAAGAGATGAAAAAGTAATTTCACATATGAGCCCCACCTACTCACTGATATCTGGGCCACACCTACTCTGTTATACTGGAGAATAACAGCTAAATGAGGCCGTGTGTGTTCAGGTTGAATAATGGCTCGGCCCATAGATAACTTCCTAGAAGCCACTTGATTTACCTAGCTACCTGTAAACATGAGTTATTGTCCACTACTGAATTTGGGTTCGCTCCATCAAAGTTGATTACAATCCATTTTTTGGGGAGGAGATAATCCACCAGATTTCAGAAACTATAGTTGCTCTGAGTGTCATCTATAAACAAAACTGATCAGTTTGTATCTCCTGACTGCTTACATTGTTTTTATGTCTGAAGCTGATATAAAGATGGTCTGATATAAAAAAATAATATCCTTTAGCACTGACCATTAGTGGCATTCACTGCTGTTGAAAATTCTGAGACATCTTTCATTCCAGATTAGTGCTATAGCAGGTTGTCAAGCTAGCATGAAGTATATTTAAAAGGTGCCTGGATATACATGTTGATCAGCCATCCATTTAGTAGTAGTATGGTTCTCACAAAACTTATAGGGATTGTTCCATTATTTCTTGTTTGTGAGTTCCACATGAATGTGAAGTACGAAAACTAGCACTTATATATATTCAATTAAAACATCGTCAACATATTACAAAATTCAAGCCTAAAAAAACAAATCATGCTTTCAAAGATTGAAGATTTTATTGTCGACCATTTTTGGATATTCTACCATATAAGGGTGTTTCCTTTACTGTGAGTCTGTTGCCACTAGAAGAAGTGGGGATTTCATCTTGAGGATAATCCCAGGAGCTTCATCCATGTCCATGTCCCTCTCCTTCATCCCATTAGGCAATTTCCATTCGAAGTGGTGAATGAGATTCGCGAGCATGAGCTCAAAATTGGATATCCCAATGTGCATCCCTGGACAAATCCTTCGACCTCCCCCAAATGGGAAGAACCGAAAATCATTTCCATTGAATTCCAAAGAATTGTGTAAGAATCTCTCTGGCAAGAACTCCTCTGGGGATTCCCAGTATTTAGTGTCCCTTTGAATAGCCCATGCATTGACAAAGACCCTTGTGCGTGCTGGGATCTTGTAGTTTTGAATTGTAGTATCTTCTGTTGATTCTCGAGGAATTAACAATGGAACTGGTGGATGCAAGCGTAACGTTTCTTTAAAAATGGCTCTTAAGTACTCCATTTGGCTTATATCATCCTCGTCTACTATGGATTTCCCTTTGATGGTTTCTTTGATCTCCTCTTTAAGTTTGGTCATCACATTTGGGTTCCTTATAAGCTCTGCCATCGACCATTCTAAGAGCACATACGATGTGTCTGTTCCAGCTCCAAAAACATCCTGTCGTTGTAAAATTATAATTAAAATTTAAACATAAGAAGGTATATATTTTTTGCATTCTGTCATGATATATTTGTATCTGTTTTCATATATATTCTTCAAAACATGTAAAACATGTATGCGTTCAATTATATCATATATGGAAAGTCATCAAAACAAGGATTACCTATTTTTTGATGGTGTCTCTTAATTCAATCGAATTGGGGCAGGCCAGAGTGGCAGCACCTTTTCTAGGTACCGGATTTTGAAGAACATATGTGGAATATGTAATGCATTATAAGGGTGCAATATTAGTGGTTACCGATTTTAGTATTACTCTCACCCAAGCACAATTAGTTCTAGAGTTATTCTGAGATCTAATCTTGTAATAAAGTTTTAGATGCTAGTGGACACAATCCAAAACCAACCAAAAGAAAATGTTGATATACCTGTAAAATCCCTTTGATGTCCTCTCTGGTGAGGACAGCACCATCTCTACTATCTTCCTTTTGGAATGTCAATAGAACATCCACAAAGTCAGAATTCCCTTCATAAGCACCTCCCCGTGCATGTATATGAGCGTCGATCAACTCATTGAAAAGATCATCCCATCCATGGAAGGTCTTCATAGTCATCGCATTCAAACCAGTGAAAAACTCCAACCACTTGTACGACGGGAACAAGTCCTCCAAATGCAATCCAAGGAGTAACTTCCCGTTCTCCTCCACGAGTCTGTGAATCCTCTCAGGCACTCCCTTCCCAAGAAAAGCCTTCCCAAAAGTAACTCTAGCAATGACATCCACCA